>OZ012735.1:407191441-407640736 GCA_963859935.3 Lathyrus sativus | reverse complement strand
AATATCCCCGACCCCGACCTCGGCCCCTCCCCCGCTATGCAGCATCGGGATTGTGTTAAGGATCCGAGAAGTCCAGAAAGGCTTCTACGGACATGTTGAGGTGACTAAGAGAGTTGGTGATTTCCCAATCTTGCCGGTCATGTGATTCAACCAGAGCTTCAATACAGGCGTCCATCCGAGTAGAAAATGAATTAAACCTTTCATTTTGGGCATGAAGCTCAGCTCTAATCTGCTCCATTTGAGTGTCTTGACTTCTCATGAAGTTTTGTTGATCTAACTGCATTGAGTGCAACATATTAATGACTTCGGAGTTGTCCGAAGGAGGAGGAGGTGATGAGTGCTGGGAAGGTTGATAGTCTTGAGGGTAGCCGTGATATGGGTCATAGAATCTACCCAGGGTAGTCCAGCCTGTATATTGCCATTCTCCCCATCCTTGATTTGTAGAATCGCCTTCTTGTGCTTCTGATGGATCTGAATACTGGACCCAATCGGTATTTGGAGTCGTATCTTGAACTGGAGATTGATGATAGTCTTGAGTCTCACAGATAGGTTCTTGTATCTCAGCATCTGTATCTTCTTCTTCATCGTCTTCTTCACCTTGCTCTTAACTTTCTTCTTCACCTGGCTCTTCACTTTCTTCTTCAGCGGTTTCATCGGAATCCTCATGAGGCACCGGAGGAATATTGGCCCAACGGACAAATCTGTATGATCGTCGTTCAGCACACCAAAAATACCCCATCATTGCAAGAGTTTTGGTGCTAAATTCTTTGTCAAAGGGGACTGAGACACAAGGAAATGTTGGGTATACAACATTTGCAGCGGCAAGAATTTCCGAAATGAACGACCCATAGGCTAAAGCAGTGCCTCTACTTGAGTCTCTCAGAGCAAACATCCTGCTAGCAATATAGTATGGCCAGTTTATTTTGATCCTATTTTTCAATATATAGATGAGATGTACCTCAGCTTGTTCGACACGAGACAGTCCACCCTTTTTCGGTCGTAGTATGCGAGCGACGATCCACTGAAGGATGCGCTCCCCTGTATTGAGTTTCCCGGCTGTGACCGATCTAGGAAAAGCATCGTTGTTGACAATTGCATATGGATAGGGTCTTTTGAGCATGTCATTCAGAGCGCTCTTAAACTCATAACCTGGCACCGTACGAGTGTCCGTTACCTCATGAAGAGGTGGTGCATCAGTATCAACAGTCATATCAAAATACTTATTCCATACCTCGGAATTTATATTTACCAGTCTATTTCCGACAAAAGTGTGGAAATGTTGATCTTGAAAGTTACCCCGCAGATTTGTGTAGAACACCCTGACCAAATCCTCACTATACTTTGTATTGCACTCCAGAAAATTGAAGAACCCTTGGACTTCCAACAGGGACAGAATTCGGGTGAGATGCAAGCGCTCATCTGTTGCCTGGTAGAAAGCATGATGTGGAACTATGGCTCTTTTGCTGAGACTCTTGTTGAAGTTTTCAACAGCAGGTGGATGAACTAGTGAAACAGCGGTAACGGGGACTGAAGCAGATGATGATGAGGCTCTTGATCTCTTACCTGTATTTTTGCGGAGAGAGGAAGCCATTGATGATGATTTTTGGAGAAGTTGTAAAGATGAACTTTGAAGAGAGTGGTTGAGGATAATGTTGAAGAAGATGAAGACTAAGGTCTTTAATAGAGACGTTTTAGGGTTTTTGGAAAGAGGGAGGAGACAAGAGGACAAACTAGATGTCTAGATGCAATTCACAAGACAAATGCCATATCAAATCATCACAAAAGTTGACTGCACATTAAATGTAGAGGAATGGAAACTTGGAATGGTTTTCAAAAGAGAAAAATTCTGAGTTTTTACGCGAGCCGTCGACCATAGCCCCTGCATGCGTCGACGCATACTGTACATTTTTTTGATAATTTTGAAAGTTTACAGCATGCGTCGACCATTGTCCTGTTTAGGTCGACTCATAACCTTCAAAAACCCAATTTTTCAGTTTCATGTTATGCAGAATGCCACACTTGCCTATTTATCATGCCTATTCACCTTTTCACAATATGATTTGCATTCAACACACATAGTATCAGCCAACAAAAGTCACATATACGTACCATGATTGTCGAACGATATATTTATTTTCAAGTCATGAATGTTAAGAGAGAGAGATAAAAAGAAGGAGAAAGGAGCAATATCACCTCTATACCGACCACTCTTGTTAATCACAGATTTGTACTTGCAACAAACTCAGAGAATTGTTAGTGGTACAAATGCATAGTTGTAAATATATTAAATTTGAACGTAGTAATTGTTAAACCCGATCAGAAATGTCGAGAATACCAAGTTCTCGACGGATATGAAAGAAGGGCTCATTGGCTAGCGGCTTTGTGAAAATGTCCGCTAGTTGGTTTTTAGTATCAACGTGTTCAAAGACAACGTCACCCTTCTCTACATGGTCCCTAAGAAAATGGTGTCAAATTTCTATGTGTTTGGTACGCGAATGTAACACCGGATTTTTGGTAAGATTTATAGCACTGGTGTTGTCACAAAATATTGGAACACGTTCTAGCTTCAAATTGAAGTCCAATAGTTGTTGTTTAAGCCATAGGACTTGCGCACAACAACTACCGGCGGCTACGTATTCCGCTTCGGCGGTTGACAGAGTAACATACACTTGTTTCTTGCTGTGCCAACTGACCAAGGAATTTGAAAATAAGTGACACGTACCACTGGTGCTTTTCCTATCCGATTTGCAACCGGCAAAATCGGAATCGGAGAAGCCTACCAATGAACAATCATTACCCTTAGAATACCACAATCCATTCTTCGGAGTACCAGATAGGTATCGAAGTATTCGTTTGACAGATTTTAGGTGGGATTCCTTAGGACATGATTGGTATCTGGCGCACATACACATGCTAAACATAATGTCGGGACGCGAAGCAGTAAGATAGAGAAGCGAGCCAATCATACCTCTGTACCTTTTTACCTCAACATCTTTGCCACTTTCATCTTTACTCATATTTGCACACGTTGCCATAGGGGTGTCTATGGCTTTTGAATTTGCCATGTCAAATCTCTTGAGAAGATCCAAACAATACTTTGTTTGGCTCACGAATGTTCCTTCCTTCAGTTGCTTGATTTGTAAGCCGAGAAAATATGTGAGTTCACCCATCATACTCATCTCGAATTCACCCTGCATAAGCTTAGCAAACTCTCTTACGAGATTCATGTTAGTGGATCCAAATATGATATCGTCAACATAAATTTGTACAAGAATTAAGTGTTTTCCTTGACGTTTAATGAAGAGAGTAGTATCAACCTTTCCTCTTGAGTAGCCTTGATCAAGTAAGAATTTGCTTAGTCTCTCATACCAAGCTCTAGGAGCTTGTTTGAGACCGTACAAAGCTCTTTTCAGTTAATAGACATGATCAAGATACTCATGAGACTCAAAACCAGGTGGTTGAGCAACATAGACTTCTTCATTTATGAACCCGTTAAGGAACGCACTTTTGAAGTCCATTTGAAATAACTAAAAATCTTTCGCACAAGCGAAAGCAAGTAGAAGGCGTATAGCCTCGAGTCGGGCAACCAGCGCATAAGTTTCCTTGTAGTCGATGCCTTCCTCTTGGTTATACCCTTGCGCGACTAAACGCGCTTTGTTGCGAGTTATTACTCCATTCTCGTCCAGTTTATTTCTAAACACCCATCGGGTGCCGATTACTCGATGACCTCGTGGAGGAGGGACAAGGTCCCAAACCTCATTTCTAGTGAACTGATTCAGTTCCTCCTGCATTGACAAATACCAATGTTCATCGAGTAGGGCTTCCTTAGGGTTTTTAGGTTTCATCTGTGACACGAAAGCGAAGTGATAACAGAAATTACTTAGCTTCGATCGAGTTGTTACACCCTTTGTGATGTCTCCAAGAATGTTTTCAATTGGATGGTCTTTAGATGACTTCCACTCTTGAGGAAGATCGTCGTTTGAAGGCGGATGAACTTCCTCTGTTGCATCATGGTGTGCATCCTTATCCTCCTCAATTTTGGCTTTGTCAGGTTGATCAATACCCGTCTCGCCACTTTTGAGTATGTCTTCAGTGGATGTACCTGCACCATGAACAACAATATCCTTTCCGACATTTCTCGGGTAGGACTCATCAAAGGTAACATGCATAGACTCTTCTACAGCAAGTAATCGTTTATTATATATTCTATATGCTTTACTCGATTGAGAGTATCCGAGAAAGATACCTTCATCGGCTTTGGAATCAAATTTGCCCAAGTTTTCCTTTCCATTGTTTAATACAAAACATTTGCATCCAAACACGTGCAAGTGAGAAACATTTGGCTTTCGCCCTTTTAAAAGTTCGTACGGTGTTTTGTTTAGAATGGGGAGAATAAGCACCCTATTCAAAACATAGCACGCCGTACTAATGGCGTCGGCCCAAAAATATTTAGGTAAACCACTTTCGTTAATCATTATTCTTCCCAATTCTTCTAAAATACGGTTTTTGCGCTCCACAACCCCGTTTTGTTGAGGAGTGTGTGGAGCAGAGAAGTTATGATCTATACCATGGTTACCGCAATATTCTTCAAATAAGTGATTTTCAAACTCACCTCCATGGTCGCTCCTAATTGACACAATGTTTGTATTTGCCTTATTTTGGGAAAGCTTAGCAAACTTTTCAAAAGCGGCAAATGTATCACTTTTACTTACTAAGAAGATAGTCCAACAAAACCTAGAAAAGTCGTCTACTATTATGAACCCGTAATAGTTTCCTCATAGACTTTTGATCCTAGACGGCCCAAACAAGTCCATGTGTAGAAGTTCAAGAGGTCTCGTTGTTGAAATTATCTTTTTAAATTTAAATGAGATCCTCGTTTGCTTCCCTTTTTGACAAGCATCACAAAGGTGATCCTTGGTGAACTTTATTTTGGGAAGTCCTAAGACTAGGTCTTTTGAGACTACCTTATTGAGTAAGTCAAAATTAACATGCGCTAAGCGCCTATGCCATAGCCATGAGTCTTCACTCATAGTTATGAGGCATTTGTCGCTTGTTAATGATACTTCATTTAAGTCAAGCATATATACGTTGTTTACTCTAAAACCATTAAACATATTCTTCTTATCATTTTCATGCACAATTTTGCAACAATCTTTTGAAAAAGGTACATTGTATCCTTTGTCGCACAATTGGCTAATGCTAAGCAGGTTATGTTTAAGGTTTTCGACAAGCAACACGTCGGAAATCATAGTAGAGGCGAGATTACCTACACTACCTTTACCTAGTATTGCTCCGCGGTTGTTATCACCATAAGTTACGTACCCTTTCTTCTTAGCCACAAAGTCTATGAATAAGGATATGTCTCCAGACATGTGTCTTGAGCACCCACTGTCGAGAACCCATCTTCTCTCGGTGGTCTCGACACATTTCACCTATCAAAACATGATTAGCACAAGGAGGTACCCAATGGCATATTGGGTCCTAATAGGTTAGTGAAAAAATGGTTGCGTTTGGGCAACCATTGGTAGATGCCTTTAGGAACAAGAAATCTCCTAAACCGGCATTTACCAATGGAGTGGCCTTTCTTGCAACAATATAAGCATACAAAATCGACTTTAGAGTCACTTTCACTTGCTCGATCCCTAATTACATATGCATATTTTTGGTATGGGTTAATCATACTTTTTCTAAAATCCTTTTTATCAATAGCAAATGTAACTTTAGGCTCAAGTGCCTTGTTTAATTTGGCCTCGAGGTTTCTAACCTCACCTTGCCAAATATGACAAGTATCACACCCGAAGTTAAAAGGATTTCTATTGTCCTTACAATCCGATTCATTGCCTTTCATAATGGAAGCCTTAAGGTCCTCTAATTTCTTTTCGGACTCTTTAACTTTGTGCTCTAAATAAGTAAAAAATTTCTTATTAGAGGCAAGTTTCTTGAAGGCTTCAACTGCTTCATTATGTAAGGCATTAAATGCGGTTTGTAATTCTGTATGCGACATATTTGAGGACTTATCATATTTAGAGTGACATACCTATTTTTTCTTATTTTTCTGATTGGCGGAGTGGCATAGATTCACGGACTCTTCTTCATCACTAGAGCTTTCATCAGAGGAGGAAGAGTCGCTGTCACTTTCCCACGCTACGTACGCTCTCCTAGGCTTTGATGATTTCTTGTGTGACTTTGATGATTCCTTGTCCTTTCCCTTTTTGGTCATCGAACAATCCGGTTTGTAGTGATCGGGCTTTCCACACTTGTAACACGTCCCTCTAGTCTTTTTACCTTTTGAGTCATCATCCTTGGAGTACCTCAATTGTTTCCGAAAGTTTACCAAGTTCTTCTCGGAATGTTGGATGTCGTTCTTTCTCACGTAACGGTTATACCGTTTGACAAACAACCCCATATTTTTGCTCTTATCCTCTTCTTCTTTGTCGCTTGAGGAATAATCACTTTGCTCTTTTGCTTGAGACTTCGAGGAGGAAGTCTTGAGAGCTATTGATTTCTTTTCACTCACCTTCGTTTTGTCTTTCTTTTCCATCTTTTCGCGTTGGTCTAGGCTCAAGAGTACCTGTTCATGCTCTTGTAGTTTGCCAAACAATGTTGTTAAGTCTAATAAGGTAAGATCATGTGCTTCTTTGATGGCGGTCACTTTAGGCTGCCATTCCCTGTTAAGACATCTTAAGATCTTATTAGTAGCAATATCATTGGAAACATGCCTACCTAATGAATGTAAACGATTGATGAGATGAGTAAATCTCTTTTGCATGTCAGCAATGGTTTCCCCTTGCTCCATGAAAAATTGTAGTGAATCCTACATGGCCTTAGCGGTAGGACAATGGGATACACGATAGTATTCATCTACACCTAATAAGGAGATTAAGATGTTTTTAGCTTTCCAATCATAATTGTATTTTTTTCTCATCGTCATCGGTCCATTGTGCTTCAGGCTTTGGCACAACTACGTTATCCGCATTGGTCATAGTAATTTCTATTGGACCATTAAGGATAACGTTCCATATTTTTCTGTCTATGGAGTTTATATGCACACACATACAGTCTTTCCAATAACTATAATTTTCACCGTTGAAAACGGGAGCCCTATTGTATGCCCCTTTTGGTTCGTTAGCCATTTTCTATCTACGTTGTATTTGAAGCACCGAATAACCGGAGCTCTAGATACCACTTGTTAGACTATGGCACAGATCTAGAAGGGGGGGTTGAATAGATCCCAAATTAAAATTTGAGTCGGCGCTACCAATTTAAAATTGGTTTTAAAAATGTTTTAAGTGCGGAAGCGGCCGAGGAAAATATAGTCTAAAACGAACGGTTATTGGAAAACCGGATATACGTAAGCCTTTGGATTAATGACAATTTGGAAAATAGAATCACAACACAAATTCCACTTATCAATTATTTACTTCAGTTGTAAGAATTCCTAGTTCCAATGATTCAAAAATCAAACCAAAATTAGATACACAAGTAAGATAATTTTGGTTCAAGCAATATGTCAAACACTTGGTGTGCAAAAACACTCCAAGTGATATTTATGTTGAGTAAGTGATTCCAACCAGCCTAGTACAATGTCTTGTTTTACTTTGGAGTCAAAAAAAGAGTTTTAACCTCTTACTCAATTGATATCACAATTTTGACAATAGAGCTTATACAAAAATCACTTATTTTGAGCTATAACGTAAATGCTGAAAATAGAGAAGACAAGTATTTGGTGAGGCAGTTCCCCCGTCGTCCTCGCTTTGGGGTACGTCTGCCCTCAATTCTAAAACTAGAATTGAGATAGATTTTATAGATATCACATGTTTGAATGAACAGTTTATACAAGGATTGAGCAGCAAATATACAACAGAAATCTCAATGTGTTGAAAGTCGCCTTCACTCCTTGCCCCTTGATTCAAGATGAATCAAGTTCTCCGATTTGTGTTGATGGACCTCCGACTCCAGCCACCTTATTGAATAACACGTTGTTGTTCAAACCTTTGGCTCCGGCTGATCTCAACAGCACCAAATCGACCCCGAGATCTTCCCTTCAAAATCACCGAATCCGCTACTAGACTTGTGAAGAACACCTCTTCACAATCACCTTCGCTCGATTGACCTTTGATGAAGAATCTCGTCCAAAAAACCCCCAAAATGCAAACCAATCTTGGAGGGTAAAACCCCAATGGTTTTATTCAAGAAAGAACCTGTCACAATCTTCAACCCGAGCTTGATTCTCCAATCTAAGCCTCGAACCTTATCACCTTGAATCTCTCACAAATGCATTTCAAAAATGATTGTGTGTAATTGAAATGTTGTGAGATGTTGAAGATGAAGATGATGAATCTTGGACACCTATTTCACTCTTTCTTGTTTTTGAACACATGAATCAAAAGAATATCAAATGTTAAATGACACAAGTGGTGAAAAGAAGTATATATAGTGCCAACATAATTCTAGACATAACAGTATTTAAAATATGAGAGGGAAGCATTTTAAAACAGATTTTCCGCGCGAACGGTCGACCATAACAGGTCTGTGCATCGACGCATGGCCTGTGTTGTTTTGGAAATATGGAAAATTCATCAGTGTGCGTCGACCATACAGTCGGTGTGCGCTGACCCGTTGAAATCTATTTCCATTATGCGCCGACCCTATGGTCGACTCATGCCTTTACGCGGTGACCCGTTGGAAAGTTATTCCTTCATGCGCCGACCCTATGGTCGACGCATTGCCTTGTGCGCTGACTAGTGCAGAATTGTTCTGATGCATGCGCCGACCCTATGGTCGACTAATGCCCTACAAACCTGCAAAAATTCATCAGTTTGAGGTTTTTCATGCCTTTGGTCATGATTACATTTTACCTACACATAGTATATTCATTTCAGAAGTTTTAAGACAAGCATAAAAGGATATGGTGGGTGATACGTTGCATCTGGTTTAGTAGATCTGGAGTGCATAATTTCCAATCTATCCAGGGAATTTGTCATTATCGAAACCTGCATTAATCAATGTCTTGCAGACTTGTGTGATGTGTGGCGATTTGCCTCCACATTTCCCACCATTCCAACACTCCCAACACCTCATATATATCATACCTCAACTGTTCAAACTCACAAAAACCAGCTGGGAGGTACACAACTCAAACTGTCTTGAAAGATAGCTTGTTGCTTCAAGAGGAAGAAAGCTCTAAATCCTTGCCAAAGAAGAAGGTCTCTGGGTTTCTTAGCTTTTTAGCTTGCTCATGATTTGTCTACAAGAGGTATGTAATGTTCAAACTCTTTATTGTTCACACATTGCCATGTCTTACCATTTTTTGAAGTTGCTTGTTGTGAAAATGTAGTCTTGCTGCCCCATTTTGGTTCTTTGTCAAGAACTCATGTTTTATGGCTATGATATTTACTTTTGTTAAGGTATTTCATTCATAAATGATGTGTTGTTGTTATGTTACCATATCGAGCTTTGATATTATGTATACCTTGTTTTGAAGATTTTGTCTACATGGTAATTTTAAGGATCCAAACATTGAAATGTTGGTATGCTTGCCCTAGATTTGTCAATCTTAAGTCATTGGTGATATTTGCATAACTTGTAGGTTGTTTCATGAGATCCCCCTGCCCTAGATCATGTTTGAATCTAATGTGGCTCTTGTTTTCACACTTATGTTATTTTGTGCCATGTTGCTTTATCATTACCATGAGTTTGGTGTTAAGATGCTTGTGCTTGCCTTATTGTGTCTCAAGTGTTTAAAAATGTTGACTTGTTATGTTTTGGTTATGATTATATCATTGAAAGTTTTGAAAGCATGAAGTTTGGTTGTTAGGGCCAGTTGTGAGATTTTGTTGTTTTGTTGTCACAAGTTTGGATCAGCACGCCGGTTTTGGTTTGGAATAGTTTTTGCTTGATTTTAAGTTGTAGAATCATTTGTTAATATGTTTTGAGATTGTATGTTGTACTTGTAAGTTCAAAGTGGCCCTACTTGCTCAAAACTGTTTTGCCATTCTCATCTTGCATTTTCAAAACCTCATTGATGCCAATCACATGTCACTTTCTGTTCCAACCTGCTTTTACTTGATCTATGTGCATAGAATCAATGTTCTACATGTTTGAAACTTGTATGTGGTGCCAAATCATCCCAACTGCCATAAACTTGCCTGCTGCCTTAATGTGTTGTTGTTTTTGCATTTCTTGAGTTTCAAAATGCCATATTCTGTTTTGTGATGATTTGATCTGTTTCTTGAGCATAATCTGATCTATTAGCATATTTATGGTATGTGTATGACATTTGCTTCATCATAAATCTCATTGCCTTGAAAATGCCCTGCTGTACCAAATCCTGTTTCAAAACAGCTTTTTAATAGCCATTAGCATGTCAAATTCTGTTCCCATGTGCATAAGCCTGATTTCTAAGCATGAACTCATCCATCCTCATGATTTTGATGTGTGTATGTTGTTTGTTTGATTTATCCCTACTTGGTTAATCATCTCATTTTCAAAATGCACTTTCATAGTCAATATACCATGACCATACCAGATTTGGTTCCTAATACACAATGCTTGTTTTCTGAGTTGAAACTCATTTATCTTCATATTTTTGATGTGTATGTGCTATCTTTTTAACATAAGACCACTTATCTATAGCTAGACCAGTTTATACCCCTTATGCTGCCAAACTGTTTTGAAAACCACAACTGCACACTTTATCTTGCTATTTGGGTTGATTTGAATCATTCCATGAGTATTGGTGCCTATAGATAGTGTTTTAAGATTTGTGTGTGTATGAATCAAACAACTTTGTGTATGCTTTGCTTTTCTATCATGACAGCTTACTACCATGTTTGATACAATTGCAATTTGATAGCCATGGTTTTGTTATGTGCATTTCATGATCATCTTAAGTGCTCTACTCATTCATAATCATATTTGAGACTTGTGTGTGGTATCCTTTGAGTCTCAATCTGTTCCAATCATGTTATGTTTCAAATTATGCTTTTTTAGGCTTAAGTGAGCAGTTGGCAGGGGACTTTCATTTCTATGTTGTTTGTGGCTATTTTTGAAGTGTGGACACACTTGATATCATGATTTAAGTTTGTGTGTGAAGCCTATTCAATCTGTTTATGCTTATTCGATGATCTAACTTTCAATTTGCATCTTTCAATTCCATTTTTACTTGGCATGACAGTTGTGTTTTGTGTATGACCATGGCATTAGGATTGTGATCTTCTTGTTCTCTCATTTCATTCTATATGTTTTTATATCATGCTTGCATTGGTTCTGATATGATCAAATGAAAGTTTCATCCATGCCTTGCCCTGGTGTTAAATTCTGGACAGCAGCAATATCATGCCTATCATTGCAATTTGATGTGCCCTTCTTTGATTCAACACTGTTTTGATTGGTATCATTGCTTAAACTCATTCATAATCATGATTGCATCTGGTTCACATTTGCTATTACTCCTAATTGCATCAAGTTGCATCTCAAAATGCCAATGTGTTGTCTCGACAGTTTGCTTCATTTTCATGTTATCATTTGCAATTCATGTGCCACTTTTCATTCTATTGGTTTATGCTTGAGCCCTAAGTGTCCAATACCTCTGTTATGACATATATGACTTGTGTGCAATGCCCATTTGATGTATTTGAACTCATAGCTGATATAGTTTTTCAAATTGCAACTCATTTGATCAATATGCATATTCAATCCTGTTTCTTGTTAAAAGCATTATTTCAAAATTTTGTGGATACCATCATGATCCTTGTTAAAAAACAATCAGTTTAGGCTTAAATTTTATTAAAATTGGAGCTGTTTTGATAAAGTTTGTTTGCTTCACGTTTTGGTTTGGTTGGCTTGTTTTCTTTTGCCCAGAAATCCACCATGAGTAGTGTTATCTATTTATGTGGGTGGCTTTATACTTGGATGTATAGCCACCCCAGTGGTAAGCAACTTGCGCGCCTCTTTACCTTTCACATGCCGTGCCTGAGTTCGATCCTTGGTGATCAACTCTTTTGGGCATTTTTTTATTTTCAATTGTAATTGATTAATTTTGTGATATTCCTTCCTTTTCCTCATGCGCGCGCATTGTGGCTGAGTGCTTTGTGTGTCGTGTTTGTAAACCAAGGGCGTGGGTCCAATCCCTACCCATGCCACTTTTTTTTATGTGCTTGTTTCACTTGTTTATTTTATTTTCATAAAATCTTTGAAACTTTAATAATTCATAACTTGTTCAGTCTTCATTGTTTTTAACCCGTTCTTTTTGCAAATGATTCATTGTAATGTCTATTTTCACTTAATCGATTAAAATATCAATTTGTTTGTATTTACAAAGCTCTTTTTCCCGCTTGTTAGTTTGTTCATTCTTAGGTCGTTAGCTCACGTCTTGATTGAATTTCTTTCATACTATACTTGACCTATCTTGCGAGATTTATTGATATTGGATTTCTTTATGTTTGTTAACATGTTGAGACTTCATTTCTTGTTGGTGTTTGCCATAATTTTGTTATTCCCCCCTAAAACTTTATGTTTGAACATGTCTTATATTCCTTGCGTATTTGATTGTCATTAATGCCTAAATGTTGTTACATTTGAATTTATAACATGTTCATTTTTAAGTTGTGACTTATTTGTATGATTGTTGTTTTCATATTTGTTAATATGTCTCTTAGGTTGTTACTTTCATCTTTGTTAAGATATATGATTCTCGGTTGTAACCATTTGTATTTTTTGATCCTTGCCTATTGTGATATTCATGCTTACTTGGTTGTAACCTTATTTTTCATGCTTAATTGTTTATTGTTTTGTTAAGTATTTCTTCCCCAAATGATGGAACTCTTTAGTTCTCATCCCAGTTGCCTTCTCTCTCCTTCCAAAGGAAAGTATCTCTATTGACCCTTGGGTCATAGATAGCTCAACACACTCATAGGTCTGGATAGAACCTTTCCCCCCTTTTTGGTCTAGATAGAACCATTAGGATACCATCTCATAGGTCTGGATAAAATCTATTCCCCCTTTTGGTCTGGATAGAACCAATAGGATTTAAACTCATAGGTCTGGATAGAACCTTCCCCCTCTTTTGGTCTGGAAAGAACCAATAGATCCTTATTCTGTAGTTCGTGCCCTAACTATGATTGCTCTGATTTCTCATTGGACAATGAGAATACGTAGGCACAAGATGCGATATCTTGACGAGCAACCTTCCCCCTTCTCCCACCTTTTGGTCTGGATAGAACCAATTGGTATCACACGTAGAATTAGGTAGAGTTTGGTTAACTCTATGTAAGAATCATGGAAATGATTACTTACTCCCCTTTCTTGAGTGTTTAACATAGATCTAGAGAGTTTTGTGAAACTCTATACAAACATTGTTATGTTTGTTCCCCTTTGAACCTTGATCATAATCAAGTGTTCTTTAACCCTAGTGAGGTGAACTATAATTGCTCTGATTCTATCCTAGTTAGGATACGTAGGCAGAGGACGCGACGTCTTTGCGAGCAAACTTAGAAACTATCTTTAGGTCTTAACCTACACCTTTTACCCAATCCCAAATCTTAGCAAATATTTAGCAAACTTAGTATGCAAACAAACAAAAGGTTCCTGTAGAGTACTACAGATGTTTAGGATGTGAAATACCTACCCTATGCATAACCAACCCTCGATCCCCAAATCTCTTAGTGTTGTTGTTACATCGCGAAAAAGGTTTTTCTTTCTTTATAACTTTCCTTTGGATAAATTAAAGTCCGGTTGTGAATTTAAGAATTTAAGATTCAAGTTAATCAATAGCTTGGTATCATAATTCTCACCGCAACAGAAATGGCGACTTCACTGGGGATGTTAGAACTTGAGGGTTTAGCCTATTTTGTTTAATTGCATGCTATATTTGTAAATATTTGCTTAACATGTATATTTGTCAATATATTTGTTTGTATGTTGGGTATTGGGTGCTTTGAGTGGTGAGACGGTCCTATACCCGGACTTGAGTGCACTTATGATAGGATGGTGGTATATTCAAGAAGGCTTATAGGGAGTTGATTCCCGACCAAGCTAACTTGAGAAACCACCGCTCAGTGTAGGCCCTCTTGAAAGTTTAGTATTGTTGATCGAGTATTCGTGAAAACAATGCTACTTTCGACGAAGGAGCCCATGACACTGTGGACTTTTAGAATACATTTTACCCCACTTTGGCCTTATTAGGACGTAGTGCGATGACTATAAGGAAGTATTTCCGAAATAGTTGACACGCGATACTACACTCAGACGAGATCTATTGAGAATGTTATCGATTACCATGTGATTTGGGAAGTTTATAATATCCGAAAGATGGGTTGATGACTTTGGGAACTTTGTTAAAAACCCGTTCGGCAGGTACAAATTAACCCATAGAACAAATCCTTAAGGGATGGGTGGACCTTTGACTCCTTGACTTGATCTTGAGCCTAGGAGGTCTTTGTATATGCATTGTATTTGTGAATACTTGCCTTTATGTTATGTGTGCATCATCACATCATATCACCACGAACATATCATATCACAACTAGTTTTTTAAAGCTCGGCCGATCTCTGGTACTTTCAAAAAGGATTGTAACTTTTCCAATGATGAATGAAATGGGGTTTTAACCTAATCAAACTTCTGAGTTTTGTAAAACCAGTTACGTTTTTGCACTTGCATCAGCATTTTGCATATCATGCTTCATCGTGTCGGTCCTTTGTTTCATTTTGTGTTATATTGATATCAGAGAAAGAGAGAGAGAAGGAGGGAGAGAATATAATACAAAGGCAAACACTCAGAAGAATGGATCATCTTGAGCAGGAAAATCAAGCCCTCCGAGAAGAGGTTTCTCGTTTGAAGAGTAACACCGAAGCTTTTGCTACTGCCGTTAGGGATATAATGGATACTCAAGAACAGGAAAATCAGAAGCTCAGAGACGAGCTAGAAAGGGTAAAGCGTGCCAAGAGGAGTTTGAAAAACTTTGTCAGAGATTTGATCTTGTCCCAACGACAAGAAGGATCGGCTTCGTCCACCAATCAGCCATATGATGGGTCTCTGGGTATTCCTATACCTTATGCACGGTTGTTCCCCATACTCCTGCAAAATGGTTTAGTTCAAAAGGAAATGCCACTCGTTCTTCCTCCGGGCCACCAATGTTATTTCACCGCTGACGCTTTCTGTGCCTTCCACCATGGAGCACCCGATCATGATATTGAGGAGTGCAACATCCTCAAGAATAAGGTGAAAGAGATGATTGAAGCAGGAGTCATATCTTTCAAGATATGCGAACCTCTAGTGCAAATCAACCTTCTGCTTGACGAAGAAGCAACCTCATCCCTGCATATGGTGGACTAAGGAAGAAGGCCCTTGACAGTGCTCTTTCCTTGTTTTGTTAAACAATTTTATTTCCCTAAGCTGGCAGCTGTAGACTGTTTCAGCATGTGTTGTAACTTCTTTGTATTTGATTTGCTTGTAAGCTGTTGTTTATTTGAATTTGGAAATATTAATGAAATGTTTGTGCATCTTTTGATTAAGTTCATTCGTTTCACTCTCTGTTTCCTTTCATTGATATGAAATAACGAAAAATGCAAAAATTTCTTTTGTTTACTAAACTGTTGTTTAAAGCAAAGATTGGGGAGGATGATGAAAATTATATCCATAACTGCTGTCGATATGCTTTCAAATTTAAATTTGCCGATGAGGTAAGGCATTGTTTCAATCCCTAAACACTGGAGAAATAAGGAAGATAATCCCTCGTTAACCCCTTCGAGCCTAGAAGTAGGAGTTTTTCTTTCTTTACAAAAATAAAACCTTAAATTTCAAACCTGGGGCGGGTAGTACTCATTTAACTCGAAGATACGTGCATACAAGACACTTTTCATATAAAGGTGGTGCACTCAGGTTTTCCTTCGTAAACAACAAGAAAGTGTTGAAGATGCTTTTCAGCATAAAAGACGACGATGGTTCACCGTATCCATTAAACTAGGTAGTCACCTCCTTTCAAAAAAAAAAAGAGAAGAAGAAAAAAGAAAATTGAAAAGCCCGCTAAGTCAAAACCTATGAAGGAGACTTAGGCAAAAATGGGGCATCCCGTTGACTGTATATTCGAACAAAACAGTTCAGACAGGGATAACAAAAGAGAGGAATGTTGTAAGAGTTATCACTCTTCAAAATACTCAAATAGCAAAAAGCTATCAAATACTATAAGGGAGTTGTGACTACCCTAGGTTTGTAAGCCATCAACAACTATCATCAGAGTCTGTAAGAACCTAAATGTATAGTTTGAGTTAACTGAGCATAGGATTGGAGTTCCTCATGGAGAGTGGGTGGGACAAATAACTTTGAGCCTTTATCCTTTGTTTCATGAACCATGAACCAAACCACGTTACATCCCTTAAAAGACCTAATTAAGGTAAGGTTGTTTTGAAAGCATATTACAGCAAGGTTGGATAACCTGACTCCTAATGATATTTGATGTTTGTGTGTGTTAATCACTTTATCCATCATTTGTAAAATGATTGGATCACTTTCACATTGATCACTCGATCACTCCGCCGTGTGTGTTTCATCAAAAAATGTTTTCAAAAGATTGCATGAATTTTACATTGAAAATTGCCAATTTTTAATGAACATCATTGCGTGCAAAATAATCCAATCTCAAAGGAATCCCAACAAGCGCTGTCAGCCAGGGAATTTGATTTGATGAAGGAAGCTCAGCCTGGGGCAACCAATTTGAAGGATTTGTTAATCATTTGTCATAACGTTCAGCTAATCAGAGCCGACCAGGTCAGGATCAAATGAATCTCTCAAAGAGCAATTTGGTCTGGGGCAAATCTTTTGCAGTTACCAGCTAGCAGGGGCAAGTTTGTTCCCCAGTCGTTACTTCCATAGTCTGAAGACTTTGTTGTACAAGCACCGTTAAACTGGGGCAATCACGTCGAGATTTGTAAATCTCTCTAAGGGTTTGAAGACATTGAAACATCTTTATGCCAATTCTTTTGTAAAAGCATCCTCATGGTTTCTTCCCACGGACCATGTAATCTGGGGCAGAAAAGTTTAAAGACTGTTTGTCGCAACAGCCATTGCTCACTGAAGAGGGTTGTTATACTATCAATCGGGCAGAAAGATTTTGGTCTCATGATACCCTTTGTCAGCTCTCCGTTTAAGTTGTTACTTCGGTTGATCTTGGAACTTCCCTTGGTGTTTTTCCTTCAACAAAGAATTCAAGCTCATGATGGCAATCCAAGTGAAGTCATGATGATGTGTCCTAAGTAGATTACTCTCTCCCAGAGTAGGTTGTAACCTTGAAGTGGATTTTTTGTTCTTCATGATCATCCCTTTGATGTCTAATTTTGGTGATGATTGGTTGGGTCTCCGTGTCGAGATGTTTATTTCATCTCCTGTTTTGTTTCACCTGTTTTGTCAGCATAAACATAAGCATGGCATAAAGCATATGCATAACATCTGTGCATTTTTGCTATCTCTGGTTGTTACTTGTTCCTGTTTCACTTTGGTTACTTCCCCAATGATTGGGTGTGTTGTCTCTCTCTAATAGAGTTGTCAGCCCTTAAGCATAAAATGTCCATCCTTTTTCAATCCCCCACAGAGTTTAATCCTCGTGGATGATGGTTGCTTCAGTTATCTTTTTCCATGATTAGATAAGGTGAGTCACCATTCGAGTTCATTTCTCAATGGTTGGAGTCTTGTTTGACAGTCTCTTTCTAGCTATATTCTAGATTGAACTTTGGTACCTGTCGGTCGCCGAACTTGTGAGATTTATTGATATTGGATTTCTTTATGTTTGTTAACATGTTGAGACTTCATTTCTTGTTGGTGTTTGCCATGATTTTGCTGTTCCCCCCTAAAAATTTATGTTTGAACATGTCTTATATTCCTTGCGTATTTGATTGTCATCAATGCCTAAATGTTGTTACATTTGAATTTATAACACGATCATTTTTAAGTTGTGACTTATTTGTATGATTGTTGTTTTCATATTTTTTAATATGTCTCTTAGGTTGTTACTTTCATCTTTGTTAATATATATGATTCTCGGTTGTAACCATTTGTATTATTTGATCCTTGCCTATTGTGATATGCATGCTTACTTGGTTGTAACCTTATTTTTCATGCTTAATTGTTTATTGTTTTGTTAAGTATTTCTTCCCCGAGTGATGGAACTCTTTAGTTCTCATACCAGTTGCCTTCTCTATCCTTCCAAAGGAAAGTCTCTCTATTGACCCTTGGGTCATAGATAGCTCAACACACTCATAGGTCAGGATAGAACCTTTCCCCCCTTTTTGGTCTGGATAGAACCATCAGGATACAACCTCATAGGTCTAGATAGAACCTTTCCCCCTTTTGGTATGGATAGAACCAATAGGATTTAAACTCATAGGTCTGGATAGAACCTTCCCCCTCTTTTGGTCTGGAAAGAACCAATAGATCCTTATTCTGTAGTTCGTGCCCGAACTACGATCGCTCTGATTTCTCATTGGACAATGAGAATACGTAGGCACAAGATGCGATATCTTGACGAGCAACCTTCCCCCTTCTCCCACCTTTTGGTCTGGATAGAACCAATTGGTATCACACATAGAATTAGGTAGAGTTTGGTTAACTCTATGTAAGAATCATGGAAATGATTACTTACTCCCCTTTCTTGAGTGTTTAACATAGATCTAGAGAGTTTTGTGAAACTCTATACAAACATTGTTATGTTTGTTCCCCTTTGAACCTTGATCATAATCAAGTGTTCTTTAACCCTAGTGAGGTGAACTACGATTGCTCTAATTCTATCCTAGTTAGGATACGTAGGCAGAGGACGCGACGTCTTTGCGAGAAAACTTAGAAACTATCTTTAGGTCTTAACCTACACCTTTTACCTAATCCCAAATCTTAGCAAATATTTAGCAAACTTAGCATGCAAACAAACAAAAGGTTCCTGTAGAGTACTACAGATGTTTAGGATGTGAAATACCTACCCTATGCATAACTAACCCCCGATCCCCGAATCTCTTAGCGTTGTTGTTACATCGCGAAAAAGGTTTTTATTTCTTTAGACCTTTCCTTTGGATAAGTTAAAGTCCGGTTGTGAATTTAAGAATTTAAGATTCAAGTTAATCAATAGCTTGGTATCACGATTCTCACCGCAACAGGCGGCTCAACACGAAGTTGAGAAGTAAATCTGTCCTCGCTGTCAGGGATCTGTTAAACAAACAGGTATCGAACCCGGATGCCGGCTCAACCCGAAGTTGAGAAGAACATATGACCTCGCTATAAGGCATTTGTTAAACTAACAGGCATCGAGATTGATGGTCGGCTCGTCCCGAAGTTAAGAAGAACATCTGACCTCTTGTCAGGCATCAGTTAAACAAACACGCATTGAACCCAGAGGCCGGCTCAACACGAAGTTGAGAAGAACATCTGACCTCGCTGCCAGGTATCAGTTAAACAAACAGGCATCGAACCCGAAGGCCGGCTCAACCCGAAGTTGAGAAGAACATCTGACCTTGCCGTTAGGCATCTGTTAAAGAAACAGGCATAGAACCCGAAGGCCGACTGAACACGAAGTTGAGAAGTACATTTGACCTCGTTGTCAGGCATCTATTAAACAAACAAGCATCGAACCCGAAGGCCGGCTCAACATGAAGTTGAGAAGAAAATCTAACCTCGGCGTCAGGTATCTGTTAAAGAAACAGGCATCGCACCTAAAGGCCGGCTCAACACAAAGTTGAGAGGAACATCTGACCTCGCCGTGAGGCATCTACTAAACAAAAAGGCATCGAACCCGAAGGGCTGCTCAACCAAAAGTTGATAAGAACATTTGACCTTGCTGTCAGGCATCTATTAAACAAACAAGCATCGAACCCGAAGGCAGGCTCAACACGAAGGTGAGAGGAAAATTTGACCTCGCCGTCAGGCATATGTTAAACAAACAGGCATCGAAACCCAAGGCCGGCTCAACACACAGTTAAGAAGAACATCCGACCTCACCGTCAAGCATCTATTAAACAAACAGACATCGAACCCGAAGGCCGGCTCAACCTGAAGTTGAGAATGAAATCTGACCTCGTCGTCGGGTATCTGTTAAACAAACAAGCATCGAACCCGAAGGGCAGCTCAACCAGAATTTGATAAGAACATTAGACCTTGCCGTCAGGCATCTATTAAACAAATAGGGATCGAACCCGAAGTCCGGTTCAACACGAAGGTGAGAGGAACATCTGACCTCGCTGTCAGGCATCTGTTAAACAAACAGGCATCGAACCCAAAGGCCTGCTCAACCTGAAGTTGAGAAGAACATTTGACCTTGCCGTTAGGCATCTGTTAAACAAACAGGCATCGAAGCCGAAGGCCGGCTGAACACGAAGTTGAGAAGTACATCTGACCCCGTCGTCAGGCATCTGTTAAATAAACAGGCATCGAACCCGAAGGCCAGCTCAACCTGAAGTTGAGAAGAACATCAAACCTCGCCGTCAGGTATCTGTTAAATAAATAGGCATCGAACCCGAAGGCCGACTCAACACGAAGTTGAGAGGAACACCTGACCTCGCCGTGAGGCATCTACTAAACAAACAAGCATCGAACCCAAAGAGCGGCTCAACCAGAAGTTGATATGAACATTAGACCTTGCCGCCAGGCATCTATTATACAAACAAGCATCAAACCCGAAGGCAGGCAGAACACGAAGGTGAGAGGAACATTTGACCTCGCCGTCAGGCATCTGTTAAATAAATAAGCATTGAACCCAAAGGCCGGCTCAACACGAAGTTGAGAAGAACATCTGACCTCGTTGTTAGACATATGTTTAACAAACAGGCATCGAACCCGAAGTCCGGCTCAACCCGAAGTTGAGAAGAACATCTGACCTCGCCGTCAGGTATCTGTTAAACAAACAAGAATCGAACCCGGAGGGCGGCTCAACCAGAAGTTGATAAGAACATTAGACTTTGCCGCCAGGCATCTATTAAACAAACAAGCATCGAACCTGAAGGCAGGCAGAACATGAAGGTGAGAGGAACATTTGACCTCTCTGTCACGCATCTGTTAAACAAACAGGCATCGAACCCGAAGGACGGCTCAACACGAAGTTGAGAAGAACATCTGACCTCGTTGTTAGACATCTGTTAAACAAACAGGCATCGAACCCGAAGGCCGGCTCAACCTGAAGTTGAGAAGAACATCTGACCTCGCCATCAGGTATGTGTTAAACAAACAGGAATCGAACCCGGAGGGCGGCTCAACCAGAAGTTGATAAGAACATTAGACCTTGCCGTCAGGCATCTATTAAACAAACAGGGATCGAACCCGAAGGCCGGCTCAACACGAAGTTGAGAAGAACATCTGACCTCGTTGTCAGGCATCTGTTAAACAAACAGGCCTCGAACCCGAAGGCCGGCTCAACACGAATTTGAGAAGAACATCTGACCTCGTCATTAGGCATCTGTTAAACAAACAGGCATCGAACCCGAAGGCCGGTTCAGCCTCAAGTTGAGAAGAACATCTGACCTCGCCGTCAGGTATCTGTTAACCAAACAGGGATCGAACCCGAAGGCCAGCTCAACACGAAGGTGAGAGGAACATTTGTCCTCGCCGTCAGGCATCTGTTAAACAAACAATCATCGAACCCTAAGGCCGACTCAACACGAAGTTGAGAGGAACATTTGACCTCGCCGTCAGGCATCTGTTAAACAAACATGCATCGAACCCGAAGTTCATAGAAATATCTGTCCTTGCCGTAAGGCATCTGTTAAAAAAAAGGCATCGAACACGAAGTCCCGCTCAACTCGAAGTTGAGAGCAATATCTGACCTCGCTACCAAGCATCTGTTAAACAAACAGGCATCAAACCTGAAGGCCGGCTCAACCCGAAGTTGACAAGAACATCTACCCTCGCTGTCAGGCATCTATTAAACAAACAGGCATCGAGATTGATGGTCGGCTCATCCAGAAGTTGAGAAGAACATCTGACCTCACTGTCAGGTATCTGTTAAACAAACAGGCATCGAACCCGAAGGCCGGCTCAACACGAAGTTGAGAGGAACATCTGACCTCACTGTGAGGCATCTACTAAACAAATAGGCATCAAACCCGAAGGGCGGCTCAACCAAAGTTGATAAGAACATTAGACCTTGTTGTCAGGCATCTATTAAACAAACAGGCATTGAACCTGAAGGATGGCTCAACACGAAGTTGAGAAGAACATGTGACCTCGTTGTTAGGCATCTGTTAAACAAATAGGCATCTAACCCGAAGAGCGGCTCAACCCAAAGTAGAGAAGAACATCTGACCTTGGTGTTAGGAATCTGTTAAACAAACAGGCATCGAACCCGAATGTCGGCTCAACCGGATGTTCAAAAGAGCATATGACCTCGCTGTCAGGCATCTGTTAAACTAACAGGCATCGAACCCGAAGGCCGACTCAACCCGAAGTTGAGAAGAACATCTGACCTCACCGTCAGGCATCTGTTAAACAAACAGGCATCGAATTTTTTGGCCGGCTCTACTCGAAGTTGAGAAGAACATCTGACCTTGCTGTCAGGTATCTGTTAAACAAACAGGCCTCGAATTCGAAGGCCGGCTCAACCCGAAGTTGAGAAGAACATCTGACCTCGGAGTCAGTCATCTGTTAAACAAACAGTCATCGAACCTGAAGACCGTCTCAACCTTTAGTTGAAAAGAATATCTGACCTCACCATCAAGCAACTGTTAAATAAACACGAATCGAACCCAAAGGCTGTCTCAACTTCAAGTTTAGAGGAACAACTGACCTCGCCATCAGGCATTAGTTAAACAAATAGGCATCGAACCCGAAGGTCGGCACAACACGAAGTTGAGAGGAACATCTGACCTCACTGTCAGGTATCTGTTAAACAAACAGGCATCGAACCCGAAGGCCGGCGCAACACGAAATTCATAGGAATATCTGACCTTGCCGTCACGATTCTATTAAACAAACAGGCATCGAACCCGAAGGCCGGCTCAAACCGAAGTTGTGAAGAACATCTGACCTTGCTGTCAATCATCTGTTAAACAAACAGGCATCGAATTTGATGGCCGGCTCAACCCGAAATTGAGAAGAACATCTGACCTCGCTGTCAGGCATCTGCTAAACAAACAGGCATCGAACCCGAATGCCGGCTTAACCCGAAGTTGAGAAGAACATCTAACCTCGCTGTCAGGCATCTGTTAAACTAACAGGCATCGAATCCGAAGGCCGACTCAACCCAAAGATGAGAAGAACATCTGACCTCGCCGTCAGTCATCTGTTAAACAAACAGGCATCGAACTCAAAGACCGTCTCAACCCTTAGTTGAAAAGAACATCTGACCTCGCCGTCATGCCTCTGTTAAACAAATACGCATCGAACCTGAAACCGACTCAACTTGAAGTTAACATGAACATTTGACCTCGCCATCAGGCATTAGTTAAACAAACATGCATCAAACCCGAAGGACGGCAGAACACGAAGTTGAGAGGAACATCTAACGTCGCCGTCAAGTATCTGTTAAATAAACAGGCATCGAACCCGAAGGCCGGCTCAACACGAAATTCATAGGAATATCTGACCTTGTCGTCAGGGATCTATTAAACAAACAGACATCAAACCCGAAGGCCGGCTCAAACCGAAGATGTGAAGAACATCTAACCTCGCTGTCAGGCATCTGTTAAACAAACAAGCGTCGAATTTGGTGGCCAGCTCAACTCGAAGTTGAGAAGAACATCTGACCTCGATGTTAGGTATCTGTTAAACTAATAGGCATCGAACCTGAAGGTCGGCTCAACCCGAAGTTGAAAAGAACATCTGACGTCGCTGTCAGGTATCTGTTAAACTAACAGGTATCGAACCCGAAGGCCGACTCAACCCGAAGATGAGAAGAACATCTGACCTCGTCGTCAGTCATCTGTTAAACAAACAGGCATCGAACCCGAATACCGACTCAACCCTTAGTTGAAAAGAACAACTGACCTCGCCGTCATGCATCTGTTAAACAAATACACATCGAACCAGAAGGCAGGCTCAACTTGAAGTTGACAGGAACATCTGAACTCGCCATCAGGCATTAGTTAAAGAAACATGCATCAAACCCGAAGGACGGCACAACACGAAGGTGAGAGGAACATCTGACCTCGTCGTCAGGTATTTGTTAAACAAACAGGCATCGAACCCGAAGGCCGGCTCAACATGAAATCCATAGGAATATCTGACCTTGTCGTCAGGGATCTATTAAACAAACAGGCATCGAACCCGAAGGCCGACTCAAACCGAAGTTGTGAAGAACATCTAACCTCACTGTCAGGCATCTGTTAAACAAACAGGCATCGAATTTGGTGGTCGGCTCAACCCGAAGTTGAGAAGAACCTCTAACCTCGATGTTAGGTATCTGTTAAACAAACAGGCATCGAACCTGAATGCCGGCTCAACCCAAAGTTGAAAAGAACATTTGTGCTCGCAGTCAGGCATCTGTTAAACTAACAGGCATCGAACCCGAAGGCGGGCTCAACCCGAAGTTGAAAAGAACATATGACCTCGCTGTCAGGCATATGTTAAACTAACAGGCATCGAACCCGAAGGCCGAATCAACCCGAAGATGAGAAGAACATCTGACCTCGCCATCAGTCATCAGTTAAACAAACATGCATCGAACCCGAAGACCGTCTCAACCCTTAGTTGAAAAGAACATCTGTCCTCGCTGTCATGCATCTGTTAAACAAATACGCGTCGAACCCGAAACCGACTCAACTTGAAGTTGACAGGAACATCTGACCTCGCCATCAGGCATTAGTTAAACAAACATGCATCAAACCCGAAGGACAGCAGAACACGAAGTTGAGAGGAACATCTGACCTCGCCGTCAAGTATCTGTTAAACAAACAGGCATCAAACCCGAAGGTTGGCTCAACACGAAATTCATAGGGATATCTGACCTTGTCGTCAGGGATCTATTAAACAAACAGGCATCTAACCCGAAGGGAGGCTCAACCCGAAGTTGTGAAGAACATCTGACCTCACTGTCAGACATCTGTTAAACAAACAGGCATCGAATTTTTTGGCCGGCTCTGCCCGAAGTTGAGAAGAACATCTGACCTCGCTGTCAGGCATCTGTTAAACTAACAGGCATCGAACCCGAAGGCCGACTCAACCCGAAGATGAGAAGAATATCTGACCTCGCCGTCAGTCATCTGATAAACAAACAGGCATCGAACTCGAAGACCGTCTCAACCCTTAGTTGAAAAGACCATCTAACCTCGCCGTCATGCATCTGTTAAACAAATACGCATCGAACCTGAAACCGACTCAACTTGAAGTTAACAGGAACATCTGACCTCGCCATCAGGCATTAGTTAAACAAACATGCATCAAACCCGAAGGACGGCAGAACACGAAGTTGAGAGGAACATCTGACCTCGCCGTCAAGTATCTGTTAAACAAGCAGACATCGAACCCGAAGGCCGGCTCAACACGAAATTCATAGGAATATCTGACCTTGTCGTCAGGGATCTATTAAACAAACAGGCATCAAACCCGAAGGCCGGCTCAAACCGAAGATGTGAAGAATACCTAACCTCGCGGTCAGGCATCTGTTAAACAAACAAGCATCGAATTTGGTGGCCAGCTCAACCCGAAGTTGAGAAGAACATCTGACCTCGATGTTAGGTATCTATTAAACTAACAGGCATCGAACCTGAAGGCCGGCTCAACCCGAAGTTGAAAAGAACATCTGACGTCACTGTCAGGTATCTGTTAAACTAACAGGTATCGAACCCGAAGGCCGACTCAACTCGAAGATGAGAAGAACATCTGACCTCGTCGTCAATCATCTGTTAAACAAACAGGCATCGAACCCGAATACCGTCTCAACCCTTAGTTGAAAAGAACAACTGACCTCGCCGTCATGCATCTGTTAAACAAATACGCATCGAACCCGAAAGCAGGCTCAACTTGAAGTTGACAGGAACATCTGAACTCGCCATCAGGCATTAGTTAAACAAACATGCATCAATCCCGAAGGACGGCACAACATGAAGGTGAGAGGAACATCTGACCTCGCCGTCAAGTATTTGTTAAACAAACAGGCATCGAACCCGAAGGCCGACTCAACACGAAATTCATAGTAATATCTGACCTTGTCGTTAGGGATCTATTAAACAAATAGGCATCGAACCCGAAGGCCGACTCAAACCGAAGTTGTGAAGAACATCTAACCTCACTGTCAGGCATCTGTTAAACAAACAGGCATCGAATTTGGTGGTCGGCTCAACCCGAAGTTGAGAAGAACCTCTAACCTCGATGTTAGGTATCTGTTAAACAAACAGGCATCGAACCCGAATGTCGGCTCAACCCGAAGTTGAAAAGAACATTTGTCCTCGCTGTCAGGCATCTGTTAAACTAACAGGCATCGAACCCGAAGGCCGCCTCAACCCGAATTTGAAAAGAACATATGACCTCGCTGTCAGGCATCTGTTAAACTAACAAGCATCGAACCCGAAGGCCGAGTCAACCCGAAGATGAGAAGAACATCTGACCTCGCCGTCAGTCATCTGTTAAACAAACATGCATCGAACCCGAAGACCGTCTCAACCCTTAGTTGAAAAGAACATCTGACTTCGCTGTCATGCATCTGTTAAACAAATACGCATCGAACCCGAAACCGACTCAACTTGAAGTTGACAGGAAAATCTGACCTCGCCATCAGGCATTAGTTAAACAAACATGCATCAAACCCGAAGGACAGCAGAACACGAAGTTGAGAGGAACATCTGACCTCGCCGTCAAGTATCTGTTAAACAAACAGGCATCGAACCCGAAGGCCGGCTCAACACGAAATTCATAGGGATATCTGACCTTGTCGTCAGGGATCTATTAAACAAACAGACATCTAACCTGAAGGGCGGCTCAACCCGAAGTTGTGAAGAACATCTGACCTCACTGTCAGGCATCTGTTAAACAAACAGGCATCGAATTTTTTAGCCGGCTCTGCCCGATGTTGAGAAGAACATCTGACCTCGCTGTCAGGTATCTGTTAAACAAACAGGCATCGAACCCGAAGGCCGGCTCAACCCGAAGTTGACAAGAACATCTGACCTCGGCGTCAGTCATCTGTTAAACAAACAGGCATCGAACCCGAAGACCGTCTCAACCCTTAGTTGAAAAGAACATCTGACCTCACCATCAAGTATCTGTTAAACAAACACGAATAGAACCCGAAGGCTGTCTCAACTTCAAGTTTAGAGGAACAACTGACCTTGCCATCAGGCATTAGTTAAACAAACAGGCATCGAACCTAAAGGTAGGCACAACACGAAGTTGAGAGGAACATCTGACCTCACCGTCAGGTTTAAACAAACAGGCATCGTACCCGAAGTCTGGCTCAAACCGAAGTTGTGAAGAACATCTCACCTTGTTGTCAGGCATCTGTTAAACAAACAGAAATCCAATTATTTAGCCGGCTCAAACCGAAGTTGAGAAGAACATCTGACCTCGACGTCAGGTATTTGTTAACCAAACCGGCATCGAACCCGAATGTCGGCTCAACCCGAAGTTTAAAAGAACATCTGACCTCGCTATCAGACATCTGTTAAACTAACAGGCATCGAACCCGAAGGCCGACTCAACTCGAAGATAAGAAGAACATCTGACTTCGCCGTCAGTCATCCGTTAAACAAACATGCATTGAACCCGAAGACCGTCTCAACCCTTAGTTGAAAAGAACATTTGAACTCGCCGTCATGCATCTGTTAAACAAATACGCATCGAACCCGAAAGCCGGCTCAACTTGAAGTTGACAGGAACATCTGACCTCGCCATCAGGCATTAGTTAAACAAACATGCATCAAACCCGAATGACGTTACAACACGAAGTTGAGAGGAACATCTGACCTCACCGTCAGGTATTTCTTAAACAAACAGGCATCGAACCAGAAGGCCGACTCAACACGAAATTCATAGGAATATCTGACCTTGTCGTCAGGGATCTATTAAACAAACAGGCATCGAACCCGAAGGCCGGCTCAAACCGAAGTTGTGAAGAACATCTGACCTCGCTGTCAGGCATCTTTTAAACAAACAGGCATCTAATTTTTTGGCCAGCTCAACCCGAAGTATAGAAGAACATCTGACCTCGATATCAGGTATCTGTTAAACAAACAGGCATCGAACCCGAATGCCGGCTCAACCCGAAGTTGAAAAGAACATCTGACCTTACTGTCAGGCATCTGTTAAACTAACAGGCATCGAACCCGAAGGCCGACTCAACCCGAAGATGAGAAGAACATCTGACCTCACCGTCAGTCATCCATGAAACAAACAGGCATCGAACCTGAAGACCGTCTCAACCTTTAGTTGAAAAGAACATCTGACCTCACTGTCATGCATCTGTTAAACAAATACGCATCGAACCCGAAAGCGGGCTCAACTTGAAGTTGACAGGAACATCTAACCTCGCCATCAGGAATTAGTTAAACAAACATGCATCAAACCTGAAGGATGGTACAACACGAAGTTGAGAGGAACATCTGACCTCACCGTTAGGTATGTGTTAAACAAACAGGCACCGAACCCGAAGGCCGGCTCAACACGAAATTCATAGGAATATCTGACCTTGTCGTCAGGGATCTATTAAACAAATAGGCATCAAACTCGAAGGCCGGCTTAACCCGAAGTTGAAAAGAACATATGACCTCGCTGTCAGGCATCTGTTAAACTAACAGGCATCGAACCCGAAGGCCGACTCAACCCGAAGATGAGAAGAACATCTGACCTCGTCGTCAGTCATCTGTTAAACAAACAGGCATCGAACCCGAAGACCGTCTCAACCCTTAGTTGAAAAGAACATCTGACCTCGCCGTCATGCATCTGTTAAATAAATACGCATCGAACCCGAAAGCCGGCTCAACTTGAAGTTGACATGAACATCTGACCTCGCCATCAGGCCTTAGTTAAACAAACATGCATCAAACCCGAAGGACGGCACAACACGAAGTTGAGAGGAACATCTGACCTCGCCGTCAGGTATCTGTTAAACAAACAGGGATCGAACCCGAAGGCCGGCTCAACACGAAATTCATAGGGATATCTGACCTTGTCGTCAGGGACCTATTAAACAAACAGGCATCTAACCCGAAGGGCGGCTCAACCCGAAGTTGTGAAGAACATCTGACCTCGCTGTCAGGCATCTTTTAAACAAACAGACATCTAATTTTTTGGCCAGCTCAACCCGAAGTATAGAAGAACATCTGACCTCGATATCAGGTATCTGTTAAACAAACAGGCATCGAACCCGAATGCCGGCTCAACCCGAAGTTGAAAAGAACATCTGACCTTACTGTCAGGCATCTGTTAAACTAACAGGCATCGAACCCGAAGGCCGACTCAACCCGAAGATGAGAAGAACATCTGACCTCACCGTCAGTCATCTATGAAACAAACAGGCATCGAACCTGAAGACCGTCTCAACCTTTAGTTGAAAAGAACATCTGACCTCACTGTCATGCATCTGTTAAACAAATACGCATCGAACCCGAAAGCGGGCTCAACTTGAAGTTGACAGGAACATCTGACCTCGCCATCAGGCATTAGTTAAACAAACATGCATCAAACCTGAAGGACGGTAGAACACGAAGTTGAGAGGAACATCTGACCTCACCGTCAGGTATGTGTTAAACAAACAGGCACCGAACCCGAAGGCCGGCTCAACACGAAATTCATAGGAATATCTGACCTTGTCGTCAGGGATCTATTAAACAAATAGGCATCAAACTCGAAGGCCGGCTTAACCCGAAGTTGAAAAGAACATATGACCTCGCTGTCAGGCATCTGTTAAACTAACAGGCATCGAACCCGAAGGCCGACTCAACCCGAAGATGAGAAGAACATCTGACCTCGTCGTCAGTCATCTGTTAAACAAACAGGCATCGAACCCGAAGACCGTCTCAACCCTTAGTTGAAAAGAACATCTGACCTCGCCGTCATGCATCTGTTAAACAAATACGCATCGAACCCGAAAGCCGGCTCAACTTGAAGTTGACATGAACATCTAACCTCGCCATCAGGCCTTAGTTAAACAAACATGCATCAAACCCGAAGGACGGCACAACACGAAGTTGAGAGGGACATCTGACCTCGCCGTCAGGTATCTGTTAAACAAACAGGGATCGAACCCGAAGGCCGGCTCAACACGAAATTCATAGGGATATCTGACGTTGTCGTCAGGGACCTATTAAACAAACAGGCATCTAACCCGAAGGGCGGCTCAACCCGAAGTTATGAAGAACATCTGACCTCACAGTCAGGCATCTGTTAAACAAACAGGCATTGAATTTTTTGGCCGGCTTAACCCGAAATTTAGAAGAACATCTGACCTCACTGTCAGGCATCTATTAAACTAACAGGCATCGAACCCGAAGGCCGACTCAACCCGAAGATGAGAAGAACATATGACCTCGCCGTCAGTCATTTGTTAAACAAACAGGCATCGTACCCGAAGACCGTATCAATCCTTAGTTGAAAAGAACATCTGACCTCGCCGTCATGCATCTGTTAAACAAATACGCATCGAACCCGAAAGCCGGCTCAACTTGAAGTTGACAGGAACATCTGACCTCGCCATCAGGCATTAGTTAAACAAACATGCGTCAAACCCGAAGGACGGTACAACACGAAGTTGAGAGGAACATCTAACCTCGGCGTCAGGTATCTGTTAAACAAATAGGCATCGAACCCGAAGGCCGGATCAACACGAAATTCATAGGGATATCGGACATTATCGTCAGGGATCTATTAAACAAACAGGCATCTAACCCGAAGGGCGGCTCAACCCGAAGTTGTGAAGAACATCTGACCTCACTGTCAGTCATCTGTTAAACAAACAGGCATCGAATTTTTTGGCCGGCTCTGCCCGAAGTTGAGAAGAACATCTTACCTCGCTGTCAGGTATCTATTAAACAAACAGGCATCGAACCCGAAGGCCGACTCAACCCGAAGTTGAGAAGAACATCTGACCTCGGCGTCAGTCATCTGTTAAGAAACAGGCATCGAACCCAAAGACCGTCTCAACCCTTAGTTGAAAAGAACATCTGACCTCACCAGCAAGCATCTGTTAAACAAACATGAATCAAACCCGAAGGCTGTCTCAACTTCAAGTTTAGAGGAACAACTGACCTCGCCATCAGGCATTAGTTAAACAAACAGGCATCGAACCCGAAGGTCGGCACAACACGAAGTTGAGAGGAACATATGACCTCAACATCAGGTATCTGTTAAACAAACAGGCATCGAACCCGAAGGCCGGCTCAACACGAAATTCATAGGAATATCTGACCTTGTCGTCAGGGATCTATTAAACAAACAGGCATCAAACCCGAAGGCCGGCTCAAACCGAAGTTGTGAAGAACATCTGACCTTGCTGTCAGACATCTGTTAAACAAGCAGGCGTCGAATTTGATGGCCGGCTCAACCCGAAATTGAGAAGAACATCTGACCTCGTTGTCAGGCATCTGCTAAACAAACAGGCATCGAACCCGAATGCCGGCTTAACCCGAAGTTGAGAAGAACATCTTACCTCGCCGTTAGTCATTTGTTAAACAAACAGGCATCGTACCCGAAGACCGTCTCAACCCTTAGTTGAAAAGAACATCTGACCTCGCCGTCATGCATCTGTTAAACAAATACGCATCGAACCCGAAAGCCGGCTCAACTTGAAGTTGACAGGAACATCTGACCTCGCCATCAGGCATTAGTTAAACAAACATGCATCAAACCCGAATGACGGTACAACACGAAGTTGAGAGGAACATCTGACCTCACCGTCAATTATCTGTTAAACAAACAGGCATCGAACCTGAAGGCCGGCTCAACACGAAATTCATAAGAATATCTGACCTTGTCGTCAGGAATCTATTAAACAAACAGGCATCGAACCCGAAGGCCGACTCAAACCGAAGTTGTGAAGAACATCTGACCTCGCTGTCAGGCATCTGTTAAACAAACAGGCATATAATTTTTTGGCCAGCTCAACCCGAAGTTGAGAAGAACATCTGACCTCGATGTCAGGTATCTGTTAAACAAACAGGCATCGAACCCGAATGCCGGCTCAACCCGATGTTGAAAAGAACATCTGACCTCACTGTCAGGCATCTGTTAAACTAACAGGCATCGAACCCGAAGGCCGACTCAACCCGAAGATGAGAAGAACATCTGACCTCACCGTCAGTCATCTGTTAAATAAACAGGTATTGAACCTGAAGACCGTCTCAACCCTTAGTTGAAAAGAACATCTGACCTCGCCGTCATGCATCTGTTAAACAAATACGCATCAAACCCGAAAGTCGGCTCAACTTGAAGTTGACAGGAACATCTGACCTCGCCATCAGGCATTAGTTAAACAAACATGCATCAAACCCGTAGGACGGTACAATACGAAGTTGAGAGGAACATCTGACCTCACCGTCCGATATCTGTTAAACAAACAGGCACTGAACCCGAAGGCTGGCTCAACACGAAATTCATAGGAATATCTGACCTTGTCGTCAGGGATCTATTAAACAAACAGGCATCGAACCCGAAGGCCGGCTCAAACCGAAGTTGTGAAGAACATCTGACCTCGCTGTCAGGCATCTTTTAAACAAACAGGCATCTAATTTTTTGGCCAGCTCAACCCGAAGTATAGAAGAACATCTGACCTCGATATCAGGTATCTGTTAAACAAACAGGCATCGAACCCGAATGTCGGCTCAACCCGAAGTTGAAAAGAACATCTGACCTCACTGTCAGGCATCAGTTAAACTAACAGGCATCGAACCCGAAGGCCGACTAAACCCGAAGATGAGAAGAACATCTGACCTCACCGTCAGTCATCTATTAAAAAAACAGGCATCGAACCTGAAGACCGTCTCAACCCTTAGTTGAAAAGAACATCTGACCTCGCTGTCATGCATCTGTTAAACAAATACGCATCAAACCCGAAAGCAGGCACAAATTGAAGTTGACAGGAACATCTAACCTCGCCATCAGGCATTAGTTAAACAAACATGCATCAAACCCGAAGGACGGTACAACACGAAGTTGAGAGGAACATCTGACCTCACTGTCAGGTATCTGTTAAACAAACAGGCATCGAACCCGAAGGCCGGCTCAACACGAAATTCATAGGAATATCTGACCTTGTCGTCAGGGATCTATTAAACAAACAGGCATCGAACCCGAAGGCCGACTCAAACCGAAGTTGTGAAGAACATATGACCTCGCTGTCAGGCATCTGTTAAACAAACAGGCATATAATTTTTTGGCCAGCTCAACCCGAAGTTGAGAAGATCATCTGACCTCGATGTCAGGTATCTGTTAAACAAACAGGCATCGAACCCGAATGTCGGCTCAACCCGATGTTGAAAAGAACATCTGACCTCACTGTTAGGCATCTGTTAAACTAACAGGCATCGAACCCGAAGGCCGACTCAACCCGAAGATGAGAAGAACATCTGACCTCACCGTCAGTCATCTATTAAAAAAACAGGCATCGAACCTGAAGACCGTCTCAACCCTTAGTTGAAAAGAACATCTGACCTCGCTGTCATGCATCTGTTAAACAAATACGCATCGAACCCGAAAGCCGGCTCAAATTGAAGTTGACAGGAACATCTAACCTCGCATCCAGGCATTAGTTAAACAAACATACATCAAACCCGAAGGACGGTACAACACGAAGTTGAGAGGAACATCTGACCTCACTGTCAGGTATCTGTTAAACAAACAGGCATCGAACTCGAAGGCCGGCTCAACACGAAATTCATAGGAATATCTGACCTTGTCGTCAGGGATCTATTAAACAAACAGGCATCGAACCCGAAGGCCGACTCAAATCGAAGTTGTGAAGAACATATGACCTCGCTGTCAGGCATCTGTTAAACAAACAGGCATATAATTTTTTGGCCAGCTCAACCCGAAGTTGTGAAGAACATCTGACCTCGATGTCAGGTATCTGTTAAACAAACAGGCATCGAACCCGAATGCCGGCTCAACCCGATGTTGAAAAGAACATCTGACCTCACTGTCAGGCATCAGTTAAACTAACAGGCATCGAACCCGAAGGCCGACTCAACCCGAAGATGAGAAGAACATCTGACCTCACCGTCAGTCATCTGTTAAACAAACAGGTATTGAACCTGAACACCGTCTCAACCCTTAGTTGAAAAGAACATCTGACCTCGCTGTCATGCATCTGTTAAACAAATACGCATCGAACCCGAAAGCTGGCTCAAGTTGAAGTTGACAGGAACATCTGACCTCGCCATCAGGCAATAGTTAAACAAACATGCATCAAACCCGAAGGACGGTACAACACGAAGTTGAGAGGAACATCTGACCTCACCGTCCGGTATCTGTTAAACAAACAGGCACCAAACCCGAAGGCCGACTCAAAACGAAATTCATAGGAATATCTGACCTTGTCGTCAGGGATCTATTAAACAAACAGGCATCGAACATGAAGGCCGGCTCAACCCGAAGTTGTGAAGAACATCTGACCTCACTATCAGGCATCTGTTAAACAAATAGGCATTGAATTTTTTGGCCGGCTCTGCCCGAAGTTGAGAAGAACATCTGACCTCGCTGTCAGGTATATGTTAAACAAACAGGCATCGAACCCGAAGGCCGGCTAAACCCGAAGTTGAGAAGAACATCTGACCTCGGTGTCAGTCATCTGTTAAACAAACAGGCATCGAACTCGAAGAACGTCTCAACCCTTAGTTGAAAAGAACATCTGACGTCACCATCAAGCATCTGTTAAACAAACACGAATCGAACCCGAAGGCTGTCTGAACTTCAATTTTAGAGGAACAACGGACCTCGCCATCAGGCATTAGTTAAACAAACAGGCATCGAACCCGAAGGTCGGCAAAACACGAAGTTGAGAGGAACATCTGACCTCACCCTCAGGTATCTGTTAAACAAATAGGCATCGAACCCGATGGCCGGCTCAACACAAAATTCATAGGAATATCTGACCTTGCCGTCAGGGATCTATTAAACAAACAGGCATCGAACCCGAAGGCCGGCTCAAACCGAAGTTGTGAAGAACATCTGACTTTGCTGTCAGGCATCTGTTAAACAAACAGGCATCGAACTTGATGGCCGACTCAATCCAAAATTGAGAAGAACATCTGACCTCGCTGTCAGGCATCGAACCCGAATGCCAGCTTAACCCGATGTTGAGAAGAACATCTGGCCTCGCTGTCAGGCATCTGTTAAACTAACAGGCATCGAACCCAAAGGCCGACTCAACCCGAAGATGAGAAGAACATCTGACCTCGCCGTCAGTCATTTGTTAAACAAACAGGCATCGTACCCGAAGACCTTCTCAACCCTTAGTTGAAAAGAACATCTGACCTCGTCGTCATGCATCTGTTAAACAAATACGCATCGAACCCTAAAGCCGACTCAACTTGAAGTTGACACGAACATCTGACCTCGCCATCAGGCATTATTTAAACAAACATGCATCAAACCCGAAGGACGGCACAACACAAAGTTAAGAGGAACATCTGACCTCGCCGTCAGGTATCTGTTAAACAAACAGGCATCGAACCCGAAGGCCGGCTCAAACCAAAGATGTGAAGAACATCTGACCTCGTTGTCAGGCATCTATTAAATAAACAGGCATCGAATTTGGTGGTCAGCTTAACCTGAAGTTGAGAAGAACATCTGACCTCGATGTTAGGCATCTGTTAAACTAACAGGCATTGAACCCGAAGGTCGGCTTAACCCGAAGTTGAAAAGAAAATCTAGCCTCGCTGTCAGGCATCTGTTAAACTAACAGGTATCGAACCCGAAGGCCGACTCAACCCGAAGATGAGAAGAACATATGACCTCGTCGTCAGCCATCTGTTAAACAAACAGGCATCGAACCTGAAGACCTTATCAACCCTTAGTTGAAAACAACATCTGACCTCGCTGTCATGCATCTGTTAAACAAATACGCATCGAACCTGAAAGCCGGCTCAACTTGAAGTTGAGGAACATCTGACCTCGCCATCAGGCATTAGTTAAACAAACATGCATCAAACCCGAAGGATGGCATAACACGAAGTTGAGAGGAACATCTGACCTCGCCGTCAGGTATCTATTAAACAAACAGGCATCGAACCCGAAGGCCGGCTCAACACGAAATTCATAGGGATATCTGACCTTGTCGTCAGGGATCTATTAAACAAACAGGCATATAACCCGAAGGGCGGCTTAACCCGAAGTTGTGAAGAACATCTGACCTCATTATCAGGCATCTGTTAAACAAACAGGCATCGAATTTTTTGGCCGGCTCTGCCCGAAGTTGAGAAGAACATCTAACCTCGCTGTCAGGTATCTGTTAAACAAACAGGTATCGAACCTGAAGACCGGCTCAACCCGAAGTTGAGAAGAACAACTGACCTCGGCGTCAGTCATTTGTTAAACAAACAGGCATCGAACCCGAAGACCGTCTCAACCCTTAGTTGAAAAGAACATCTGACCTCACCATCAAGCATCTGTTAAACAAACACGAATCGAACCCGAAGGCTGTCTCAACTTCAAGTTTAGAGGAACAACTGACCTCGCCATCAGGCATTAGTTAAACAAACAGGCATCAAACCCGAAGGTCGACACAACACGAAGTTGAGAGGAACATCTGACCTCACCGTCAGGTATCTGTTAAACAAACAGGCATCGAACCCAAAGGCCGACTCAACACGAAATTCATAGGAATATCTGACCTTACCATCAGGGATCTATTAAATAAACAAGCATCGAACCCGAAGGCCGGCTCAAACCGATGTTGTCAGGCATCTGTTAAACAAACAGGCGTCGAATTTGATGGCCGGCTCAACCCGAAATTGAGAAGAACATTTGATCTCGCTGTCAGGCATCTGCTAAACAAACAGGCATCGAACCCGAATGCCGGCTTAACCAGAAGTTGAGAAGAACATCTGACCTCGCTGTCAGGCATCTGTTAAACTAATAGGCATCGAACCCGAAGGCTGACTCAACCCGAAGATGAGAAGAACATCTGACCTTGCCGACAGTCATTTCTTAAACAAATAGGCATCGTACCCGAAGATCGTCTCAACCCTTAGTTGAAAAGAACATTTGACCTCGCCGTCATGCATCTGTTAAACAAATACGCATCGAACCCGAAAGCCGGCTCAACTTGAAGTTGACAGGAACATCTGACCTCGCCATCAGGCATTAGTTAAACAAACATGCATTAAACCCGAAGGACGGCACAACACAAAGTTAAGAGGAACATCTGACCTCGCCGTCAGGTATCTGTTAAACAAACACGCATCGAACCCGAAGGTCGGTTCAACACAAAATTAATAGGAATATCTGACCTTGTCGTCAGGGATCTATTAAACAAACAGGCATCAACCACGAAGGCCGACTCAAACCGAAGATGTGAAGAACATCTGACCTCGCTGTCAAGCATCTGTTAAACAAACAGGCATCATATTTGGTGGTCAGCTCAACCCGAACTTGAGAAGAACATCTGACCTCGATGTTAGGTATCTGTTAAACTAACAGGCATCGGACACGAAGGTCGGCTCAACCCGAAGTTGAAAGGAACATCTGACCTCGCTGTCAAGCATCTGTTAAACTAACAGGTATCGAATCCGAAGGCCGACTCAACCCGAAGATGAGAAGAACATCTGACCTCTTCGTCAGTCATCGGTTAAACAAACAGGCATGGAACCCGAAGACCGTTTCAACCCTTAGTTGAAAAGAACAACTGACTTACTATCAAGCATCTGTTAAACAAATACACATCGAACCCGAAAGCAGGCTCAACTTGAAGTTGACAGGAACATCTGACCTCGCCATCAGGCATTAGTTAAACAAACATGCATCAAACCCGAAGGACGGCACAACACGAAGGTGAGAGGAACATCTGACCTCCCCGTCAGGTATTTGTTAAACAAACAGGCATTGAACCCGAAGGCCGGCTCAACACGAAATTCATAGGAATATCTGACCTTGTCGTCAAGGATCTATTAAACAAACAGGCATCAAACCAGAAGGACGACTCAAACCAAAGATGTGAAGAACATCTGACCTCGCTGTCAGGCATCTGTTAAATAAACAGGCATTGAATTTGGTGGTCAGCTCAACCCGAAGTTTAGAAGAACATCTGACCTCAATGTTAGGTATCTGTTAAACTAACAGGCATCGAACCCGAAGGCCGGCTCAACCCGAAGTTGAAAAGAACATCTAACCTCGCTATCAAGCATCTGTTAAACTATCAGGTATCGAACCCGAAGGCCGACTCAACCCGAAGATGAGAAGAACATATGACCTCGTCGTCAGTCATCTGTTAAACAAACAGGCATCGAACCCGAAGACCGTCTCAACCTTTAGTTGAAAAGAACATCTGACCTCGCCGTCATGCATCTGTTAAAAAAATACGCATCGAACCCGAAAGCCGGCTCAACTTGAAGTTGACATGAACATCTGACCTCGCCATCAGGCCTTAGTTAAACAAACATGCATCAAACCCGAAGGATGGCACAACACGAAGTTGAGAGGAACATCTGACCCCGCCGTCAGGTATCTGTCAAACAAACAGGCATCGAACCCGAAGGCCGGCTCAACACGTAATTCATAGGGATATCTGACCTTGTCGTCAGGGACCTATTAAACAAACAGGCATCTAACCCGAAGGGCGGCTCAACCCGAAGTTGTGAAGAACATCTGACCTCACAGTCAGGCATCTGTTAAACAAACAGGCATTGAATTTTTTGGTCGACTCTGCCCGAAAATGAGAAGAACATCTGACCTTGCTGTCAGGTATCTGTTAAACAAACAGGCAACGAACCTGAAGGCCGGCTCAACCCAAAGTTGAGAAGAACATCTGACCTCGGCGTCAGTCATCTGTTAAACAAACAGGCATCGAACCCGAAGACCGTCTCAACCCTTAGTTGAAAAGAACATCTGACCTCACCATCAAGCATCTGTTAAACAAACACGAATCGAACCCGAAGGCTATCTCAACTTCAAGTTTAGAGGAAAAACTGACGTCACCATCAGGCATTAGTTAAACTAAACGGCATCGAACCCGAAGGCCGGCTCAACCCGAAGTTGAAAGGAACATCTGACTTCGCTGTCAAGCATCTGTTAAACTAACAGGTATCGAACCCGAAGGCCGACTCAACCCGAAGATGAGAAGAACATCTGACCTCGTCGTCATTCATCGGTTAAACAAACAGGCATCGAACCCGAAGACCGTCTCAACCCTTAGTTGAAAAGAACAACTGACCTCGCCGTCAAGCATCTGTTAAAAAATACGCATCGAACCCGAAAGCAGGCTCAACATGAAGTTGACAGGAACATCTGACCTCGCCATCAGGCATTAGTTAAACAAACATGCATCAAACCCGAAGGACGGCACAACACGAACGTGAGAGGAACATCTGACCTCCCCGTCAGGTATTTGTTAAACAAACAGGCATTGAACCCGAAGGCCGGCTCAACACGAAATTCATAGGAATATCTGACCTTGTCGTCAAGGATCTATTAAACAAACAGGCATCAAACCAGAAGGACGACTCAAACCAAAGATGTGAAGAACATCTGACCTCGCTGTCAGGCATCTGTTAAATAAACAGGCATCGAATTTGGTGGTCAGCTCAACCCGAAGTTGAGAAGAACATCTGACCTCAATGTTAGGTATCTGTTAAACTAACAGGCATCGAACCCGAAGGCCGGCTCAACCCGAAGTTGAAAAGAACATCTAACCTCGCTGTCAAGCATCTGTTAAACTATCAGGTATCGAACCCGAAGGCCGACTCAACCCGAAGATGAGAAGAACATATGACCTCGTCGTCAGTCATCTGTTAAACAAACAGGCATCGAACCCGAAGACCGTCTCAACCTTTAGTTGAAAAGAACATCTGACCTCGCCGTCATGCATCTGTTAAAAAAATACGCATCGAACCCGAAATCCGGCTCAACTTGAAGTTGACATGAACATCTGACCTCGCCATCAGGCCTTAGTTAAACAAACATGCATCAAACCCGAAGGATGGCACAACACGAAGTTGAGAGGAACATCTGACCCCGCCGTCAGGTATCTGTCAAACAAACAGGCATCGAACCCGAAGGCCGGCTCAACACGTAATTCATAGGGATATCTGACCTTGTCGTCAGGGACCTATTAAACAAACAGGCATCTAACCCGAAGGGCGGCTCAACCCGAAGTTGTGAAGAACATCTGACCTCACAGTCAGGCATCTGTTAAACAAACAGGCATTGAATTTTTTGGTCGACTCTGCCCGAAAATGAGAAGAACATCTGACCTTGCTGTCAGGTATCTGTTAAACAAACAGGCAACGAACCTGAAGGCCGGCTCAACCCAAAGTTGAGAAGAACATCTGACCTCGGCGTCAGTCATCTGTTAAACAAACAGGCATCGAACCCGAAGACCGTCTCAACCCTTAGTTGAAAAGAACATCTGACCTCACCATCAAGCATCTGTTAAACAAACACGAATCGAACCCGAAGGCTATCTCAACTTCAAGTTTAGAGGAAAAACTGACGTCACCATCAGGCATTAGTTAAACTAAACGGCATCGAACCCGAAGGCCGGCTCAACCCGAAGTTGAAAGGAACATCTGACTTCGCTGTCAAGCATCTGTTAAACTAACAGGTATCGAACCCGAAGGCCGACTCAACCCGAAGATGAGAAGAACATCTGACCTCGTCGTCATTCATCGGTTAAACAAACAGGCATCGAACCCGAAGACCGTCTCAACCCTTAGTTGAAAAGAACAACTGACCTCGCCGTCAAGCATCTGTTAAACAAATACGCATCGAACCCGAAAGCAGGCTCAACATGAAGTTGACAGGAACATCTGACCTCGCCATCAGGCATTAGTTAAACAAACATGCATCAAACCCGAAGGACGGCACAACACGAACGTGAGAGGAACATCTGACCTCGCCGTCAAGTATTTGTTAAACAAACAGGCATTGAACCCGAGGGCCGGCTCAACACGAAATTCATAGGAATATCTGACCTTGTCGTCAAGGATCTATTAAACAAACAGGCATCAAACCCGAGGGCCGGCTCAAACCAAAGATGTGAAGAACATCTGACCTTGCTGTCAGGCATCTGTTAAATAAACAGGCATCGAATTTGGTGGTCAGCTCAACCCGAAGTTGAGAAGAACATTTGACCTCGATGTTAGGTAACTGTTAAACTAATAGGCATCGAACCCGAAGGCCGACTCAACCCGAAGTTGAAAAGAACATCTGACCTCGCTGTCAGGCATCTATTAAACTATCAGGTATCGAACCCGAAGGCCGACTCAACCCGAAGAGGAGAAGAACATATGACCTCTTCGTCAGTCATCTGTTAAACAAACAGGCATCGAACCCGAAGACCGTCTCAACCCTTAGTTGAAAAGAACATCTGACCTCGCCGTCATGCATCTGTTAAACAAATATGCATCGAACCCGAAAGCCGGCTCAACTTGAAGTTGACATGAACATCTGACCTCGCCATCAGGCCTTAGTTAAACAAACATGCATCAAACCCGAAGGACGGCACAACACGAAGTTGAGAGGAACATCTGACCTCGCCGTCAGGTATCTGTTAAACAAACAGGCATCGAATCCGAAGGCCGGCTCAACACGAAATTCATAGGGATATCTGACCTTGTCGTCAGGGACCTATTAAACAAACAGGCATCTAACCCGAAAGGCGGCTCAACCCGAAGTTGTGAAGAACATCTGACCTCACAGTCAGGCATCTGTTAAACAAACAGGCATTGAATTTTTTGGCCGGCTTAACCCGAATTTGAGAAGAACATCTGACCTTGCTGTCAGGCATCTATTAAACTAACAGGCATCGAACCCGAAGGCCGACTCAACCCGAAGATGAGAAGAACATATGACCTCGCCGTCAGTCATTTGTTAAACAAACAGGCATCGTACCCGAAGACCGTCTCAATCCTTAGTTGAAAAGAACATCTGACCTCGCCGTCATGCATCTGTTAAACAAATACGCATCGAACCCGAAAGCCGGCTCAACTTGAAGTTGACAGGAACATATGACCTCGCCATCAGGCATTAGTTAAACAAACATGCATCAAACCCGAAGGACGCCACAACACGAAGTTAAGAGGAACATCTGACCTTGCCGTCAGGTATCTGTTAAACAAACAGGCATCGAACCCGAAGGCCGGCTCAACACGAAATTCATAGGAATATCTGACCTTGTCGTTAGGGATCTATTAAACAAATAGGCATCAAACCCGAAGGCCGGCTCAAACGAAAGATGTGAAGAACATCTGACCTTGCTTTAAGGCATCTGTTAAACAAACAGGCATCGAATTTGGTGGTCAGCTCAACCCGAAGTTGAGAAGAACATCTGACCTCGATGTTAGGTATCTGTTAAACTAACAGGCATCGAACCCGAAGGCCGGCTCAACCCGAAGTTGAAAAGAACATCTGACCTCGCTGTCAGGCATCTGTTAAACTAACAGGTATCGAACCCGAAGGCCGACTCAACGCGAAGATGAGAAGAACATATGACCTCGTCGTCAGTCATCTGTTAAACAAACAGGCATCGAACCCGAAGACCGTCTTAACCCTTAGTTGAAAAGAACATCTGACCTCGCCGTCATGCATCTGTTAAACAAATACGCTTCGAACCCGAAAGCCGGCTTAACTTGAAGTTGACATGAACATCTGACCTCGCCATCAGGCCTTAGTTAAGCAAACATGCATCAAACCCGAAGGACGGCACAACACGAAGTTGAGAGGAACATCTGACCTCGCCGTCAGGTATCTGTTAAACAAACAGGCATCGAACCCGAAGGCCGGCTCAACACGAAATTCATATGGATATCTGACCTTGTCGTCATGGATCTATTAAACAAACAGGCATCTAACCCGAAAGGCGGCTCAACCCGAAGTTGTGAAGAACATCTGACCTCACTGTCAGGCATCTATTAAACAAACAAGCATCGAATTTTTTGGCTGGCTCTGCCCGAAGTTGAGAAGAACATCTGACCTCGCTGTCAGGTATCTATTAAACAAACAGGCATCAAACCCGAAGGCCGGTTCACCCGAAGTTGAGAAGAACATCTGACCTTGGCGTCATTCATCTGTTAAACAAACAGGCATCGAACCCGAAGACCGTCTCAACCCTTAGTTGAAAAGAACATCTGACCTCACCATCAAGCATCTGTTAAACAAACACAAATCGAACCCGAAGGCTGTCTCAACTTCATGTTTAGAGGAACAACTGACCTCGCCATCAGGCATTAGTTAAACAAACAGGCATCGAACCCGAAGGTCGGCACAACACAAAGTTGAGAGGAACATCTGACCTCACCGTCAGGTATCTGTTAAACAAACAGGTATCGAACCCGAAGGCCGGCTCAACATGAAATTCATAGGAATATCTGACCTTGTCGTCAGGGATCTATTAAACAAACAGGCATCAAACCCGAAGGCCGACTCAAACCGAAGAAGTGAAGAACATCTGACCTCGCTGTCAGGCATCTGTTAAACAAACAGGCATCAAATTTGGTGGTCAGCTCAACCCGAAGTTGAGAAGAACATCTGACCTCGAAGTTAGGTATCTATTAAACAAGCAGGCATCGAACCCGAAGGCCGGCTCAACCCGAAGTTGAAAAGAACATCTGACAGGCATCTGTTAAACTAACAGGTATCAAACCCGAAGGCCGACTCAACCCAAAGATGAGAAGAACATCTGACCTCGTCGTCAGTTATCGGTTAAACAAACAGGCATCGAACCCGAAGACCGTTTCAACCCTTAGTTGAAAAGAACAACTGAACTCGCCGTCAAGCATCTGTTAAACAAATACGCATCGAACCCGAAAGCTGGTTCAACTTGAAGTTGACAAGAACATCTGACCTCGCCATCAAGCATTAGTTAAACAAATATGCATCAAACCCGAAGGACGGCACAACACGAACGTGAGAGGAACATCTGACCTCGCCGTCAGGTATTTGTTAAACAAACAGGCATCGAACCCGAAGGTCGGCTTAAACCGAAGTTGTGAAGAACATCTGACCTCACTGTCAGGCATCTGTTAAACAAACAGGCATCGAATTTGGTGGTCGACTCAACCCGAAGTTGAGAAGAACCTCTGACCTCGATGTTAGGTATCTGTTAAACAAACAGGCATCGAACCTGAATGCCGGATCAACCCGAAGTTGAAAAGAACATATGTCCTCGCTGTCAGGCATCTGTTAAACTAACAGGCATCGAACCCGAAGGTCGGCTCAACCCGAAGATGAGAAGAACATCTGACCTCGCCGTCTATCATTTGTTAAACAAACAGGCATCGTACCCGAAGACCGTCTCAACCCTTAGTTGAAAAGAACATCTGACCTTGCCGTCATGCATTTGTTAAACAAATACGCATCGAACCCGAAACCGACTCAACTTGAAGTTGACACGAACATCTGACCTTGCCATCAGGCATTAGTTAAACAAACATGCATCAAACCCGAAGGACGGATAAAGACGAAGTTAAGAGGAACATCTGACCTCGCCGTCAGGTATCTGTTAAACAAACAGGCATCGAACCCGAAGGCCGGCTCAACACGAAATTCATAGGAATATCTGACCTTGTCATCACGGATCTATTAAACAAACAGGCATCGAACCCGAAGGCCGGCTCAAACCGAAGTTGTGAAGAACATCTGACCTCGCTGTCATGCATCTGTTAAACAAACAGGCATCGAATTTGGTGGTCGGTTCAACCCGAAGTTGAGAAGAACATATGTCCTCGATGTTAGGTATCTGTTAAACTAACAGGCATCGAACCCGAAGGCCGGCTCAACCCGAAGTTGAAAAGAACATCTGACCTCGTTGTCAGGCATCTGTTAAACTAACAGGCATCGAACCTGAAGGCCGACTCAACCCGAAGATGAGAAGAACATCTGACCTCGTCGTCAGTCATCTGTTAAACAAACAGGTATTGAACCCGAAGACCCTCTCAACCCTTAGTTGAAAAGAACATCTGACCTTGTTGTCATGCTTTTGTTAAACAAATACGCATCGAACCCGAAAACCGGCTCAACTTGAAGTTGACAGGAACATCTAACCTCGCCATCAGGCATTAGTTAAACAAACATGCATCAAACCCGAAGGACGGTACAACACGAAGTTGAGAGGAACATCTGACCTCGCCGTCAGGTATCTGTTAAACAAACAGGCATTGAACCTGAAGGCCGGCTCAACACGAAATTCATAGGAATATCTGACCTTGTCGTCAGGGATCTACTAAACAAACAGGCATCGAACTCCAAGGCCGGCTCAAACCGAAGTTGTGAAGAACATCTGACCTCGCTGTCATGCATCTGTTAAACAAACAGGCATCGAATTTGGTGGTCAGCTCAACCCGAAGTTGAGAAGAACATCTGACCTCGATGTTAGGTATCTGTTAAACTAACAGGCATCGAACCCGAAGGCCGGCTCAACCCGAAGTTGAAAAGAACATCTGACCTCGCTGTCAGGCATCTGTTAAACTAACAGGCATCGAACCCGAAGGCCGACTCAACCCGAAGATGAGAAGAACATCTGACCTCGTCGTCAGTCATCTGTTAAACAAACAGGCATCGAACCCGAAGACCGTCTCAACCCTTAGTTGAAAAGAACATCTGACCTCGCTGTCATGCATCTGTTAAACATATACGCATCGAACCCGAAAACCGGCTCAACTTGAAGTTGACAGGAACATCTAACCTCGCCATCAGGCATTAGTTAAACACACATGCATCAAACCCGAAGGACGGTACAACACGAAGTTGAGAGGAACATCTGACCTCGCCGTCAGGTATCTGTTAAACAAACAGGCATCGAACCCGAAGGCCGGCTCAACACGAAATTCATAGGAATATCTGACCTTGTCGTCAGGGATCTACTAAACAAACAGGCATCGAACTCGAAGGCCAACTCAAACCGATGTTGTGAAGAACATCTGACCTCACTGTCAGGCATCTGTTAAACAAACAGGCATCGAATTTGCTGGTCGGTTCAACCCGAAGTTGAGAAGAACATCTGTCCTCGCTGTCAGGCATCTGTTAAACTAACAGGCATCGAACCCGAAGGTCGGCTAAACCCGAAGTTGAAAAGAACATCTGACCTCGCCGTCAGTCATTTGTTAAAAAACAGGCATCGTACCCGAAGACCATCTCACCCCTTTGTTGAAAAGAACATCTGACCTTTCCGTCATGCATCTGTTAAACAAATACGCATCGAACCCGAAACCGACTCAACTTGAAGTTGACAGGAACATCTAACCTTGCCATCAGGCATTAGTTAAACAAACATGCATCAAACCCGAAGGACGGAAAAAGACAATGTTGAGAGGAACATCTGACCTCGCCGTCAGGTATCTATTAAACAAACAGGCATCGAACCCGAAGGCCGGCTCAACACGAAATTCATAGGAATATCTGACCTTGTCGTCACGGATCTATTAAACAAACAGGCATCGAACCCGAAGGCCGGCTCAAACCGAAGTTGTGAAGAAAATCTGACCTCGCTGTCATGCATCTGTTAAACAAACAAGCATATAATTTGGTGGTCGGCTCAACCCGAAGTTGAGAAGAACATCTGACCTCGATGTTAGGTATCTGTTAAACTAACAGGCATCGAACCCGAAGGCCGGCTCAACCCGAAGTTGAAAAGAACATCTGACCTCACTGTCAGGCATCTGTTAAACTAACAGGCATCGAACCTGAAGGCCGACTCAACCCGAAGATGAGAAGAACATCTGACCTCGTCGTCATTCATCTGTTAAACAAACAGGCATCGAACCCGAAGACCGTCTCAACCCTTAGTTGAAAAGAACATCTGACCTTGCTGTCATGCTTCTGATAAACAAATACGCATCGAACCCGAAAACCGGCTCAACTTGAAGTTGACAGGAACATCTAACCTCGCTATCAGGCATTAGTTAAACAAACATGCATCAAACCGGAAGGACGGCACAACACGAAGTTGAGAGGAACATCTGACCTCGCCGTCAGGTATCTGTTAAACAAACAGGCATCGAACCCGAAGGGCGGCTCAACACGAAATTCATAGGAATATCTGACCTTGTCGTCAGGGATCTACTAAACAAACAGGTATCGAACCCGAAGGCCGACTCAAACCGATGTTGTGAAGAACATCTGACCTTACTGTCAAACATCTGTTAAACAAACAGGCATCGAATTTGGTGGTCGGCTCAACCCGAAGTTAAGAAGAACATCTGACCTCGATGTTAGGTATCTGTTAAACAAACAGGCATCGAACCCGAATGCCGGCACAACCTGAAGTTGAAAAGAACATCTGACCTCGCTGTCAGGCATCTGTTAAACTAACAGGCATCGAACCCGAAGGCCGGCTCAACCCGAAGTTGAAAAGAACATCTGACTTCGCTGTCAGGCATCTGTTAAACTAACAGGCATCGAACCCGAAGGCCGACTCAACCCGAAGATGAGAAGAACATCTGACCTCGTCGTCAGTCATCTGTTATACAACCAGGCATCGAACTCGAAGACCGTCTCAACCCTTAGTTGAAAAGATCATCTGACCTCGCCGTCATGCATCTATTAAACAAATTCGCATCGAACCCGAAAACCGGCTCAACTTTAAGTTGACAGGAACATCTAACCTCGCCATCAGGCATTAGTTAAACAAACATGCATCAAACTCGAAGGACGGCACAACACGAAGTTGAGAGGAACATCTGACCTCGTTGTCAGGTATCTGTTAAACAAACAGGCATCGAACCCGAAGGCCGGCTCAACACGAAATTCATAGGAATATCTGACCTTGTCGTCACGGATCTATTAAACAAACAGGCATCGAACACATCTGACCTCACTGTCAGGCATCTGTTAAACAAACAGGCATCGAATTTGGTGGTCGGCTCAACCCGAAGTTGAGAAGAACATCTGACCTCGATGTTAGGTATCTGTTAAACTAACAGGCATCGAACCCGAAGGCCGGCTCAACCCGAAGTTGAAAAGAACATCTGACCTCGCTGTCAGGCATCTGTTAAACTAACAGGCATCGAACCTGAAGGCCGACTCAACCCGAAGATGAGAAGAACATCTGACCTCGTCGTCAATCATCTGTTAAACAAACAGGCATCGAACCCGAAGACCGTCTCAACCCTTAGTTGAAAAGAACATCTGACCTTGCTGTCATGCTTCTGTTAAACAAATACGCATCGAACCCGAAAACCGGCTCAACTTGAAGTTGACAGGAACATCTAACCTTGCCATCAGGCATTAGTTAAACAAACATGCATCAAACCGGAAGGACGGCACAACACGAAGTTGAGAGGAACATCTGACCTCGCCGTCAGGTATCTGTTAAACAAACAGGCATCGAACCCGAAGGCCGGCTCAACACGAAATTCATAGGAATATCTGACCTTGTCGTCAGGGATCTACTAAACAAACAGGCATCGAACCCGAAGGCCGACTTAAACCGATGTTGTGAAGAACATCTGACCTCACTGTCAGACATCTGTTAAACAAACAGGCATCGAATTTGTTGGTCGGCTCAACCCGAAGTTAAGAAGAACATCTGACCTCGATGTTAGGTATCTGTTAAACAAACAGGCATCGAACCCGAAATCCGGCACAACCTGAAGTTGAAAAGAACATCTGACCTCGCTGTCAGGCATCTGTTAAACTAACAGGCATCGAAACCGAAGGCCAGCTCAACCCGAAGTTGAAAAGAACATCTGAATTCACTGTCAGGCATCTGTTAAACTAACAGGCATCGAAACCAAAGGTCGACTCAACCCGAAGATGAGAAGAACATCTGACCTCGTCGTCAGTCATCTGTTATACAAACAGGCATCGAACCCGAAGACCGTCTCAACCCTTAGTTGAAAAGAACATCTGACCTTGCTGTCATGCATCTATTAAACAAATACGCATCGAACCCGAAAACCGGCTCAACTTTAAGTTGACAGGAACATCTAACCTCGCCATCAGGCATTAGTTAAACAAACATGCATCAAACCCGAAGGACGGCACAACACGAAGTTGAGAGGAATATCTGACCTCGCCGTCAGGTATCTGTTAAACAAACAGGCATCGAACCCGAAGGCCGGCTCAACACGAAATTCATAAGAATATCTGACCTTGTCGTCAGGGATCTACTGAACAAACAGGCATCGAACCCGAAGGCCGACTCAAACTGATGTTGTGAAGAACATCTGACCTCACTGTCAGGCATCTGTTAAACAAACAGGCATCGAATTTGGTGGTCGGCTCAACCCGAAGTTGAGAAGAACATCTGACCTCGATGTTAGGTATCTGTTAAACAAACAGGCATCGAACCCGAATTCCGGCACAACCTGAAGTTGAAAAGAACATCTGACCTCGCTGTCAGGCATCTGTTAAACTAACAGGCATCGAACCCGAAGGCCAGCTCAACCCGAATTTGAAAAGAACATCTGACTTCACTGTCAGGCATCTGTTAAACTAACAGGCATCGAACCCGAAGGCCGACTCAACCCGAAGATGAGAAGAACATCTGACCTCGCCGTCAGTCATCTGTTAAACAAACATGCATCGAACCCGAAGACCGTCTCAACGCTTAGTTGAAAAGAACATCTGACCTCTCCGTCATGCATCTATTAAACAAATTCGCATCGAACCCGAAAACCGGCTCAACTTTAAGTTGACAGGAACATCTAACCTCGCCATCAGGCATTAGTTAAACAAACATGCATCAAACTCGAAGGACGGCACAACACGAAGTTGAGAGGAACATCTGACCTCGCCGTCAGGTATCTGTTAAACAAACAAGCATCGAACCCGAAGGCCGGCTCAACACGAAATTCATAGGAATATCTGACCTTGTCGTCACGGATCTATTAAACAAACAGGCATCGAACACATCTGACCTCACTGTCAGGCATCTGTTAAACAAACAGGCATCGAATTTGGTGGTCGGCTCAACCCGAAGTTGAGAAGAACATCTGACCTCGATGTTAGGTATCTGTTAAACTAACAGGCATCGAACCCGAAGGCCGGCTCAACCCGAAGTTGAAAAGAACATCTGACCTCGCTGTCAGGCATCTGTTAAACTAACAGGCATCGAACCTGAAGGCCGACTCAACCCGAAGATGAGAAGAACATCTGACCTCGTCGTCAATCATCTGTTAAACAAACAGGCATCGAACCCGAAGACCGTCTCAACCCTTAGTTGAAAAGAACATCTGACCTTGCTGTCATGCTTCTGTTAAACAAATACGCATCGAACCCGAAAACCGGCTCAACTTGAAGTTGACAGGAACATCTAACCTTGCCATCAGGCATTAGTTAACCAAACATGCATCAAACCGGAAGGACGGCACAACACGAAGTTGAGAGGAACATCTGACCTCGCCGTCAGGTATCTGTTAAACAAACAGGCATCGAACCCGAAGGCCGGCTCAACACGAAATTCATAGGAATATCTGACCTTGTCGTCAGGGATCTACTAAACAAACAGGCATCGAACCCGAAGGCCGACTTAAACCGATGTTGTGAAGAACATCTGACCTCACTGTCAGACATCTGTTAAACAAACAGGCATCGAATTTGTTGGTCGGCTCAACCCGAAGTTAAGAAGAACATCTGACCTCGATGTTAGGTATCTGTTAAACAAACAGGCATCGAACCCGAAATCCGGCACAACCTGAAGTTGAAAAGAACATCTGACCTCGCTGTCAGGCATCTGTTAAACTAACAGGCATCGAAACCGAAGGCCAGCTCAACCCGAAGTTGAAAAGAACATCTGACTTCACTGTCAGGCATCTGTTAAACTAACAGGCATCGAACCCGAAGGTCGACTCAACCCGAAGATGAGAAGAACATCTGACCTCGTCGTCAGTCATCTGTTATACAAACAGGCATCGAACCCGAAGACCGTCTCAACCCTTAGTTGAAAAGAACATCTGACCTTGCTGTCATGCATCTATTAAACAAATACGCATCGAACCCGAAAACCGGCTCAACTTTAAGTTGACAGGAACATCTAACCTCGCCATCAGGCATTAGTTAAACAAACATGCATCAAACCCGAAGGACGGCACAACACGAAGTTGAGAGGAACATCTGACCTCGCCGTCAGGTATCTGTTAAACAAACAGGCATCGAACCCGAAGGCCGGCTCAACACGAAATTCATAAGAATATCTGACCTTGTCGTCAGGGATCTACTGAACAAACAGGCATCGAACCCGAAGGCCGACTCAAACTGATGTTGTGAAGAACATCTGACCTCACTGTCAGGCATCTGTTAAACAAACAGGCATCGAATTTGGTGGTCGGCTCAACCCGAAGTTGAGAAGAACATCTGACCTCGATGTTAGGTATCTGTTAAACAAACAGGCATCGAACCCGAATTCCGGCACAACCTGAAGTTGAAAAGAACATCTGACCTCGCTGTCAGGCATCTGTTAAACTAACAGGCATCGAACCCGAAGGCCAGCTCAACCCGAATTTGAAAAGAACATCTGACTTCACTGTCAGGCATCTGTTAAACTAACAGGCATCGAACCCGAAGGCCGACTCAACCCGAAGATGAGAAGAACATCTGACCTCGCCGTCAGTCATCTGTTAAACAAACATGCATCGAACCCGAAGACCGTCTCAACGCTTAGTTGAAAAGAACATCTGACCTCTCTGTCATGCATCTATTAAACAAATTCGCATCGAACCCGAAAGCCGACTCAACTTGAAGTTGACAGGAACATCTGACCTCACCATCAGGCATTAGTTAAACAAACATGCATCAAATCCGAAGGACGACACAACACGAAGTTGTGAGGAACATTTGACCTCGCCGTCAGGTATCTGTTAAACAAACAGGCATCGAACCCGAAGGCCGGCTCAAGACGAAATTCATAGGAATATCTGACCTTCTCTTCAGGGATCTATTAAACAAACAGGCATCGAACCCGAAGGCCGGCTCAAACCGAAGTTGTGAAGAACATCTGACCTCGCTGTTAGGCATCTGTTAAACAAACAGGCATCAAATTTTTCGGCCGGCCCAACCCGAAGTTGAGAACAACATCTGACCTCGCTGTCAGGTATCTGTTAAACAAACAGGCATCGAACCCGAATGTCGGCCTAACCCGAAGTTGAAAAGAACATCTAACCTTGCTGTCAGGCATCTGTTAAACTAACAGGCATCGAACCCGAAGGCCGACTGAACCCGAAGATGAGAAGAACATCTGACCTCGCCGTCAGTCATTTGTTAAACAAACATGCATCATACCCGAAGACCGTCTCAACCCTTAGTTGAAAAGAACATCTGACCTCGCCGTCATGCATTTGTTAAACAAATACGCATCGAACCCGAAACCGACTCAACTTGAAGTTGACAGGAACATCAGACCTTGCCAGCAGGCATTAGTTAAACAAACATGCATCAAACCCGAAGGACGGAAAAAGACGAAGTTGAGAGGAACATTTGACCTCGCCGTCAGGTATTTGTTAAACAAACAGGCATCGAACCCGAAGGCCGGCTCAACACGAAATTCATAGGAATATCTGACCTTGTCGTCAGGGATCTATTAAACAAACAGGCATCGAACCCGAAGGCCGGCTCAAACCGAAGTTGTGAAGAACATCTGACCTCGCTGTCATGCATCTATTAAACAAACAAGCATCAAATTTGGTGGTCGGCTCAACCCGAAGTTGAGAAGAACGTCTGACCTTGATGTTAGGTATCTGTTAAACTAACAGGCATCGAACCCGAAGGCCGGCTCAACCCGAAGTTGAAAAGAACATCTGACCTCGCTGTCAAGCATCTGTTAAACTAACAGGCATCAAACCCGAAGGCCGACTCAACCTGAAGATGAGAAGAACATCTGTCCTTGTCGTCAGTCATCTGTTAAACAAATAGGCATCGAACCCGAAGACCGTCTCAACCCTTAGTTGAAAAGAACATCTGATCTCGCTGTCATGCATCTGTTAAACATATACGCATCGAACCCGAAAGCCGGCTCAACTTGAAGTTGACAGGAACATCTAACCTCGCCATCAAGCATTAGTTAAACACACATGCATCAAACCCGAACGACGGCACAACACGAAGTTGAGAGGAACATTTGACCTCGCCGTCAGGTATCTGTTAAACAAACAGGCATCGAACCCGAAGGCCGGCTCAACACGAAATTCATAGGAATATCTGACCTTGTCGTCAGGGATCTATTAAACAATTAGGCATTGAACCCGAAGGCCGACTCAACCCGAATTTGTGAAGAACATCTGACCTTGCTATCAGGCATCTGTTAAACAAACAGGCATCAAATTTTTTGGCCGGCCCAACCCGAAGTTGAGAACAACATCTGACCTTGCTGTCAGGTATCTATTAAACAAACAGGCATCGAACCCGAATGTCGGCCTAACCCGAAGTTGAAAAGAAAATATGACCTCGCTGTCAGGCATCTGTTAAACTAACAGGCATCGAATCTGAAGGCCGACTGAACCCGAAGATGAGAAGAACATCTGACCTCGCCGTCAGTCATTTTTTAAACAAACAGGCATTGTACCCGAAGACCGTCTCAACCCTTAATTGATAAGAACATCTGACCTCGCTGTCATGCATCTGTTAAACAAATACGCATCGAACCCGAAAGTCAACTCAACTTGAAGTTAACAGGAACATCTGACCTCTCCATCAGGCATTAGTTAAACAAACATGCATCAAATCCAAAGGACGGCACAACACGAAGTTGAGAGGAACATTTGACCTCGCCGTCAGGTATCTGTTAAACAAACAAGCATCGAACCCGAAGGCCGGCTCAACACGAAATTCATAGGAATATCCGACCTTGTCGTCAAGGATCTATTAAACAAACAGGCATCGAACCCGAAGGCCGGCTCAAACCGAAGTTGTGAAGAACATCTTACCTCACTGTCAGGCATCTGCTAAACAAACAGGCATCGAATTTTTTGGCCGGCTCAAGCCAAAGTTGAGAAGAACATCTGACCTCGCTGTCAGGTTTCTGTTAAACAAACAGGCATCGAACCCGAATGCCGGCTCATCCCGAAGTTGAAAAGAACATCTGACCTCGCAGTCAGGCATCTGTTAAACTAATAGGCATCGAACCCGAAGGCCGACTCAACCCGAAGATGAGAAGAACATCTGACCTCGCCATCAGTCATCTGTTAATCAAACAGGCATCGAACCCGAAGACCTTTCAACACTTAGTTGAAAAGAACATCTGACCTCGCCGTTATTCATCTGTTAAACAAATACGCATCGAACCCCAAAGTCGGCTCAACTTGAAGTTGACAAGAACGTCTGACCTCGCCATCAGGAATTAGTTAAACAAACATGCATCAAACCCGAAGGACGGCACAACACGAAGTTGAGAGGAACGTCTAACCTCGCCGTCAGGTATCTGTTAAAGAAACAGGCATCGAACCCGAAGGTCGGCTCAACACGAAATTCATAGGAATATCTGACCTTGTCGTCAGGGATCTATTAAACAAACAGGCATCGAACCCGAAGGCCGGCTCAAACCGAAGTTGTGAAGAACATCTGACCTCGCTGTCATGCATCTATTAAACAAACAAGCATCAAATTTGGTGGTCGGCTCAACCCGAAGTTGAGAAGAACGTCTGACCTTGATGTTAGGTATCTGTTAAACTAACAGGCATCGAACCCGAAGGCCGGCTCAACCCGAAGTTGAAAAGAACATCTGACCTCGCTGTCAAGCATCTGTTAAACTAATAGGCATCAAACCCGAAGGCCGACTCAACCTGAAGATGAGAAGAACATCTGTCCTTGTCGTCAGTCATCTGTTAAACAAACAGGCATCGAACCCGAAGACCGTCTCAACCCTTAGTTGAAAAGAACATCTGATCTCACTGTCATGCATCTGTTAAACATATACGCATCGAACCCGAAAGCCGGCTCAACTTGAAGTTGACAGGAACATCTAACCTCGCCATCAAGCATTAGTTAAACACACATGCATCAAACCCGAACGACGGCACAACACGAAGTTGAGAGGAACATTTGACCTCGCCGTCAGGTATCTGTTAAACAAACAGGCATCGAACCCGAAGGCCGGCTCAACACGAAATTCATAGGAATATCTGACCTTGTCGTCAGGGATCTATTAAACAATTAGGCATTGAACCCGAAGGCCGACTCAACCCGAATTTGTGAAGAACATCTGACCTTGCTATCAGGCATCTGTTAAACAAACAGGCATCAAATTTTTTGGCCGGCCCAACCCGAAGTTGAGAACAACATCTGACCTTGCTGTCAGGTATCTATTAAACAAACAGGCATCGAACCCGAATGTCGGCCTAACCCGAAGTTGAAAAGAAAATATGACCTCGCTGTCAGGCATCTGTTAAACTAACAGGCATCGAATCTGAAGGCCGACTGAACCCGAAGATGAGAAGAACATCTGACCTCGCCGTCAGTCATTTTTTAAACAAACAGGCATTGTACCCGAAGACCGTCTCAACCCTTAATTGATAAGAACATCTGACCTCGCTGTCATGCATCTGTTAAACAAATACGCATCGAACCCGAAAGTCAACTCAACTTGAAGTTAACAGGAACATCTGACCTCTCCATCAGGCATTAGTTAAACAAACATGCATCAAATCCAAAGGACGGCACAACACGAAGTTGAGAGGAACATTTGACCTCGCCGTCAGGTATCTGTTAAACAAACAAGCATCGAACCCGAAGGCCGGCTCAACACGAAATTCATAGGAATATCCGACCTTGTCGTCAAGGATCTATTAAACAAACAGGCATCGAACCCGAAGGCCGGCTCAAACCGAAGTTGTGAAGAACATCTTACCTCACTGTCAGGCATCTGCTAAACAAACAGGCATCGAATTTTTTGGCCGGCTCAAGCCAAAGTTGAGAAGAACATCTGACCTCGCTGTCAGGTTTCTGTTAAACAAACAGGCATCGAACCCGAATGCCGGCTCATCCCGAAGTTGAAAAGAACATCTGACCTCGCAGTCAGGCATCTGTTAAACTAATAGGCATCGAACCCGAAGGCCGACTCAACCCGAAGATGAGAAGAACATCTGACCTCGCCATCAGTCATCTGTTAATCAAACAGGCATCGAACCCGAAGACCTTTCAACACTTAGTTGAAAAGAACATCTGACCTCGCCGTTATTCATCTATTAAACAAATACGCATCGAACCCCAAAGTCGGCTCAACTTGAAGTTGACAAGAACGTCTGACCTCGCCATCAGGAATTAGTTAAACAAACATGCATCAAACCCGAAGGACGGCACAACACGAAGTTGAGAGGAACGTCTAACCTCGCCGTCAGGTATCTGTTAAAGAAACAGGCATCGAACCCGAAGGTCGGCTCAACACGAAATTCATAGGAATATTTGACCTTGCTGTCAGGGATCTGTTAAACAAATAGGCATGAACCTGAAGGCCGGCTCAAACCGAAGTTGAGAAGAACATCTGACCTCGCTGTTAGACATCTGTTAAATAAAAAGGCATCGAATTTGGTGGCCGGCTCAACCCGAAGTTGAGAAGAACATCTGACCTTGCTGTCAAGCATCTGTTAATCAAACAGGCATCGAACCCGAAGGCTGGCTGAACACGAAGTTGAGAAGTACATCTGACCTCGTCGTCAGGCATCTGTTAAACAAACAGGCATCGAACCCGAAGGCCGGCTCAACCCGAAGTTGAGCAAAACTTCTGACCTCGCTGTCAGGCATCTGTTAAACAAACAGGCATCGAGATTGATGGTCGGCTCATCCCGAAGTTGAGAAGAACATCTGACCTCGCCGTCAGGCATCTGTTAAACAAACAGGAATCGAACCAGAAGGCCGGCTCAACCTGAAGTTGAGAATAGCATCTGACCTCGCTGTCAGGTATCTGTTAAACAAACATGCCTCGAACCCGAAGGCCGGCTCAACACGAAGTTGAGAGGAACATCTGACCTCGCCGTGAGGCATCTACTAAACAAACAGGCATCAAACCTGAAGGGCGGCTCAACCAGAAGTTGATAAGAACATTAGACCTTACCGTCATGCATCTATTAAACAAACAGGCATCGAACATGAAGGCCGGCTCAACATGAAGTTGAGAGGAACATGTGACCTCGCCGTCAGGCATCTTTTAAACAAACAGGCATCGAACCCGAAGAGCGGATCAACCTAAACTTGAGAAGAACATCTGACCTTGCTGTCAGGTATCTGTTAAAAAAACAGGCATCGAACCCGAATGTCGGCTCATCCCGAAGTTTAGAAGAGCATCTGACCTCGCTCTCAGGCATCTGTTAAACAAACAGGCACCGAACTTGGAGGTCGGCTCAACCCTTAGTTGAAAAGAACAACTGACCTCACCGTCAAGCATCTGTTATACAAACACGAATCGAACCCGAAGGCTGGCTCAACTTGAAGTTGAGAGGAACATATGACCTCACCAACATGCATTAGTTAAACAAACAGGCATCGAACCCAAAGGTCGGCACAACACGAAGTTGAGAGGAACATCTGACCTCACCGTCAGGTATCTGTTAAACAATCAGGCATCGAACCCGAAGACTGGCTCAACACGAAATTCATAGGAATAGCTGACCTTGTCATCAGGGATCTATTAAATAAACAGGCAACGAACCCGAAGGCCGGCTAAAACCGAAGATGTGAAGAACATCTGACCTCACTATCAAGCATCTGTTAAACAAACAGGCATCGAGTTTGGTGGCCGGCTCAACCCGAAGTTGAGAAGAACATCTGACCTTGCTGTCAGGTATCTGTTAAACAAACAGGCATCGAACCCGAATGCCGGTTCAACCCGAAGTTGAAAAGAACATCTGACCTCGCAGTCATGCATCTGTTAAACTGACAGGCATCGAACCCGAAGGCCGACTCATCCCAAAGATGAGAAGAACATCTGACCTCGCCGTCAGTCATCTGTTAAACAAACAGGCATCGAACCCGAAAATCGTCTCAACCCATAGTTGAAAAGAACATCTGACCTCGTCGTCATGCATCTGTTAAACAAATACGCATCGAACCCGAAAGTCGGCTCAACTTGAAATTGACAGGAACGCCTAACCCCGCCATCAGGCATTAGTTAAACAAACATGCATCAAACCCGAAGGTCGGCTCAACACGAAATTCATAGGAATATCTTACCCTGCTGTCCGGGATCTGTTAAACAAACAGGCATCAAACTCGAAGGCCGGGTCAAACCGAAGTTGAGAAGAACATCTGACCTCGCTAAAAGGCATCAGTTAAACAACTAGGAATCGAACCCGAAGGCCGGCTCAACCCGATGTTGAGAAGAACATTCGACCTCATCGCCAGGCAACTGTTAAACAAACAGGCATCGAACTCGAATGCCGGCTCAACCCGAAGTTCAGAAGAACATCTGACCTCGCTGTCAGGCATCTTTTAAACAAACAGGCATCGAACCCGAAGGCCGGCTCAACCCGAAGTTGAGAAGAACATCTGACCTCGCCGCCAGGCATCTGTTAAACAAACAGACATCTAACCCGAAGGCCGGCTCAAAACGAAGTTGAGAAGTACAACTAACCTTGCTGTCAGGCATCTGTTAAACAAACAGGCATCGAACTCGGACGCCGAATCAACACGAAGTTGAGAAGAACGTCTGACCTCGCTGACAGGTATCTGTTAAACAAACAGGCATCGATCCCGAAGGCCGGCTCAACGCGAAGTTGAGAGGAACATTTGACCTCGCCGTCAGGCACTTGTTAAACAAACAGGCATCGAACCCGATGCCCGGCTCAACACGAAGTTGAAAGGAACATATGACTTCGCTGTCAACCATCTATTAAACAATTAGGCATGAAATCCGAAGACCGGTGTCATACCCCAAATTTGTCCTACTTTGGTATTTAATAAATGTCCTACTGCCACATGATTTCTGGCCATGACTCTCTAAGGTTTTGTTATAAAGACTTTGCGTATACTCATTGTGGTGATAATCCATGGCAATTTATGCTGAACTATTGTGGGAGGAGCGCGCCTCCAGCCCCTTGTACCCAAACCCGTGTGTGTCCTCGTTCTCACGATTAGACATATATGATAGGGACAATGACGTCAAATACATGATTGGATCTACCTCGTAACATGACTGATGGTTTTCAAGAAAATTAAACCCTATTTCAATTAGGTTACAAAATTCTTTAAAGGTTGTTTAAACCTCACTACGAGTTGCTTGTACAAGTTACTTGCTACGATGTGCACTTGATACAAGATACTTCACATGTTGCTGCTAGACATGGTCGATTTCACCTCAAGCGCGGTTTGATTACAAGTGTCGGGCTATAATTGAATTCTAAATCAGTTTGTGACAAACTTAGATTTAAATTGTAAATTTCAAAACATATTTTGGAAACAATTCCTAAGCCTATTTTTCATATAATATCTCAGGATGTTAGGTTATACTTCAAGTTTCTCCAGTAAGGTTTTAGGTTGTGTAGGAGGCACTTTGACCCTTCATATGGGCTACGTATGAGAATGTCAAAATATGTTTCAAAGACATTTGCCGAGAAGATTTTTATCATTTGTAAGACTAAAGCCACAAGCCTTATGTCCAATGTTAAATGGTGCTAGCCACGGGTTGTTTTAGAAGTCAAACTAATAGCAAAGCTTGTTAATAGCAATATGTCATATAAAATGGATTTGAAGGTTAAAACGCAAACGACATGCAGGCTTTTTACGGTAATATTGTCCAATGCCTGGTTCACTCAAAATAATGTTAAAATTTATTACAAGAAAAGAGTTCTACTGAGTGATGAAATAGTAAAGTCAAGAGAACCGAGGTATTACATTATATTTGGATATTACAATATGCATTGTTAGTATCACAAGCTTTAATGACTAGAAGAAAAGAATAAGTGAGTCCATGAAACTGAAGGTTCTCATGCCAATTTCTTTTTCTTCAAAGCTCCCCGAAGTCAAAAGGTACCGATCCTTCACGCCTCGAAAGTTGCTCTGCAAGCCACATCCTCTTCCACATTGAAAGACACATCACAAGAGCATTTAATCCGGAGTTACCGCGCCGCTCTGCATCAGGTGAAGGCCAATATCTGCAGAATTGTAAACAAAAGTATAATATCATTAGCAGCGCATCCCGCATAAAACGTAAGTTTCAACAAAAAATAACTTGATTAAAGATATTTGGAGCACCACTGTTGATGAATTGTGATGAAGGAATGTGTGTGTAAATAGAATCTATGTTAAGCAAGGGACTTTCAACAGATATAAGGAAAATAACAAACTGATAACAGAGAAACATTGGATGTTTGAGCATTTCATGCGTGAGAATCATCACCAACTAGGTGTTATGGAGAAGCAAACTTGAGAACATACAGTTATGATGAAGTTCACAAATGAATGTTACATTCTTAACCATACTGCCAAAAATCAAAACAGAAAATTGAAATGTCAAAAGCTTTTAAAATCAATTACAGGAGCAATACCATGATTTATTGCTCGTGCCAAGCTGGTTCCATGTTACGGTTTCCATTCCATTGAACATCATCAATTCAAATTCCAAGTTGTGACGTAGTTTTATCTCTCTAGAGAGCATACCTGAAACAAGGGTGGGAATATACTATTAGAAACAGATACAGAAGCACACAAAGCCATGACACATTAAGAATTCCCTGTTATTATGCTTACTGAACAGTATAGAATGCATCCGGAGATATGCAAGTTTCCTTCGTTGCATTTCTATGACAACAAATTACTAAATGGTAGCCAAATGTCTAGCAAATCAGCACCATTTCATCAGACCGAGGGTCTTGGGCCTTATGCATTCTATGATATTATTGATGGTCGGGAGGCTCATGAAAAAACTCTGGTGCAATGTCGCTTTGTAATGAACATGAAGCTGATGCTGCGGTTGAAATACTAAGATTTTTCAAGAAAAGATACCCAGCTGAGTTTATTGGTGGAAGAATTGGCATTATTACTCCATACAAATGTCAACTTTCTCTTCTGCAGTCTCGTTTTCTTAATGCATTTGGATCTTCAACCATGGCTGACATTGAATTTAACACTGTGGATGGTTTCCAAGGTAGAGAGGTCGATATATTGTTACTTTCTACGGTAAGAGCAGCTCATAAGCACTACTGCATCTCAAATAAACTCGAGCTCTATTGGCTTTGTTGCTGATATAAGACGGATGAATGTTGCCTTGACAAGGGCCAAGTTATTTAAAGTTGTCCATAAGCTAAATCATTCCAGGTATTGAGCTATGATTCGTGTACTTGCCGTCCATACCAAAGTCTCCAAATCCAAGCTCTGCCACGAGAGAAGAATAGCCACATAAAGTTCAAGAACAAAACAAGCAAAAGTCACAGGTAGCTTTTAAGGAAACTTAAATAATTGAAGTCCCAATACAAAACCTTGGAATTAACTTTCTTGCCAAGCAACTTCCAAACCAAGCCGCGAATACAACTTTGTTTCCATAGAGATTTAGCTTTCACGCTGCATACACCGTTTCCAAACATGACTCGTCCAAGATCCATTCCCCTTTTCACCACAGTACAAACATCAAGCCCGGGCCATTCGCATGAAAAGAAAAAGAAACAAGAAGCGGTTAATACAATTTATCAGTGACGGCATACAAAGAAGTATCACACAATTCATAGTGAACCCAACCTGCACTAAATACTCCAAAGGCCATGATGTCCACTTTGGTGAGTTGAAGATCAATCTTGTGGATATGAAAGGATGGTTTGTTTAGTCCAAGAGACTCCGAGCCATATTCAATAGAAAGCCATCATGTCCAACTGCTTGGTATATCTGGACCAGAAGGAGAGGGTGATTCTCAATTAGATTCAAATAATATAAAGAAAAAACAACAATCATTTGGATTGATTTCTGTTCCCTTTATTAAAAATGGGGACTCCTAGTCCTACAAATTAGAAATCAAGTGGCACCGACGAACTCATCATGCTTATGTCTCTTTGGGCTATAAACCGAATGACTATGAACTAAATAATACACCAAAAGGCCAGACTACCAAGTTAGGGCCATTACAAGAACGCAACAGCCATTATACCACCTGAAGGTTCCCTTCAATCTTCATGTTACATTTTTCAATTTGGTATAAGCAGTGCCTGAAAGTATCGTTCCAAAACTCGTTTAAATGAACAGCACCTTCAGCAAATGATAAACACAAGAAGTTATTCTACCATACTTGAACTTTCTGCTAAGGCGGTGACAAATTAAAATCCGAGCCAAGTTTTAAATAACAGAATGATTTCGTAAGATCCATGCACCAAAATACACTTGAAATTCACAGAAGCAATTTAAAGATGCCAGCATTAATTTTGCAATGATTGTTAGGTGTATCAAAACAACATCCCAATATCATTGCAGTCTTTTTTTAGCAAGACTCAGAAACGTCTCAGGTTGAATCTCATGGGTCACAGACCTGAAAATGTTGGATCATTGGGGGATGATGACATGGATGGTGGCAGGAGTGACACAGATATTGCATGTGCCGTAGAGACAGGTTCAGCCAATGGCTCTGATACGTCAGGCACTAAAACTGGCATGGACCAGCCTGCAGCTGATAAGAACATGTGTTGTGATGAATCCAATCCTGTAAAAGCCAACATGTCAGCTGACTTAGATTAATCAGAGGAAACTAATGGGAAAGTAGAAGATCACGAAGATGTAAATATGATTTCTAATGTATGTGTGATTGGGGGTGCGTGTAACCTGGACATTGATGGTAATGTAGGTGTCTTATATGATTTTGACAGGTCTGGTTTAGTGCGGGATCAAGATGAGCCAAGTAAAGGGGGCGTCGCAGTTATAGAACTGGTGTCTGGTATGGAGATAATTAAACCACGCTACCCTATTTCTGTTGGTGATGGTAGACTCGTTTCTGATGTTTCTTCTGGCCAACAAGGAAATGAATTGGAGGGTTCAACAGTATGTCTAGTTGATAGAGGATTAGAGATGAAGCTTATACAGACGTCGTAGTTCAATTGAAAGATAACCTCCACAATACAAGCACTTTGGTGATTACTTCACTATAATCTCTGGAAGTTCCTTGTTCAAGATTGATTGTTGATACTGGAAATGAGCCTCAATTGCGCCTTGAAAAATATCCATTCTAAGGATCATCAGATGACCCTCTTACAATTGCAAAATCAACATTGCTATATACTGATGCTACTACTGTTGTACAATACAAGAAAACAACGAGCCAAGATACACCATCCAGTAGCAATCTTGGCTATCGACTGGTTAATCTTGGTATTTCATTGGACCATGTTTAGGCTGTCCATCAATGCTATAATTTGCAAGTGCATTCGAAGAAGGAAATGAATATGAATATAAGCTGCAGCAGTCCAGTAATTGAGTTCCCACTTTTGTCCTAAAAGATTGAACAACATGAGCATTACAAAAGCGTGCAGTGTTTGTCAGATTCAAAAGAAGCACTCATAAATGATGTGAAAATTATAAGTTACATGATTAAGAGGATTGAAATGACTACATGTTTCCATCACAAAGTCTGTACCTAAAAGAGTGAATCTCAGTCTCACAAGGATCTTGCTCTAAGGCCATCATCATCATTTTTTTCGTTCTTCAATTGCCTTCATCTCCCTGGTGACTTTACTATTATAGCATGACCTACAAGAGTGAACCAAGAATGATGAACAAGTATACTCAAAATAAAAAGAAATGTAAAGGATTAGTTCAAGATCAATGATTCATACACCAGGGCATTATACAGCAAGTTTACAAACTATTTCTCCTTATGAACAACACCAGCCATTTGCAACTTTGTCAACCACCTAACAAACTTTCCACCACTGATCTGACACTCTTCAAATCACTAAACAACATTGAGAGCTGCCGGTAAAGCTTCTTGATCCTCTTCACCATTTTTACCTTGCCAAACACTAAGGACTAGTAAGTGTAACAACCTGCAATGACTACTCAACATTAGCAACATATGAAGAAGAAAGGGGATTGACAGTTATAACAGAATATGGCAACAAGAACAAAAAAGCATTGAGTCAAAAAAAAGAGTCCCACATCAGCAAATTGATAAGCAGTAAAAGAAACATTTTACACAGTAAAAAATAGGGTAAAAAGCAGTTTTTTTAATTCACTACAGACAAACACAGAGGTCACTATCAAGTCTCACAAAAGTAGAAATCATGGTATTACCTTCTAACAGAATCGTACTACCCAAATGCTCCTCATTGTCCTAACTGACACGGATCAAGCACTCCCTTCAGCAAAATTCAAATTCTCACACGTATCAAAAACCCTAAAAGTCTCCTATAAATACGGTCTTGTTCATTGGCAAGAGGAGGCGAGAAAAAAATCTAAGGTTACCCTGTCAAAATTGACCCCCAACCCATTAATCACTAAAGCTCAAAGTTTCAAGAGTCACTCAAGTTCAATATTAGAGCTTGAGCTTACTCTGAGCTAAAACCAAATCACGCAAGTTCCAAAGAAATGAAAAGAGGAACAGGGTTTCGAAACAGCTAGGAAATCACTCACCGTTGCCGTTAAAGCGACCAAGTCGGTAAGGTATTCCTCACCTTTAGCTCGTTCTTGTTCATCGATATCTTTACATTTTCTTCCGATGCTTCGTTGCCATTCTTTTTATTTTTATCGCATAAGGGTTATTGATATTGATTCTTGTGCTAAAACGCTAGGGTTTCCGATTCACCATAAGAATAGCTAGTTAATGAGTTTTGCGGTTAACATAGTGAGATTAGTTTTTTTTTGCGTTTTCATTTTTTTGAGCATATAAAGAAATGTTATGGTTTTGATGGTAGAAGGAAGAAGTTTGTTTTTGAATAGAGAGAGAGAGAGGTTTAGAAAGTAGGTGAGTTTGGAGAGAGAATCTCAAGAGTGAGGCGTATGAGTATACAGAGGGAGAGAGTTTAATATCCTGGCTTGTCTTAATTCACATTTTCATATGAATCTCTTTTTTAAATCTCGGAAATCCCAATAGACAACAGACATTTATTGTTGTTTCTCCCTTTTGTTGTGTAAGAACTAGTTGTGGTGTTTTTTCCGAGAAAAGCATGCGAAGGGTTTTTTTTTAGTCTAACCCTTGATTCCGCCACGGGTCAGCATGGATAAGGCCATTGGGCCTACTTGATTAGTGTTATTTAGTTTAATTAGGACTTAGTTGAATTTAATAGGGTCCCTTTTATTTTAGAAACTAATTACATTTAGTTTAAATTATTATGTATATTATTAGTGATATTATTATTTTTGTAGATTTTATTTTTAAATTATTATAATTAATATTTGCTTTGCCATATGAATTTATTCTATTTAGGATTTTATTAAATTTATTTCTTATTTTCTTTTTATTAAATTCAAAATATCTTATTTTTAGATTAGAATAAGTCATAATCCCTTTTGAATTTATATGAAAGTGGTGGATCCTTGGAGTCTAGCACTCTTTGGATCCTTAAGCGACCGCTCTCGAGGTGCACGCCTTGAGTTGTGGTCACTTCATCTTTCATCCTTAAAAATATCTAACCTCGTTTAAACCTTCCAAAGGTCGCAAACCCTAATTCGAACAATACGCTCACCCTAGTTTAATCTACACACTAATATTTTCAAATTATTTTCATAATTAAATTACGAAAGTATCGAGTTCTTGGAGTCGCGCATTCCTTGAATTCGAGAATAATTACTATCAAGGTGTACACCTCGAACAGTATATCATTCGAACTTTTGTTTCTAAAATATTTCCATAATTATTTGGACAAGTATTCACTGTCCAGCAAACACTATTTCATAATTAATGGAATGAAAAAGATGTCGTTAGGATCTAGCATTCCAACGATATCCCGATTGATTTGATTACGAGGCCGACGTCTCGTTTATCGAGTAGTCGTCATTCCTCCTAAATTTCCAACCCGCATAACCTCATTTCTCACGCTCGTGTGATTGAATCAAAATCTCTTTCAGTTCAAACTCTTTCGCGTCTGAACTATCCATCAAACATATTTCGAATGAAAAAGGTATCGTTGGGATCTAGCATTCCAATGATATCCCGATTGATTTGATTACGAGGCCGACGTCTCGTTTATCGAGTAGTCGTCATTCTCCCTTAAAATATTCAACCCAACTCTCTGCTCTCGCCCCCGTGCGATTGAAACTTTCTCAAACATATTTCGAATTTAGTCGAATGAAAAAGATATAGTTGGAATCTAGCATTCCAATAATATCCCGATTAATTGATTGCGAGACTGACGTCTCGTTTATCGAGTAGTCGTCATTCTCTCCTAAATTTTCAACCATTCCAACTCTTTTCTCGCCCCCGTGCGATTGAATCTTTTCAAAACATTAGTTCCTCGCCCTCGTGCGATTGAATCTTTTCAAAACATTAGAGTTCTTGGAATCCAAATTATTTCCAAAAGAATAGAGTTCTTGGAATCTCGCATTCCTGGAATTCCTGAGTGACGAGCTTTTAAGGCACGCTCTTAGGTTGCTTGTCAATCACTTTTTCGTTTCTCAGCACAACTTCAAACACAAATTTCGAAGTTAGTTGAATGAAAAAGGTGTTGTTGGAATCTAGCATTCCAATAATGCCCCGATTAATTGATTGCGAGGCTGACGTTTCATTTATCGAATAGTCGTCATTCTCCATCAAATTACCTAACCAAACTCCTCTCTCTCGCCCCCGTGCAATCGAAACCTTAAACCTATTAAAACCTACCCTCCTTTCCCAAACAAAAACATCCAATACGATAAACACTAAATTCCTCGCCCTCGTGCGATCTCCAACCTAAATACCTTTTACCAAGAACATTGTTTAGTCCCCTCTTCCACGCATAATAAACTAGTGTTTCAGCCTCCCCTAGCGAGCAGACAAGCCAACGTTTAGCAGTTAGAATGCGACCTAAACACTCGTTCACATACCAAACCCTTTACCCGTAGTAAGCCGAACTACGGCTGCTCTGATTCTTCATTCACTTCTGAATGTAAGATACGTAGGCACAAGATTCCGATGATCTTGGCGAGCACAATCCCCTTTTTTTTTCTTCCCGTAGTCCCCCGAACTACGAATACTCTGATTTTCCACTTCTTACAAGTGAAGATACGTAGGCACAAGGGCCCCAATCCTTGGAGAGCATCCTATCTTAAAACCACCCATTCCCCCTATAGGAGAAACCTTAGAAGAAAACAAATAAGCATAGTTAACTTGACTCTCGAATTGATCAAGAGGTTCCCGTTGAGTACAACGGACGTAGAGGGTGCTAATACCTTCCCTCTATGTAATCGACTCCCGAACTTAGAATATTGGTTGCGATGACCATATTCTTATCCCTTTAAAGGTTTTATCGATACTTTCCTATTCCATCCTTGGAATGAATAAAGTTCGATGGCGACTCTGTTTTGAACAGTATTTTTCCGCGGCCATCGCGAGGATTGTATTTTTCGAGGTACGACAGATGGCGACTCTGCTGGGGACCAGTGCATTGCCCTATACAAGAGAGAGTCAAGCCTAAATTGACTCGATTTGAGAATGTTGACTTTTTCTTAACCGATTTCTGTGTGCTTATTGTTTTTTTCTTCGTGCTTATATTCTCCTGTTTGTTTGTTTATTACTTCTTTCTTGCTATTATGTGTAATATACTATATTTGCTTGTTGGATTCTGGGAAAGTATCACAAGTAAAGCTCTACACCCGAGCTTTGGAAAAAGAAGATAGAAAACATAGCTTAGAATTGGTAGTGATTAGTGTTAGTCCCCAGGGACTCGCTCCTTGTGTGCCTAGCATGAAAGCTCCTCCAGAATAGACCTTTTCGTAGATCTTATCGTAACACGGCTAGCCTGTTGCACGATTTGATTCATGAAGGGTCCATGACTCTGGGAACCGCCCTTAGAACCAGTTTCTATGTTGGAAGTCGTGTAGTGTTGGTCCCTGAGGACTCGCTTCTCGTGGGCCTGACATGAAGACTCCTCTCGAGAGAGATCCTTTTGGTATTACCGACGTAATGCAGCTCGCCTGTTGCATGACGGTGGTATCATTAGTATCTATGACCTTGAGAACCCCGTCCGTCAATGTAGAAACTATCCCGTGAGTGGGTCATTTTGGGTAAAGAATCTAGAACTATCTTTTTACATATTAGGAGGGTGGGAGATACTTGTGATAGCCAGGATCCTGCACTATTACATTCATAAACATTTACATATGCATCATAACTCACACTCATTTTTATTTTCAGGGAAGCATTTATATTAACAGGTTGAAATACATTCACAAAATGGCCGCAAGTTCAGAAAAGAGAAAGACTATTCAACTTAAGGCACTCAAACCGGATGTTAGTGTGGTCATGAATTGTTTGAAAGAAATGCCTACCATCTTCAAGAAGACTCTGATAGGAAGGTTTGGCCAGGTGACCGATTTGCTGATGATTGAAGTGCAGGTCCCTGCTATTACGGCTTTGGCACAGTTTTATGATCCGCAAATGAGAAGCTTCTTATTTCAAGATTTCTACTTAACACCTGCTATTGAAGAGTTTGAGGGGTTCCTAGGTTTCCAGGTCAAGGGTAGGGCACCTTATACTATGATAGGGCAGACTCCAGAAGTGGAAGAATTGTCCGATGCTCTCAAAATATCGATTTCAATAGCCAAAGCTGGTTGGAAGAAAAGAGAAGATTTCTTCGGTTTTAGAAGCATTGTACTAGAGAAAGAAGCAGTTAAGATGTTAAAGAACAAACAATGGGATGCTTTGGTGAATGTATTGGCTCTTCTCATCTATGGGCTAGTACTGTTTCCCACTTTCGAAGATTTCGTTGATTCTGCAGCTGTCAGCGTATTTTGGGCCGTTTGGAAGAAGGAGCAAAGCCCGGCACACCCTCTCCTGGATGATGTTTTTTACACTTTACACCTTTGCCATGAAAGAAAAGGTTCAGTGTTGACATTTTGTCTCCCTATCCTCTACAAATGGCTCACTTCTCACATACTCAAACGTCACGCCAGTGTCCCAACTTTGAACAGTGGGGAATGGGCCCAATTTCTAGTATCTATCTCTGAAAAGAACATTACCTGGTACCCGAACAAGTTGGAAGTAAGTGAAATCATCATGAGCTGTGGTAGTTTTTGCAACGTACCATTGATCGGATCAAAAGGTTGTATAAGCTATAATCCTATATTAGCCATACGACAATTTGAGTACCCAATGTTAGGGAAGCCTGAAGACAAAGAACTAGAAGAAATGATCCTCCATGAGAGAGGTGCCAAAGATCCCTCACTTCTCTGTCAGATTGTACGATCTTGGCAGAAAGTTCATACTAGAGGATCACATTTGAGAAGAAAGGATGGTGTGACCAGGATGCCTTTTCGACAGTGGGTTCTAGAGAGAGTCAAAATAGTTAAGCTCCCCTTTTCTATTGAGGCACCTCCTAAACTCACCACTCCGCAACCGATACCTGTATCAGTCGAAGAAGTGGAAGAGATGAGAGTCAAGATAGCCCAGCTAGGGAAAGAAAACGAAGATTTACAAGTCAAGCTTCAAAATGTGACTAATGAAAAGAATCACATGAGGTATGAGATCGAGAGGAAGGATAAGCGAATTGAAGAGATGGGGAGCAAGATTAATGAAGAAAAGGGTAAAAGGAAAAGGACCAAAGTATGTATCAACCAGGATGACAGTTGCTTAGAATCCCTCAAAGAGCAACTGGACCACGCTCATAGAAAATGGCGAGAGAATGAACAGTGGTATCTTCTAGCCACTAAATAGAATAAGGAGATCAGGGAGACATTAGGAGCTGAAATCAAGACACTCGGTGCGACGCTACGTCAATCAAGAGCTGACGAGGATAGAGAACGTCAACTCAAGGAAGAAGCCCTAAGCTCATCTTGGGTTAAGCCAGAAGACTGGTGTAAGATGTGTATTGACCTGGATGAGCTCAAGAAGATTGTTAAGTATCAAGAGAATCAGATAGGAGCTATTAAGGAAGACCAAGCAATTTGGTCTGCTGCAAGAGACCAGTTAGGTCATGATGTTGCAGCATATGAGCAATCCATTCACATCATGAAGGATAATCGAGATGCATACCGCAACAAGCTAAATGGGTTGGTGGAATTTTGTAACTGGTTGGCCCAAGATCTGATATGGAAACATCGTGATGCTATGGAAGCCATAGATGATTCTACCGCTCCGGCTATTTATGAGTTCATATATGTGTGCAAAGAAATGTTGGCAAGATTCAAGGAGGAGCTCAAGGAGCGTGAAGCAAGAAGAAATGAAGCTTGAAGTTTTTTGTTTTTTCTGTTATTTTGCGCTATTTTTGGATTGTACTCTGTTTATGTTGGAACAAGTTTGAATGAATGAGGAGTAGTCTTTTTTGATTATTTGTTCTTGTGCTGCTTGAATGATTAATAAATAACCGTTGGTATAAATGCTTCCCTAAAAAATATATATAATAATAAAAATCATAATCATAAGCATAAACATAAGCATCTTTGCATCTTCACCCGACAGTACAACTCATTGGACTTTTCCCTTTCCCTAAGAATTTGAAAGCTGACTATTCGACATCGCTACGAGACCAGGCGCAACTTCCAAATGACGCTTGAGCAAATGGAAGAGACTCAGAACACTATGAGGGGTGACATCGATGCTCTCAAGATGAAGATGGATCAGTTGCTGGAGACAATGCTGACGCTAGCCCAAAAAGAAAACAATGCTGAGACTTTTGCTGATGCCAAGAAAGCGGCTGACAATATAGGAACTTCTGGGATTGTTAAAACTCCCCACGTAGACCTTGTTGACCGTTCCATATCCGCGCGTCAGGGTTCTGAAGCAGACATGGACGAACAATATGATGCTTTCTACCAACCTCCACCACCTCCTCCTCAACACAATATGGGGGCTGCTAATGACTTTGCTGCAGATAGACTACGAACTGTTGAAGAGAAAATCAAGTCATTGGAAATCAAGAAGACTCTAGGGTTGGATGCTATTGACATGTGCCTAGTCCCGGGACTGGTGATACCGAAGAAATTCAAAGTCCCAGACTTTGAGAAGTACAAGGGGGTCAGCTGCCCCAAAACCCATCTCAGAGCGTACTGTCGCAAGATGGCGGCTCACATTGATAACGACTTGATCTTAATACACTATTTCCAAGATAGCCTCAGTGGAGCATCATTGGAATGGTATATGCAGTTAGAAAAAGGACAAATCAGCACGTGGAGAGATCTAGCAGATGCGTTTTCACAACATTATCAATATAATACTGATTTGGCACCGAATCGCACGCAGCTGCAAGATATGACTCAACATAACGAGTCATTTAAAGAATATGCCCAAAGGTGGAGAGAGTTGGCTGCCCGTGTTCAACCACCATTGCTGACTAAGGAGTTAACTGACATGTTTATGGGAACTCTACAACTGCAGTACTTGGACCGCATGCTTGGGTCCAGTTTCCCTAACTTTGCTGAAGTGGTGTCAGTAGGTGAAAGAATCGAGAGCACTTTGAAAAAGAACAAGGTTGCGGTCCCGATGAATGGAGGAAGGAAGCCTTTTGTGAAGAAAAGGGAAGATGAAACTAATGTCGTGATGAGAGGACGAGGAGATAGAGCTCCAGTGAACATCCAATATCCACAGGTAGCTGCAGTAGCCCATGCTCCTTAGCAACAACCAGCTCAACAGTAGAATCAACAACGGAATTATCAGAGATTTCCTCCACCGCAATATCAGAATGCCCTGGCTCAAAGACAAGAAAGGCCGAGACAGCCGAGAAGGCAACTTGACCCGTTACCTATGTCATATGGACAAATCTTTGCTCAGCTAAATCAAAGTGGGCACTTAACGTTGCGAGATTTACGTCCAGCAACCTTTCCATACCCCCCTGGGTACGATGCGAACGCCCATTGCGAGTTTCATAAGGGAACCCCTGGACACTCCATAGACAACTGCTATGCGTTTCAAAACAGGGTGCAGGATTTGATAGAGTCCAAAGATCTCACTTTTACACCTAGAGGTGCCAACATTACGAAGGATCCGTTACATAAACATGGACGTCCTTCTGTCAATGTTATGGAAGAAGATAGTGGTTTGAGACTAATTACGAATGTTGAAGATGTCCGTACTCCGATGGTCGTCATCGGAGAACAATTGAAGAAAAGTGGGATGATTCCCCAAAAAGAAGTGGAGAATTTGACTGACGAAGTGGTAAAAAAACATCTGCAAAGGTTCTTAGAGCATGGGATAATACAAATAGAACAAAGAGATTCAAACATGTCTGCTATCGATATTCAGTATGATGAAACAAGTGCTTATCCGACGAGGCGACTTCGACCAGCACCAGTAGTCTTACAGTATGATCCTTCGGAAGCCTTTCAATAGAGGCCCGCCCGACCAGCACCCGTGATTATGCAATATGATGAAGATGACGTCAATAGACAAAGAGCAGCGCGACCAGCTCCAATGGTAATAGAGTATTCTGTCGATGAATCTGAGCCCAAAGTTTTTAAACAGAGGCCAGAAAGACTAGTGATTGAGTATGACGCTGCCAAATGCGATGCAGTTGTGGGGCCTAGTGGGATGACCCGTAGCGGTCGTTTATTTGCCGCCAAACCAGTGGAAGTGCCCTATAGAAGTAAAGAAAAAGCTACAATTGAACTACCAAGTGTTGAGCCACCTGTTGAGGTGTCATCACCAAAAGCAGCAGTAACACCAAAGGAAGCTGAGGAGTTTTTTAAGATCATCAGAAAAAGTGATTACAAAGTGATTGATCAACTAAACCAGACTCCTGCCAGAATTTCCATGCTCTCATTGTTACTTAATTCAGAGGCCCACAGGTTATCTTTGATGAAGGTGTTGAGCGTTGCGCATATTGCTAAAGACATCACCGTAGCCCAGTTCGATGATGTGATAGCTAGCGTAACAACCGGAAACTTTCTTGGGTTTAATGATGATGACTTGACTGCAGAGAAGAGAAACCACAATAAAGCTCTCCATAATTCTATCAAGTGCCAAGACACATTGATATCCCGAGTCTTAGTGGATACAGGTTCTTCTTTGAATGTGCTTCCCAAGGTCATCCTGGAGAGAATGCCAGTAAAAGGAGTTAGCATGAAGCCAAGTGCTCTGGTAGTCAAAGCTTTTGATGGTTCCAGACGTGTTGTGATTGGCGATGTGGACTTGCCAATAAAAATCGGACCAAATGTCTTCACTATCACTTTCCAAGTAATGGATATTTATCCAGGGTACAGCTGTCTATTAGGAAGACCTTGGATTCATTATGCAGGAGCTGTTACCTCCACCCTTCACCAGAAGCTAAAATTTGTCAGTAATGACAAAGTAGTTCAGATTGGAGGAGAGGAGGATATCTTGGTTAGCCACTTAACATCCTTCAGGTACATTGAAGTTGAAGGGGAAATAGTGGAAACGCCTTTTCAGTCTTTCGAAATGGTGAATACATTAGCAGTGCAACGAATTTCAGAGGGTCAGAGTTCAAGATCAGCAATGGCATCTTATGAAGAAGCTAAGATGGTTGTAGACAAAGGGAACGCCCAAGGCTGGGGAAAAATGGTGGAATTGGCTGAAAAGTTCGACAAATTTGGGCTAGGATACCATCCTTCATCCAACACTATGACGTTTGCATATGGCAAGAAGCAGATTCCTCCTGTGGCAGAAGTTTTCAAGAGCGCTGGGCATATCTTCGACCATACCTCCGCCATGGTAATTGAAGATAGGATTGATGACAAAGAAGCCTCCGCAAGCTGGATCCGACAGGCTGGACCTGGTGAAGAATTGAAGAATTGGAAGACCATCGAAATACCCCAGTTTTTCCCTCTTCAAAAGTAAAGTTTAAATTGATTTTCAAAAACCCTACGCTCTGCCCAAGGCGTAGTGGAGCTTTGTATCGGGCCCCCTGATGTTTCGAAACATGTTTAACATGAATAAATTTTGATTTGCATTCAATTCTTGCTCATTTTCTTTTCTTTTTTTCATAATTAATGGCATTTCTTTCGCGCACTCACTTTCCTAAATAAGCTGCATAAATCATAAACATGCAGAGACACTACCGAGGTCCTTGATATCGACACTGCTGTAGGCCTCTATAATTTTGATTGTTCAATATACCGAGCAGATGAGGAAGACGAGAATGAGCTCCCCAACGAATTGGCTAGGTTGTTGCAGCAAGAAGAGAAGGTCATTATGCCGCATAAAGAGGATGTCGAGGTTATCAACCTAGGCTCAGAAAAAAATAAAAGGGAGATAAAGGTTGGAGCGTCGCTTCAAGATACTGTCAAGGCAAAGTTGGTAGGGCTCCTCCGAGAATATGCTAATGTATTCGCATGGTCGTATCAGGACATGCCTGGTCTAGATACGAACATTGTTGTACACAAGTTGCCACTCAAAGAAGGGTGTCATGCCGTCAAGCAGAAGTTGAGAAGAACTCGCCCTGATATGGCTCTGAAAATTCGTGATGAGGTCCAAAAACAATTCGATGCAGGGTTCTTAGCAGTGGCCAAATACCCGCAATGGGTTGCAAATATCGTTCCCGTACCGAAAAAAGATGGAAAGGTCCGTATGTGTGTGGATTACCGCGACTTAAACAGAGCAAGTCCTAAAGACGATTTTCCATTGCCTCACATTGATGTGTTGGTAGATAATACGGCACAGTTCTCTGTTTTTTCCTTCATGGATGGATTCTCTGGTTACAATCAAATTAAGATGGATCCAGATGACATGGAAAAAACCACATTCATTACACCATGGGGCATATTTTGTTACAAGGTAATGCCATTTGGGTTAAAGAACGCTGGGGCAACATACCAACGTGCAATGGTAACACTCTTTCACGATATGATTCACAAAGAGATAGAAGTGTACGTTGATGACATGATTGCTAAGTCCCAGACTGAAGAGGAGCATGTGGGTAATCTGGAAAAGTTGTTCGCCAGACTGAGGATGAGACTTAATCCCAACAAATGTACATTCGGGGTGCGATCTGGAAAGTTGTTGGGCTTTATCGTAAGCCAGAAAGGGATTGAGGTGGACCCTGATAAAGTAAGGGCAATTCAAGACATGCCTGCACCAAAGACTGAAAAGGAGGTCCGTGGATTTCTGGGGAGGTTGAATTATATCGCAAGATTTATTTCACATCTCACAGCCACTTGCAAGCCAATTTTTAAATTACTCAGGAAAGATCAGCCGGTTGTTTGGAATGATGAGTGCCAAGGGGCATTTGATGCAATCAAAGGATATTTGCAAGAACCACCGATTTTGATACCACCAGTTCCTGGAAGGCCGCTCATTATGTACTTAACTGTGCTAGAAGAGTCCATGGGCTGCGTATTAGGACAACAAGATGATTCGTGCAAGAAAGAGCGTGCTATATACTATCTCAGCAAAAAGTTTAACGACTGTGAGACTAGATACTATTTGCTTGAGAAGACTTGTTGTGCACTTGCATGGGCTGCTAGACGACTCAGACAATATATGCTGACACACACCACATACTTAATCTCCAAGATGGATCCAATCAAATACATCTTCGAGAAACCTGCTCTTACCGGTAGGATAGCCCGGTGGCAAATGCTTCTATCTGAATACGACATCCAGTACACCACTCAGAAAGCTATAAAGGGCAGTGTGTTAGCAGATCATTTGGCCCATCAACCGGTGGAAGAATACCAACCTTTGAGATTTGACTTTCCAGATGAGGATATCATGATGGCAATAGATTACGAAGAGCCAGGGCCGAATGAAGGGCCAGAACCAGGGGAGCGATGGACTCTTATGTTCGATGGTGCTTCTAACTCTTATGGGCACGGAATTGGGGCAGTGATTACATCTCCCAAAAATTTTCACTTGCCATTTACGGCCAAGCTTTGCTTCCCGTGCACTAACAATATAGCGGAGTACAAGGCATGTATACTAGGGCTAGAAGAAGCCATTGACTTGAGAATCAAAACTCTCGATGTATTTGGGGATTCTGCTCTAGTAATTTATCAGATAAGAGGCGATTGGGATACCAAGCATGAAAACTTAATTCCATACCGGGATTATGTGGCCAAACTGCTTCCCCGATTCGATGATATCATCGAAGAGCCTTAATGGGTAAGGGACTGCTTCGACCACCTGAAGAATCTCAAGTTATGATCAGAGATATTGCTTTGGTATCATCGAGGAACCTTATTGAATAAGGGACTGCTTCGATCACCCGAAGAATCTCAGGTTTTGTTCGAGATACTGCTTTGGTATCATCGAAGAGCCTTAATGGGTAAGGGACTGCTTCGACCACCCGAAGAATCTCAAGTTATGATCAGAGATACTGCTTTGGAATCATCGAGGGGCCTTATTGGATAAGGGACTGCTTCGATCACCCGAAGAATCTCAAGTTTTGTTCGAGATACTGCTTTGGTATCATCGAAGAGCCTTAATGGATAAGGTACTGCTTCGACCATCCGAAGAATCTCAAGTTTTGTTCAAGATACTGCTTTGGTATCATCGAAGGACCTTAATGAATAAGGGACTGCTTCGACGACCCAGAGAATATCAGGATATCTAGTTCACCCATTCATGGTGCTTTTAACTCCTCTACCGGACAAATTTCGGGGTCTTCTTATATCTAATTGACTTCCACCTTAAAATGAACGTCATACATCGATTCATTCTCTCAGGTTTAAGGCAATTAGATAGGGGCATCTGTCATACCCCAAATTTGTCCTACTTTGGTATTTAATAAATGTCCTACTGCCACATGATTTCTGGCCATGACTCTCTAAGGTTTCGTTATAAAGACTTTGCGTATACTCATTATGGTGATAATCCATGGCAATTTATGTTGAACTATTGTGGGAGGAGCGCGCCTCCAGCCCCTTGTACCCAAACCCGTGTGTGTCCTCGTTCTCACGATCAGACATATATGATAGGGACAATGACGTCAAATACATGATTGGATCTACCTCGTAACATGACTGGTGGTTTTCAAGAAAATTAAACCCTATTTCAATCAGGTTACAAAATTCTTTAAAGGTTGTTTAAACCTCACTACGAGTTGCTTGTACAAGTTACTTGCTACGATGTGCACTTGATACAAGATACTTCACATGTTGCTGCTAGACATGGTCGATTTCACCTCAAGCGCGATTTGATTACAAGTGTCGGGTTATAATTGAATTCTAAATCAGTTTGTGACAAACTTAGATTTAAATTGTAAATTTCAAAACATATTTTGGAAACAATTCCTAAGCCTATTTTTCATATAATATCTCAGGATGTTAGGTTATACTTCAAGTTTCGCCAGTAAGGTTTTAGGTTGTGTAGGAGGCACTTTGACCCTTCATATGGGCTACGTATGAGAATGTCAAAATATGTTTCAAAGACATTTGCCGAGAAGATTTTTATCATTTGTAAGACTAAAGCCACAAGCCTTGTGTCCAATGTTAAATGGTGCTAGCCACAGGTTGTTTTAGAAGTCAAACTAATAGCAAAGCCTGTTAATAGCAATATGTCATATAAAATGGATTTGAAGGTTAAAACGCAAACGACACGCAGGCTTTTTACGGTAATATTGTTCAATGCCTGGTTCACTCAAAATAATGTTAAAATTTATTACAAGAAAAGAGTTCTACTGAGTGATGAAATAGTAAAGTCAAGAGAACCGAGGTATTACATTAAATTTGGATATTACAATATGCATTGTTAGTATCACAAGCTTTAATGACTAGAAGAAAAGAATAAGTGAGTCCATGAAACTGAAGGTTCTCATGCCAATTTCTTTTTCTACAAAGCTCCCCGAAGTCAAAAGGTACCGATCCTTCACGCCTCGAAAGTTGCTCTGCAAGCCACATCCTCTTCCACATTGAAAGACACATCACAAGAGCATTTAATCCGGAGTTACTACGCCGCTCTGCATCAGGTGAAGGCCAATATCTGCAGAATTGTAAACAAAAGTATAATATCATTAGCAGCGCATCCCGCATAAAACGTAAGTTTCAACAAAAAATTACTTGATTAAAGATGTTTGGAGCACCACTGTTGATGAATTGTGATGAAGGAATGTGTGTGTAAATAGAATCTATGTTAAGCAAGGGACTTTCAACAGATATAAGGAAAATAACAAACTGATAACAGAGAAACATTGGATGTTTGAGCATTTCATGCGTGAGAATCATCACCAACTAGGTGTTATGGAGAAGAAAACTTGAGAACATACAGTTATGATGAAGTTCACAAATGAATGTTACATTCTTAACCATACTGCCAAAAATCAAAACAGAAAACTGAAATGTCAAAAGCTTTTAAAATCAATTACAGGAGCAATACCATGATTTATTGCTCGTGCCAAGCTGGTTCCATGTTACGGTTTCCATTCCATTGAACATCATCAATTCAAATTCCAAGTTGTGACGTAGTTTTATCTCTCTAGAGAGCATACCTGAAACAAGGGTGGGAATATAATATTAGAAACAGATACAGAAGCACACAAAGCCATGACACATTAAGAATTCCCTGTTATTATGCTTACTGAACAGAATAGAATGCATCCGGAGATATGCAAGTTTCCTTCGTTGCATTTCTATGACAACAAATTACTAAATGGTATCCAAATGTCTAGCAAATCAGCACCATTTCATCAGACCGAGGGTCTTGGGCCTTACGCATTCTATGATATTATTGATGGTCGGGAGGCTCATGAAAAAACTCTGGTGCAATGTCGCTTTGTAATGAACATGAAGCTGATGCTGCGGTTGAAATACTAAGATTTTTCAAGAAAAGATACCCAGTTGAGTTTATTGGTGGAAGAATTGGCATTATTACTCCATACAAATGTCAACTTTCTCTTATGCAGTCTCGTTTTCTTAATGCATTTAGATCTTCAACCATGGCTGACATTGAATTTAACACTGTGGATGGTTTCCAAGGTAGAGAGGTCAATATATTGTTACTTTCTACGGTAAGAGCAGCTCATTCAAGCACTACTACATCTCAAATAAACTCGAGCTCTATTGGCTTTGTTGCTTATATAAGACGGATGAATGTTGCCTTGACAAGGGCCAAGTTATTTAAAGTTGTCCATAAGCTAAATCATTCCAGGTATTGAGCTATGATTCGTGTACTTGCCGTCCATACCAAAGTCTCCAAATCCAAGCTCTGCCACGAGAGAAGAATAGCCACATAAAGTTCAAGAACAAAACCAGCAAAAGTCACAGGTAGCTTTTAAGGAAACTTAAATAATTGAAGTCCCAATACAAAACCTTGGAATAAACTTTCTTGCCAAGAAACTTCCAAACCAAGCCGCGAATACAACTTTGTTTCCATAGAGATTTAGCTTTCACGCTGCATACACTGTTTCCAAACATGACTCGTCCAAGATCCATTCCTCTTTCACCACAGTACAAATATCAAGCCCGAGCCATTCGCATGAAAAGAAAAAGAAACAAGAAGCGATTAATACAATTTATCAGTGACGGCATACAAAGAAGTATCACACAATTCATAGTGAACCCAACCTGCACTAAATACTCCAAAGGCCATGATGTCCACTTTGGTGAGTTGAAGATCAATCTTGTGGATATGAAACGATGGTTTGTTTAGTCCAAGAGACTCCGAGCCATATTCAATAGAAAGCCATCATGTCCACCTGCTTGGTATATCTGGACCAGAAGGAGAGGGTGATTCTCAACTAGATTCAAATAATATAAAGAAAATACAGCAATCATTTGGATAATTTCTGTTCCCTTTATTAAAAATGGGGACTCCTAGTCCTGCAAATTAGAAATCAAGTGGCACCAACGAACTCATCATGCTTATGTCTCTTTGGGCTATAAACCGAATGACTATGAACTAAATAATACACCAAAAGGCCAGACTACCAAGTTAGGGCCATTACAAGAACGCAACAGCCATTATACAACCTGAAGGTTCCCTTCAATCTTCATGTTACATTTTTCAATTTGGTATAAGCAGTGCCTGAATGTATCGTTCCAAAACTCGTTTAAATGAACAACACCTGCAGCAAATGATAAACACAAGAAGTTATTCTACCATACTTGAACTTTCTGCTAAGGCTGTGACAAATTAAAATCCGAGCCAAGTTTTAAATAACAGAATGATTTCGTAAGATCCATGCACCAAAATACACTTGAAATTCACAGAAGCACTTTAAAGATGCCAGCATTAATTTTGCAATGATTGTTAGGTGTATCAAAACAACATCCCAATATCATTGCAGTCTTTTTTTTAGCAAGACTCAGAAACGTATCAGGTTGAATCTCATGGGTCACAGACCTGAAAATGTTGGATCATTGGGGGATGATGACATGGATGGTGGCAGGAGTGACACAGATATTGCCTGTGTCGTAGAGACAGGTTCAGCCAATGGCTCTGATACGTCAGGCACTAAAACTGGCATGGACCAGCCTGCAGCTGATAAGAACATGTGTTGTGATGAATCCAATCCTGTAAAAGCAAACATGTCAGCTGACTTAGATTAATCAGAGGAAACTAATGGGAAAGTAGAAGATCACGAAGATGTAAATATGATTTCTAATGTATGTGTGATTGGGGGTGAGTCTAACCTGGACATTGATGGTAATGTAGGTGTCTTATATGATTCTGACAGGTCTGGTTTAGTGCGGGATCAAGATGAGCCAAGTAAAGGGGGTGTCGCAGTTATAGAACTGGTGTCTGGTATGAAGATAATTAAACCACGCTACCCTATTTCTGTTGGTGATGGTAGACTCGTTTTTGATGTTTCTTCTGGCTAACAAGGAAATGAATTGGAGGGTTCAACAGTATGTCTAGTTGATAGAGGATTAAAGATGAAGCTGATACAGGCGTCGTAGTTCAATTGAAAGATAACCTCCACAATACAAGCACTTTGGTGATTACTTCACTATAATATCTGGAAGTTCCTTGTTCAAGATTGATTGTTGATACTTGAAATGAGCCTCAATTGCGCCTTGAAAAATCTCCATTCTAAGGATCATCAGATGACCCTCTTACAATTGCAAAATCAACATTGCTATATACTGATGTTGCTGCTGCTGTACAATACAAGAAAACAACGAGCCAAGATACACCATCCAGTAGCAATCTTGGCTATCGACTGGTTAATCTTGGTATTTCATTGGACCATGTTGAGGCTGTCCATCAATGCTATAATTTGCAAGTGCATTCGAAGAAGGAAATGAATATGAATATAAGCTGCAGCAGTCCAGTAATTGAGTTGCCACTTTTGTCCTAAAAGATTGAACAACATGAGCATTACAAAAGCGTGTAGTGTTTGTCAGATTCAGAAGAAGCACTCAGAAATGATGTGAAAATTATAAGTTACATGATTAAGAGGATTGAAATGACTACATGTTTCCATCACAAAGTCTGTACCTAAAAGAGTGAATCTCAGTCTCGCAAGGATCTTGCTCTAAGGTCATCATCATCATTTTTTTCATTCTTCAATTGCCTTCATCTCCCTGGTGACTTTACTATTATAGCATGACCTACAAGAGTGAACCAAGAATGATGAACAAGTATACTCAAAATAAAAAGAAATGTAAAGGATTAGTTCAAGATCAATGATTCATACACCAGGGCATTATACAGCAAGTTTACAGACCATTTCTCCTTATGAACAACACCAGCTATTTGCAACTTTGTCAACCACCTAACAAACTTTCCACCACTGATCTGACACTCTTCAAATCACTAAACAACATTGAGAGCTGCCGGCAAAGCTTCTTGAGCCTCTTCACCATTTTTACCTTGCCAAACACTAAGGACTAGTAAGTGTAACAACCTGCAATGACTACTCAACATTAGCAACATATGAAGAAGAAAGGGGATTGGCAGTTATAACAGAATATGGCAACAAGAACAAAAAAGCATTGAGTCAAAAAAAAGAGTCCCACGTCAGCAAATTGATAAGCAATAAAAGAAACATTTTCACACATTAAAAAATAGGGTAAAAAGCAGTTTTTTTAATTCACTACAGGCAAACACAGAGGTCACTATCAAGTCTTAGAAAAGCAGAAATCATGGTATGACCTTCTAACAGAATCGTACTACCCAAATGCTCCTCATTGTCCTACCTCACACGGATCAAACACTCCCTTCAGCAAAATTCAAATTCTCACACGTATCAAAAACCCTAAAACTCTCCTATAAATACGGTCCTGTTCATTGGCAAGAGGAGGCGAGAAAAAAATCTAAGGTTACCCTGTCAAAATTGACCCCCAACCCATTAATCACTAAAGCTCAAAGTTTCAAGAGTCACTCAAGTTCAATATTAGAGCTTGAGCTTACTCTGAGCTAAAACCAAATCACGCAAGTTCCAAAGAAAAGAAAAGAGGAACAAGGTTTCGAAACAGCTAGGAAATCACTCACCGTTGCCGTTAAAGCGACCAAGTCGGTAAGGTATTCCTCACCTTTAGCTCGTTCTTGTTCATCGATATCTTTACGTTTTCTTCCGATGCTTCGTTGCCATTCTTTTTATTTTTATCGCATAAGGGTTCTTGATATTGATTCTTGTGCTAAAACGCTAGGGTTTCCGATTCACCATAAGAATAGCAGGTTAATGAGTTTTGCGGTTAACATAGTGAGATTAGGTTTTTTTGTGTTTTCATTTTTTTGAGCAGATAAAGAAATGTTATGGTTTTGATGGTAGAAGGAAGAAGTTTGTTTTTGAATAGAGAGAGAGAGGCTTAGAAAGTAGGTGAGTTTGGAGAGAGAATCTCAAGAGTGAGGCGTATGAGTATACAGAGGGAGAGAGTTTAATATCCTAGCTTGTCTTAATTCACATTTTCATATGAATCTCTTTTTTAAATTTCGGAAATCCCAATAGACAACTTACATTTATTGTTGTTTCTCCCTTTTGTTGTGTAAGAACTAGTTGTGGTGTTTTTTCCGAGAAAAGCATGCGAAGGGTTTTTTTTAGTCTAACCCTTGATTCCGCCACGGGTCAGCATGGATAAGGCCATTGGGCCTACTTGATTAGTGTTATTTAGTTTAATTAGGACTTAGTGGAATTTAATAGGGTCCCTTTTATTTTAGAAACTAATTACATTTAGTTTAAATTATTATGTATATTATTAGTGATATTATTATTTTTGTAGATTTTATTTTTAAATTATTATAATTAATATTTGCTTTGCCATATGAATTTATTCTATTTAGGATTTTATTAAATTTATTTCTTATTTTCTTTTTATTAAATTCAAAATATCTTATTTTTAGATTAGAATAAGTCATAATCCCTTTTGAATTTATATGAAAGTGGTGGATCCTTGGAGTCTAGCACTCTTTGGATCCTTAAGCGACCGCTCTCGAGGTGCACGCCTTGAGTTGTGGTCACTTCGTCTTTCATCCTTAAAAATATCTAACCTCGTTTAAACCTTCCAAAGGTTGCAAACCCTAATTCGAGCAATACGCTCACCCTAGTTTAATCTACACACTAATATTTTCAAATTATTTTCATAATTAAATTACGAAAGTATCGAGTTCTTGGAGTCGCGCATTCCTTGAATTCGAGAATAATTACTATCAAGGTGTACACCTCGAACAGTATATCATTCAAACTTTCGTTTCTAAAATATTTCCATAATTATTTGGACAAGTATTTACTGTCCAGCAAACACTATTTCATAATTAATGGAATGAAAAAGATGTCGTTAGGATCTAGCATTCCAATGATATCCCGATTGATTTGATTACGAGGCCGACGTCTCGTTTATCGAGTAGTCGTCATTCCTCCTAAATTTCCAACCCGCATAACCTCATTTCTCACGCTCTTGTGATTGAATCAAAATCTCTTTCAGTTCAAACTCTTTCGCGTCTGAACTATCCATCAAACATATTTCGAATGAAAAAGGTATCGTTGGGATCTAGCATTCCAACGATACCCGATTGATTTGATTACGAGGCCGACGTCTCGTTTATCGAGTAGTCGTCATTCTCCCTTAAAATATTCAACCCAACTCTCTGCTCTCGCCCCCGTGCGATTGAAACTTTCTCAAACATATTTCGAATTTAGTCGAATGAAAAAGATATAGTTGGAATCTAGCATTCCAATAATATCCCGATTAATTGATTGCGAGACTGACGTCTCGTTTATCGAGTAGTCGTCATTCTCTCCTAAATTTTCAACCATTCCAACTCTTTTCTCGCCCCCGTGCGATTGAATCTTTTCAAAACATTAGTTCCTCGCCCTCGTGCGATTTCTAACCCAAATTATTTCCGAAAGAATAGAGTTCTTGGAATCTCGCATTCCTGGAATTCCTGAGTGACGAGCTCTTAAGGCACGCTCTTAGGTTGCTTGTCAATCACTTTTTCGTTTCTCAGCACAACTTCAAACACAAATTTTTAAGTTAGTTGAATGAAAAAGGTGTTGTTGGAATCTAGCATTCCAATAATGCCCCGATTAATTGATTGCGAGGCTGACGTTTCGTTTATCGAATAGTCGTCATTCTCCATCAAATTACCTAACCAAACTCCTCTCTCTCGCCCCCGTGCAATCGAAACCTTAAACCTATTAAAACCTACCCTCCTTTCCCAAACCAAAACATCCAATACGATAAACACTAAATTCCTCGCCCTCGTGCGATCTCCAACCTAAATACCTTTTACCAAGAACATTGTTTAGTCCCTTCTTCCGCGCATAATAAACTAGTGCTTCAGCCTCCCCTAGCGATAAGACAAGCCAACGTTTAGCAGTTAGAATGCGACCTAAACACTCGTTCACATACCAAACCCTTTACCCGTAGTAAGCCGAACTACGGCTGCTCTGATTCTTCATTCACTTCTGAATGTAAGATACGTAGGCACAAGATTGCGATGATCTTGGCGAGCACAATCCCCTTTTTTTCTCCCGTAGTCCCCCGAACTACGATTGCTCTGATTTTCCACTTCTTACAAGTGAAGATACGTAGACACAAGGGCCCCAATCCTTGGCGAGCATCCTATCTTAAAACCACCCATTCCCCCTATAGGAGAAACCTTAGAAGAAAACAAATAAGCATAGTTAACTTTACTCTCGAATTGATCAAGAGGTTCCCGTTGAGTACAACGGACGTAGAGGGTGCTAATACCTTCCCTCTATGTAATCGACTCCCGAACTTAGAATATTGGTTGCGATGACCATATTCTTATCCCTTAAAAGGTTTTATCGATATTTTCCTATTCCATCCTTGGAATGAATAAAGTTCGATGGCGACTCTGTTTTGAACAGTATTTTTCCGCGGCCATCGCGAGGATCGTATTTTTCGAGGTACGACAACCGGCTCAACCCGAAGTTGATAAGAATATCTGACCTCGGCGTTAGGCATCTGTTAAACAAATAGGTATCGAACTCGAAGGCCGGCTCAACCGGAAGTTGAGAAGAACATCTGACATTGCCGTCAGGTATCTGTTAAAAACACAGGCATCGAACTCGAAGGCCGACTCAACACAAAGTTGAAAGGAACATCTGACTTCACCGTGAGGCATCTTTTAAACAAGCAGGCATCGAACCCGAAGGGCGGCTCAACCCGAAGTTGATGAGAATATTTGACCTCGCCGTCAGGCATCTGTTAAACTAACAGGCGTTGAACCCGAAGGCCGGCCTAACACGATGTTGAGAAGAACATCTGACCTCGCCGTCAGGCACCAATTAAACAAATAGGCATCGAACCTAAAGGCCAGCTAAACCCGAAGTCGAGAAGAACATATGACCTCGCCGTCAGGCACCAGTTAAACAAACAGGCATCGAATCTGAAGGCCGTCTCAACCCTTAGTTGAGAAGAACATCTGATTGTCGCTACTGCGAAAATCGGCGCCGGCTGAACAGAAGAGTCGCCACCGTGTGTTATTTATCCCAACGGAGGGAAAGGAAACGCTCGAAGTAAACCTACCGCAAAGACGGGAAAGGAATGGTCATCGCAACCAAATCCTGGATTCGGGAGTCGGTTACGCAAGGGGAAGGTATTAGCACCCCTCACGTCCGTCGTACTCGACGGGATCCACGCTTGTTTTCTAGTACGGATTGTTATTCTATCTACTCTAAAGGTCAGGGTTAAAAAGAAAAGAAAATGAATCGGCAAAGTATCGCACTTTATGCCTACGTATTCCCGTCTGGAACGAGAAATCAGAGTCAACGTAGTTCGCCTACCTACGGGAAAGGAGGGGAAGGTTTCTCGCTAGGATATCACATCCTATGCCTACGTACTTTCATACAACATGAAAGATCAGAGAAAACGTAGTTCGGGCCACGTACGACACAAGTCTGTCTTGATTGTTTTTTATCCTTCTGAAAAAGGTTTTCTCCTGATTACGGGTCCAAGCGGACAAAAATGACTCTTTGGTTGGTTTACAGTCTTTTACGCAAGAACTATTTTTTATTGATGTTTAACCTTTTATTGTATTTTTTGATTGGTTTGAGATAGAAGAGAAATAGCAACTCTAAAACCTACGGTTGAAAAGGGAATCCAAATCTACCCTAATGTTGTCATGCATGGATGAAAGCCTAATGTTTGTCATATTTCTCTCTTGCGCAGAGAGAAACAGAGATCCTAAGGGGATAAACGGAAAAACAACAGCATATATACAGTAAAGCGGTAAAATGCATGAATGCAACAATACAAGCGAGGCAAGGGAGTCCCACTCAACCTCGAACCTAGAAAACAATAGGCAAAGTGAAACAACTTCACTTCAAACCTAAAGGGAAAATTAAAAAACAATACAACAAGAAACTCAAACAATACATCAACAGCTCTAAACAGCACCAACAACCCTAAACAGCAAAACCTGACAGCACAAGCTCCTTCTTCTATCAATCTTAAAGGCAATGAACTTTATCCTCAATCTTCAAGGGCTTCTTCAAAGCAAGCTCTCTAGCAGAGAACTGATGACAAGAGGGTTTGGAATGTTAAACAGTCTGCTGAGCACCAAAGGTGGCCTACAGAAAGTTAACATAATACAGACTGTTTCTCTCAAGGTTCTATCTCCTAGATACAGTCACTAATCCTTCCAAAGGAGGGATGTGAGTATTAAGGAGAGACTTTTAATCATTGAGAAGAATGGAGGCAAAAGAAACCATCCATGTTTATGAAGAAAATTTCTATTCTAAGGCTCCACCTATACCCTATGTCCTATGGTCTTCAAACAACTCCAAGCAAGCCAAGCAATCTTCATCAAGCTTTGATTTTGATCTTCACCTTGTCTTCATTAGGCTCCACCATCATGCTCTTCAAACCAAGCCCACACCCCAAGCAAATGCCCAAAAAGCCCATACAACAAAATAAACCCCAAAAAAATGGGCAAACCAAACAATCACACAATTGTAAAACATACTAAAAATAGTAAAATAATATTTACAAGCCTAATATTAATTCTAAGGGAAGTACTATATCTACCCTATATACCCCATAGGTCGCATACTCTAATTCAATCTAAAAACCCAAAAATAAAATGTTCAAGTGCACCCATGTTGTGTTTAAACCCTAATCTAACCATCCTAAGATCATCTAATCAAAACTAATCAAAACCTAATTATAAAATCATGTAATAAATCCAGGGGGAGCTCAAGTTTATATCTAATTACTCTAAAAAGAACAGCACTAAAATGTAAAGGGAGCTAGCTAAACAAAAATCTACAAAATTATGTACCAACTAAATTCAATAAAACAACAACTATATGTAAAATATTCACAAAAAATATAAAAAATACCTAAACTAATATTTTTATTTATTCACAATTTTCTTGAAACCATTATTAAAGTGTTGCAGAAACTCCCATGTCAAAATATTTCTTTTTCAGTTTTTTATGATTTTTCAAAATTGTAAAATAAAATGAACAAAAATGAATTAACAATAACACAAAGCTGGTGCAGATAGCAAGAAAATATAACATTTGAACTAGCTAGGCCCAACTGGGGGGTGCGTGTATCAAAGCGCCTTGGGCCCAAATATGTCAGAAAAAGAAAATGAAAATCAAAGAAAGAAAAGAAAATAACACGGTGTAAATAGCAGTCAAAACGCGTTCATTCCTAGTGGGCCTCTCAGATAGGGGTGTGCATAGAAAAATCCACTTAAGCCCACCGGCATCAACTAAATGAAACGACTGAGTTTCATGCTCAGCTTAATTCCTTCACAAACCGAGAATAAATCTCATCCACACGATCCATGCTTTGGTCAAAAGTCAGCGCACATCTAATGGCTGAGCTGTTATCTTCCCCATTTGAATCAAATTGGAGCCAAAACTCCGTTGATGGACCTCCAAGAACTCAGAATGCAGCCAATTGAACATCACCAATTCTTGATCAAAAATCATAAAATAAAACCCTAACATGCTCTATTCTTCACCCTGATTCCATCTATGGCCTTGAATTCAATTGATATCATCTCTAACAGCAAACACGATTTCATCTCCAAAATTAATCAGAAAATCAATCATCACTAATCATCAAATTAAGTGTCTCAATCTCTCCCTTGTTCCATACTGATAAATTCTAACTATAAACCTAAGGCTATAACTCCATATCCACCGAGTTCTAGGTCCAAACAGAATTCTTGTCAACCTAAAAATTGTCACTAAATCGAGCCAAACCTTCCAGAAAGCAACACCTAGCCACATACTATGCTTCTAACCTAAAGATTCATGCTGATTCTATCTAATTCAAGCCATGGTGAGAAAGTTACTAACCTGTGAAATTGATGAAAACAGGTGATGAAATGCTTCGATCCACTGCTTGCAAAGCTCCAGAATCACTCAATGCCTTGATATCTTGCTTCTGTATGCACTAATTCTTGCTCAAACAGCTTGCATCAATGAAACAGAATTTCAGTTGCAGATGAAGAAATGAAACTTCAAGAACACGATCCAGCCAATGATTCACTCTGATTTTGATTACAATACACTCAGTGATGATTATTGAATTGAACTGAATCAAAAATTTGAAAGAATGGTAAAGAATTTTGAGAAAACGAAATTGACTTGCAATGGAAGAAGATGAATTTCAATTTCTGAGTTTTGGCACCAAATGAATCCCAACCTTGATCTTGATCAACTCTAATGGTTATATAGGTGATGTTAGAAACTTCTAGAGAGTGCTGGAATGATCCTATGAGAAAATGATAATCTCATGTCATGGTAAATCCTTTAATGAGTTTCAAAAAACCAGTTGGAGTTTGGCCTATTACAGCACATGAACAAGGCTTGAATTTCTCACCAAATGAGAATTAGAATGTACTTGGATGGTTCCTTGCATTGTAATTCACTCCTAGATTGGTTTGGCAAATGTAGCTTCTTATATAAGTAACCAATGATAAGTCCAAGTTCTTGACCTCAAATTCAAAATCCAATGGTGTCAATGATCTCAAAACATGTTTTCCCTTCAATTTGGTATATCACATGATGTATTTTGGCTTTGGATCAAAAAATCCCAAATTTGGTCACTTGAAAATGGACTTTTACCTTCCATATTTGGTCAATTTTATCATTTTGAGTTCCATGCATTTCCAAGCCATCATGACCTAAACTAGGGGATTTTACTCAGAAACCCTAATTTAGAAACTTCTCTTCTTCTTGATTTCTTTTGATTTCTCCTTGGCACAACACCACATCCATATCCACATGTCAAAAGATGAATCCCACATCCTTTAAGTAGGCCTTGATGCCCTTCAATTAAGCATTAGACCTAGGGTTGACCTAGGATTGACCCAGATGAAACCCTAGTTGACTGTCTTCAATTGTAGCTCTTGTAACCACACCAATAACTTGTCTTACTTTCAAAATAACCCTCTAGGTCTTCCATGATGTCTACACACATTCCATGCCTCAGTCCCCAGCTCACAACCTCTATGATGATCTTCAAATACTCCCAAGACAGGCTATAAATCCACTGCTTGATCTATTAACTTCTCAGAGCTTCACCTTCTTTCTTGGGGACTTGAATGGGCTTGAATCTTGATAAAAACCTTTTGGATATACTCCTTGAGATGAAAATAGCACTTGATCCCTTATTGGATGACTTGCCCATGCTATGTTATGCAAATGAATGAACTATGTATATGATCTACTATGCAAAGGATAAAGCTATAAAAACACAAATCAGGTAAAACAAGTTGGTCAAATTTTAGGGTGCAACAGCTGCCCCTATTCAAACGGCTTGGACCCGACTGGGTGAAACGCCCGGAGCCTTCAGATAATCGTGGTACGAGACGGTTGAATACCAATAAACCCGGAAATTTTCCAACTGCAAAAATAAATTGCGAAATAAACTGCACCACTATTTGGGGAACACTATCTACAAATCCGATTTCAACGCTATCTTGTCAATACCGGAATTGACTTCACTGGGAGAAGTATTTTTGTCGAATATAAGAACGCAATTTTGTCTTGTCATGGGACACATACTATGTTCCTTACGGGGAAATCCTTCGTCTATATACTGAAGAGTTCATCTGCCTATCTCTCACGGGAAACATGCATTGACTTAGTAACACTTCGTCCGCCTATCCAATACGGGAACAATATTCTGTTTACATCACAGGAAAATTTTCTTCTGCCCATCAAACAGGAAATTTTCTTCTGCCCATCACACAGGAAAATACACTTCTGCCCATCACACAGGAAAATTACACTTCTGCCCATCACACAGGAAAATTATTCTTCTGCCCATCACACAGGAAAATTATTCTTCTGCCCATCACACAGGAAAATTATTCTTCTGCCCATCACACAGGAAAATTATTCTTCTGCCCATCGCACAGGAAAATTATTCTTCTGCCCATCACACAGGAAAATTATTCTTCTGCCCATCACACAGGAAAATTATTCTTCTGCCCATCACACAGGAAAATTATTCTTCTGCCCATCACACAGGAAAATTATTCTTCTGCCCATCACATAGGAAAATTTTTCTTCTGCCCATCACACAGGAAAATTATTCTTCTGCCCATCACACAGGAAAATTATTCTTCTGCCCATCACACAGGAAAATTATTCTTCTGCCCATCACACAGGAAAATTATTCTCGGACATAGCTTCTTTGCCTATTATCTGCAGTAACTAACTCCGCTGGGGATATTCCGAAAATAATTGTCAAACACTCGTCTCGATAACAAGTGGCTACTTCTGAACTTTGATTTTATGAAAACCTGAAACGCTGCCGCAGCAACAAACTTGAAGAAACATTCCGCTGGCCGGATACAATAACGCCTCAATTGGCAACTCTGTGGGAAAATAATAAACTGAACCACATCATCACACGTCTCCTGGCGAGACCTCGATTGTTTGGTAATATCTGAGCTTTAGAACTCCATACTCCTGTTGAGGACCACACCTGAAAGCAAAAAATCAACCAACCTGATCTATGTTTCAAAATGCGTATGTTTGATAATGGCGTAATGCTCCATACAATATGGAAATGCTACGTGTTTTTGTTTGGTGGATGCAAATATGACACTATATGCCGATGCAAATGCAGGCTCGAACTGCGGGGATAGCTCTAACAAGCTCACTTCATCAACCTTGGTCGTCGAGGACAAATATCACCCTGCTGGGGAGTGAACGGGTACCACCAAGCATCCCGGCAAACTAAATGCCAGGACACACAACCAACTCTGTCGGGGAGAGTTTTAACCTTCGATTTCCACCGGGAGGAAAAAAGACACTTGCTGAAAAGAGAGAACTCCGCTGGGGATGAAACGAATCTCATTGGGGAATATCAACTGACTCTGTTGGGGAGAATAAATGACCCTACTGGGAAGGGAATCTCTACTGGGAAGAGTAGACTGTCTGGGTACAACTCACAAGTTTGGAAATATTAATCTTCTGAGGCTAAACAACTCTGCTCGGGTCAGGGAATCCTTTTGGGGGACACCACACTGTCTGAATACAGCCTACAATCTTGGAATCACCAAACTCTGCTGAGGGTAAATGACCCTGCTGGAGAATGTCCTTCGGATAAGCTGCGACTATCTGGGGAATTTGATCCTTCTTCAGTAAGGAACATTGTTATCTCAGCTTCAGGAAATGAAGCGCGACCTTCCTGGGGGTTCACTTCACATATGATCAAGTTTTTTTATTACGGGCTTCTGGTTAGGACTGCAGTCTTCCGATTGTCCACTTCGTATGGTCAAGAACCCTGCAACACCACAAACAAGACAAGACAAGTCTATACAACCAAATCTATTCAGGTTAGCGTTAGTGACATCATTTTCAGCCAATTCAAAGTTTTAGCATTTATTGGCAAGGGCCAGCAATGTTATGCACTTGCTAGTTTTATTTAACATTGGCGCTTTTCACATACAAAACGGTAAAGAACAAGCATCAAATACTGAATAACATGTTTTATTGATTGGGCCCCTGAATGGGCAGAGTTTTGTACACTGGATGTAACTCCTGAAAAGAGGAAGCTACGCACAACAAATATACAAGTATGCACAGGAAGCATATATACAATGACAAATCAAATTTACACATATGTCGGCAACGTGATGCAGACGAACATCATGAGCTGATCCTCCTATGACTCGCTTGACTCTGGCGCTTTCCCGGTATTCAAACTTCTGAAGAGATTGTATCTGATAATCGAACTCCCAGGTATATTCTCCCGCACCAATGTGCAAGGTAGTATCAAATTCGGACCGCAGTCATTTGCCTTTCAAATCCCTAACTTTTGCGTGAACCGCCCTTTACGGGTTTTCAGTTCACCGGGATACCCTTTTTTGCCGAAGCCGCCCAGTGTAGGTTTTCAACTTCGCGGGTGTACATTTTTTCAATTTTATCCCTAATTTTTGCCCGAACCTTTCATTCTGTTTTTGGTTCGCCAGGATGCCCCATTTTTGTCTGGACTCTCTTTTTTTCTGTCCAGCGGGTCAATTTCAAGCAAAGTATTTTTTAACTGCGTCCGAATTCACAGGCGACGTAAAGTCTTCATCGTCCATGGTGGACAACAATAAAGATCCTCCTGAAAAGACTTTTCTGACAACGTATGGCCCTTCGTAGTTGGGGGTCCACTTGCCCCTGTGATCTGCCTGTGGCGGGAGAATCCTTTTCAACACAAGGTCGCCCGTCTGAAAGCTCCGAGGATGTATCTTCTTATCATACGCTTTCTTCATCCGGCTTTGGTACAAACGACCGTATGCTAGAGAAGCTAACCTCTTCTCATCCATTAAATTTAGCTGGTTCAACCTGTCTTTCACCCATTCTGCCTCGTCCAGTTGGACATCTCGTAATACCCTCAGGGAAGGAATCTCAACTTCCAGTGGTAACACTGCTTCCATTCCGTATACCAACGAGAACGGGGTTTCCCCGGTTGATGTGCGTACCGTCGTACGATAACCGTGCAAAGCAAAAGGTAGCATCTCATGCCAGTCTTTATAGGTCACCACCATCTTCTGAACAATCTTCTTTATGTTCTTATTGGCCGCTTCAACAGCGCCATTCATCTTGGGTCGATAAGGAGAAGAGTTGTGATGCTCAATCTTAAAACTCTGACACAGCTCCTTCATCATCTTGTTATTTAAGTTCGAACCGTTGTCGGTAATAATCCGCTCGGGGATTCCATATCTGCAAATGATATCTCGTCTGATAAACCTGGCTACCACCTGCTTGGTCACATTTGCATATGATGCCGCTTCCACCCACTTGGTAAAATAATCAATTGCTACTAAAATGAAACGGTGTCCGTTAGATTCCGTCGGCTCGATCTTTCCAATCATATCGATTCCCCACATCGAGAATGGCCACGGTGACGACATCACGTTCAGAGGACTCGGAGGAACATGGATCTTATCCGCATAGATCTGGCACTTATGACACCTCTTCGCAAACTTGAAACAGTCAGTTTCCATAGTTAACCAGTAATAACCGGCCCGCAACAGCTTCCTCGTCATAGCATGCCCACCAGCATGTGTACCGAACGTACCCTCATGTATTTCCTCCATAAGCAACTTCGCCTCTTTCTCGGCTACACAACGTAGCAGCACCAAGTCGTGGTTTCTCTTGTACAGGACACCGTCCGGATTCAGATAGAAATTACCAGCCAATCTCCTGAGGGTTTTCTGATCATGACTGGATGCCCCAGCCGGATACTCTTTGTTCTTCAGGAAATTTTGGATGTCAAAGTACCAGGGTTTATCATCAGATGCTTCGTCAATGGCAAATACGAAGGCGGGCCTGTCAAGCCGAGAAATAACAATTCTGGGAGCCTCATTCCAGAAATTGACTTTATACATGGAAGACAATGTGGACAGGGCGTCAGCCATCTGATTCTCTGCTCGCGGTACATGATGCAACTCAACCTTGTCAAAGAAGGGCAACAATCTCCTCGCGTAATTCATGTACGGTATCAAGTTGGGCTGACGTGTCTCCCATTCTCCTTTTATTTGATTCACCACCAGAGCTGAATCTCCGTATACATCCAGATTTTTGATTCGCAAATCAATAGCTTCTTCAAGCCCCATGATGCAAGCTTCGTATTCGGATTCATTATTGGTAACCGGAAAGGTCAATCGAGCAGTAAATGGGATGTGCGACCCATGTGGAGTAGTGATGATTGCCCTTATTCCGCTACCGTAGGAGTTTACAGCTCCGTCAAAGATCAACTGCCATTTGGAACCCAATTCTGGTCCTTCGTCCGGCAACGGTTCTTCACAATCTTTCATCTTCAGGTACATGATATCCTCGTCAGGAAAATCAAACCTCATCGATTGGTAGTCCTCAATAGGCTGCTCAGCAAGATATTCTGATAACACGCTCCCCTTTATAGCCTTCTGTGAAACATACTGGATGTCACATTCGGTCAAAACCATCTGCCAATGGGCAATTCTCCCCGATAGTGCCTGCTTTTCAAATATGTATTTGATAGGATCCATCTTCGAGATGAGCATGGTTGTATGGTTTAGCATGTACTGCCTCAAACGCTTGACGGCCCAGGCTAGCGCACAACAAGTTTTTTCGAGCATTGAATATCGAGACTCACATTCAGTAAACTTCTTACTCAGATAATAAATTGCATGCTCTTTTCGCCCTGTCTCGTCATATTGACCTAGAACACAACCCATACTCCCCTCAAGAACCGTCAAATACATAATCAAGGGTCTCCCTGCCACTGGAGGTATCAAAATAGGAGGTTCCTGCAAATACTGTTTTATTTTATCGAACGCCTTTTGACAATTTTCATTCCATGTTACAGCCTGGTATTTTTTCAACAGCTTGAATAACGGCTCGCACATTGCTGTTAGGTGAGATATGAACCGAGCGATGTAGTTCAACCTCCCTAAAAACCCGCGCACCTCTTTTTCTGTTTTAGGCGTCGGCATCTCTTGTATGGCTTTTATTTTTGCAGGATCAACCTCTATTCCTTTTTCGCTCACGATAAACCCCAGCAGTTTACCCGACCTCACCCCGAAGGTGCACTTGTTAGGGTTCAGTCTCAGCCTGAACTTCCTAAGCCTTTTGAATAATTTCAGCAGATTCACCAAATGTTCCTCCTCCGTCTGGGATTTAGCAATCATATCATCGACATAAACCTCGATCTCTTTATGCATCATGTCATGAAAGAGAGTCGTCATTGCACGCTGATACGTTGCCCCAACATTCTTTAATCCGAAGGGCATCACTTTGTAACAAAATGTTCCCCAAGGCATAATGAAGGTATTCTTCTCCATGTCTTCTGGCGCCATTTTAATCTGGTTGTAGCCCGAGAAGCCATCCATGAAGGAGAATACGGAGAATTGAGCGGTATTGTCAACCAGCACATCGATGTGCGGAAGTGGAAAGTCATCTTTCGGGCTCTCCCTATTCAGGTCACGGTAGTCTACGCACATTCTCACTTTACCGTCCTTTTTTGGCACTGGCACAATATTAGCGACCCATGAGGGATATTTTGTAACAGCTAGGAAACCAGCATCCCACTGCTTTTGAACCTCCTCCTTAGTTTTCACTGTCATATCAGGTCTAGTTCTGCGAAGCTTCTGCTTAACCGGCGGGCATTCTTCTTTTAGCGGCAGACGGTGCACAACCATATTTGTATCCATCCCAGGCATGTCCTCATACGACCAAGCAAAAATATCACTGTACTCTTTGAGCATTTCAACCAATCTTCGCTTGACGTTGCTTTGCAGCACGGCCCCTATACGGATGTTCCTTTCAACCCCTTCCGACCCCAGAATAACGATCTCAATGACCTCCTCATGAGGCAGAATGATTCGTTCTTCTTGTTTTACCAACCAGGTTAATTCTTCTGGAACCTCGCCATCTTCAACAATCTCTTCTTCGGCCTAAAATACCGGGTGCTCAAAGTCGAAGTGAGTCATAGGCGGTTCAATGATGTCATCTGAAAATGTTATCCTGCAAAAGGAATGGTTAAATGCTTCAAAATGCATACAAAGCGAATAACCACGTTTCCATTTTATTGTAAAAAAAAATAAAAACAGGAAAAACAGGGATCACAATATTTGTACATGAAAAAACGCCTTTTATTTAACAATTAAACAGTGCAATGTACATAACAGAACGACCCTAAGCAAAACCACGATGCCCCGGGTAGGACAACGGATTGTTCAACAATTAAGAAAACAAAGTATTACCGTTTGGTAGTCACAGGAACAATCTCCTGAATAGACCAGTTGCACAGCCCTTGTCCTGGCACGCTCGGCTGAATCCAGGCGTCCATGTCACAGTCGCTGTCTCCTTCTTCGGAGTCTGAAACAGCGTTGATGGCCTCGTGATACACTCCATTAGCCGTGATTGTTTTTGGTCCTTTGAAATGGGGTGCCCCAGCAGCAGGCGTTGATGATGAATGTTGATACCCTAGCCCAAATCTGTCCATTTTCACGGGAATATCCAGGACTTTGCCCCAGCCCTTGGTCTCACCAGTCTCCACTAGAGCCTGAGCCTCCTTGTATGATGATACTGCCACCTCTGATGCTTTACTCAGCCCTGGAACCTTGTCTTTAATGCGCAACCCTTCAAAGGCTTAACAGGGTGTCTCATGAATCTCGCCGTCGACTTCCACGTACTTGAATGATGACAAATGGCTGACCAATATGTCCTCCTCTCCACAAACTGTGACCACACTGTCCCCTACCATGTACTTCAGCTTTTGGTGCAAGGTAGATGTGACTGCCCCAGCACCGTGGATCCATGGTCGTCCGAGAAGACAACTATATGCGGGCTGGATGTCCAAAATGTAAAATTCGGTTTCAAAAATCTCCGGCCCTACCTGCAGGGGTAACGTTATAGATCCAAAGACTGACCTTCGTGTACCATCAAATGCCCTGACCACCAAGTCACTAGGCGTACTAATGATCCCCCTGATGTCCAATTTCATCATTACTTTCTTTGGCAGCACGTTCAAGGAGGACCCGGTATCTACCAACACGTGGGACATGACTGCGCCCCTGCATTCAACTGAGACGTGCAACGCCATATTATGCCCTCTTCCCCTCGGGGTCAAATCAAAATCCGTAAATCCCAAGCTATGGCCTGCATTTACGTGCGCCATCACCCCCTCCAACTGATTCACAGAAACATCTTGGGGTACAAACAACGTGTCTAGGATTTTCAATAACGCATTCCTATGGGCTTCGGAACACAATAACAGCGACAATATGGATATCTTCGACGACGTTTGTTGAAGATGCTCAACAATCTTATAGTCACTCTTACGGATAAGGCGCATAAACTCTTCTACATCTTTCAGTGATGTTTCTTTTTCATTCCTCTGCACCGGAACGTCCTCATTCATTTTTCCTTTACCTTTTGCCAATCATTCAGCCTCTACCTCAGGCGATATAAAAATCCTCCCACTCCTTGTCATCCCTCCGGTTCCAACGACATTGTCTACAACCTCAGCTAGCTGTTTACTGATATCAAGTTTCACCCCATCACAATACGCTTCCAGTCCATAAGTCCAAGGTATCGCCTTAGTGCTCTCATAAGGTGTTGGCCCTGCCTTGGTGATAGTGATCGGCGGTCGCCTGGCTGGTGCCGTTATAGTTATCGTTTTTCGGGGGATTGTCACTGTAGCGACATCACTTTGCTCATCGACTAATACTTCTGCAGGTTTCTCAACTACCGTTCTGTCGAATTGCAACGTGCCCTCGTCTATCAAGGTCTGAATACCCTTCTTCAATTCAGCACAACCCCCAGCTTGGGTCCAACACTCTAGACAAAACTCATCGCAGCCCGGATACACACCTCTTTTCAATAACCTGCTCTTTATCTCACACAACGGTGTTTTTAGTTCATCAACATTCATGATCAAGTTCAAACCCCCCTCAGTCAAAATAGCATTTGCCCCATGGTTGGGCATGGGCTGTTGTACTATGTTCGGACCTGCTTGTCCAAAATTTATGGCTTTGCTATCCAACAGATCTTGCACCACATGCTTGAACGCGTGGCAAGTCTCTATGTCATGGCCAGGAGCCTCGGAGTGGAACTCGCAGTGCTTGTTCGTATCAAAACCAAACGAAGGAGTGCCCGTCATTGGCGCCATAGTCCTCGTTTCCACCAAATTCAAACCCAGTAATGTTTGGAGTAACTCTGCATACGTATAAGGAGGCACATCAAATACTCTTTTCGGCCTCGCGTTAGGAAATCTCCTCTGTCCCTGATTTGGCCTCTGCTGCTGTTGTTGTTGTTGTTGCTGCTGCTGCTGTGGTGGTATCTGCTGTAGTGGTATTGGTTGTTAATGAAATGGAATTGTGACACTTTCCACCTGTTGCGGATGATTGTACTGATTCCGTTCTCTGCCCCGGCCTCGGCCTCTGCCCCTGAATACTGCACTTGTATCACCCTGACGACGACCACCGAAAGCTCTTCTGTTACTGCCAGCTGAAGTAGATTCCTCAGCTTGGAATCTCCCCATTTTGATATTACTCTCAACCTTCTCTCCCATCAAGATTAGATCCGAGAAACTGCCCAAAGAAGCGGGAAACAGCTTATCATAAAACATACCGGTGAATGTTCCTATGAACATATCATTCATCTCCTTCTCAACCTACGGAGGATCGACCCTTGCAGCCATGTCGCGCCACCTTTGCGCATATTCCTTGAAGCTCTCATCTTTCTTCTGCGACAACCCCTGTAATTGGACCCTGTTCGGTGCCAGGTCACTATTTTACTTATAATGAGCCACAAACGCTTCAGCCAGCTGCTTCCAAGTCTTTACCTGAGTAGGCTCCAATCCCATGTACCATTCAAGGGAAGGACCAGACAAGCTGTCTTTAAAGAAATGCATCAGCATCCTCTCATCGTTCGAATAAGCCGACATCCTTCTATAGTATGACCGCACATGCACCTTTGGACAGGTATCTCCCTTATATTTGTCAAATGTGGGAGCTTTAAACTTTAGCGGTACCCTCAGGCCAGGCACCAGACCCATTGTGGTCATATCTAAACCAACAGCACTTTGATTCACAACATCTTTCATCTGCTCCTCGAGCATCTTGATTCGCTGAGCGTTATCTACAGGACCTTCAAAAACCCCACCAGAGAAAACATCTTCTTGTTGATCTTCTATCCAATTACCGTTCCCATTTCCGTATCCATCATACCCATTGTTACGACCAAATCTAGTCTGATTCATCACAGGGCCCCGCCCCTGTTACCATACCCTTGAGCGACCCCGACAGGTCCAAAAGACATCACTCCAGCGTCATTTCCGTTACCGAGTCCACCATAGCCATGATTGGCATTACCAAATCCATCCTGTCCGAAGCCCTGAGCATTTAAGCCGTACTTCCCATCTTGATTAGCATAATCAAACCCCTGGTCGTTATAGCCAAATCCGTTGTTACCGAAGCCATTACCTCCAATATTATCACCACCCAGATTAGCATCTCCGAATCCAACGTTGTTGATGACAGTCTCATTACCGATCCCTGTATTACCGTTCCCGGCGCCAGCGCCGTTGTTCACATTCACAGCAGGTATATTCGTCACAGGTGGAGCTACCGGTGTAGGAGTACCATCCCCGTGAATGGTGTCAACTCGTACAGAATTGTGGTCTTCGTTTCCATGCCCAGCATTTCTCACCAGCAAAGGCTGCACCAAAGCTTGCAAGTTTTCCTGTCCCTTCACAATGGTCTCCATTGTCTGCATGAACAGCGCCAGCTTCTCACGCATGTCCTGCATTTTGCTCTGCATCTGGTCCATAACTCTTTTGTAGTTGGTACGAGTAGAGTATCGGTGCGGGTGTTGACTTTCAATCCTGAAAAGACCTGGACGATGCAGGAAATGAGATACAGTTCAATAATCACCTGTAATGCAATATGAATGTGTATGCAAATGCGACATGTGTCTGTGCATTAGGGAATATCACTCCCCAATTCTAGTGCTAATGTGTCAGTGTGGTGACAGTGACAACAATACGAAGTTCGGAGCCCAATCATAGAAAACACCTCATACATTGCAGAGAAACCCATCAAGTCAGGAATACAATATCAATGAGCGTACAATAAGAAGGCATGACCTCAACCAACAATCCTGGTGATGGCCAGCACAATGCAAATAAAGCATACACATCAATACATGAAATAGTCAAGTGCAACCATACGCCTGGTACTCCTCTAATAACCTCTTAGTCTCAGGATGATTTGGTCGGGTAAGCAAACCCTCAACAAGTAGATCTCTTCGCTAGAGAACACATCGTAAATCACCAGCAGATTCCTCACGTGCCCCTTCTCCGAAGCGATCCTCTAGCTTCCGTTTCTGAGACACAACCTCCTTCTTGCACTCGATGGCTTTGTTCAATGAGTTCTGAAGACTATATCTTGCCATCACCTCCTCTTCATACTTCTTCTTGCTGGCCTTCAACTGATCTTCGAGTTCAGAAATTTGCTGCTTCAATTTGTCTTCCCTCTTTTTGTTGTTGGTTAGCGTAGCATTCAACGTTTTGTTGCAAGAAGAGATTTCCCGATAGGCGGCATCGAGTGACTTCTTCTTGGACTCTAACATATCATGAGAGCTTCTAAATTCTTTTCCCAGGCGTTCACGCTTCTTTTTCTCTTCGGTCAGTTCAGCCCCTAGCCTGTTTACCAACTCAGTCTGCTGTTGGAAGGAATGCACAACTTTGTTCTTCTCACTCCGCATCTAAGCCAGTTCCTTCCCTAACTCTTCATTAATCTTTATCAAGTCCTCTTTTTCTTTCACAACCCGCTCATAGACCTCAACAGCTACAGTAGTTGGTTCTTCCACTGGAATGGGAACAGGACGTGATACTGCTGGAAAAGGCATCTGTACCTGTCTTACCCTCTCCTGAATCCACACCTTGTATGGCATATAGGCTTGACAATCATTCTTGCCTAGCAATGGTTTCCCTCTTCTGCAGATATGATTCCAAGCGTGCTGAAGCTTGGCCAATAATTCCCCACTCAGTTCACCAGTGAAATACAGAGATTCCTGTATTTCTTCCTCCTTTGGCGGGCTTTTCAAGGCATAACTTAATTGCCTGATCAATAATGATGGATTGTAGTTAATGCACCCTTTCCTCCCAATCAGAGGAACATTAGGATATCCGGCGCAGCTGTAGATAATCTCAGATCCCAATAAAGCTCTGTCAAACCAGACAACATCTCCTGAAGAAAGTCCCATCAGATGCTCAAACCAATCCGCCGTATCTGCAGACTCAGCAAAGATACCCTTCTTGGGCAGATGACTCTCTAACCACATATACAGCAAGGGTACACAACAAGAGACGTTCTTGCCCCTCCTATTCTCATTCTTATAATGCAGTGAGTGATAGAAGTCTCCAATCAGGGTGGGCACAAGATTGCTTGAAGCAAAGATATAGAATGCATCCAAATCAACGAAGTCAGGCATATTAGGGAACAGCACAATGCCATAGATACACAAAGCAAGGATAGCATTAAACATAACCCAACAACCACTCTTGGCGTACTCTTGTGCTTTCCCAACTAAGAACTTGAGAGAAAAACCAGAAACTCCATTCCACGAGGTTAACAGCAGTTCTGAGGGGTCTAAGTGAAAAGCAACAGCCAAATCCTCCAGCTTGGGCTCAGCACCCATATGAATGAAGGGCACCTTGTTCTGAACAGTCAACTCCAAGATCTCAGCATATTCCTCCAAGGTCGGAGCCAGAATGAAGTCAGGGAAAGTAAAACACCTCAGCGGGGGATCATAGAACTGCATCAGTGCGTACAATCCATTACGCTCATACAAGGATGGTTTACAAACCAGCCTGAGCAGTTTCTCATAACTCTTCCTGAAGCTTCTCTTCACCTCATCATCAGCTAGAGATATCAAACCAAGTAGCGAAGAAACATCGGGAGTAAGCAACTTGTACGCAACAGTCTTCCTCAAAGTACTCATAATAACAGATGGAAGTCCGGAGCACTAGAATCGGGAAGTATGAAAATGCACCTGCAGCACAGACACACGTTAATGAAATGCGCATGATGATGCAAACAATGCAATATGCAAGCAATGCAACAAGGGATCACGTGCCCCTGGCTGAGAAATTCAATCCACAACACTGGCCTTAAATAGACCCACAAACTGCTCAAGATCATCCACAATGCTCCAACCTGGTCTCTGTCAGACCTAATAACACTGTTCTCAAATACCACTGAACCTCAATCAAGAAAACCGGTAATCTGGAGGTCAAGTTACCTGCATGTCCCAACCCCTCTCACAGGTAGGTGTCCTAATAACTAACATAAGGTACGGCATCCTATGCGGTCGTCGGCGTCACAGACTTTCAAGACAGATGATACGATACCTAGAAGGTGTGGCATCATCATGTCCTGAAGAGGCCTTACTTAGCCAACTTCCAAATGATCGGTCCCCGGAGTCGACAATCCAACTAACCAACAACCCCCTCAACCCAAAGGGTTGAAAAAGAAGTCAACCAGGAGAACCTCGTCCGAGCGTGGATTTCATGAGACACTAGTGCCTGCAAAGCATGCACGCGCCCACTAATTTCCACTCTAATTCTAGGTGCACTCAAGCCCAGGTCCGGCTTATCTCTCAATCATAGAACCCCCTCATACCCACAGTAATAATAACAGAAATATAATGCCGAAAGTAAAATACAGAAACGTAAATCCATACAAAATCCTCGACGGGAAAACAAGCACTAGGATTGACTCTCTTAAGGGACGTTGGATCCCAAATGCATAGGGACCCATCGCGGTCCCCAGCTGAGTCGCCAGCTGTCGCTACTGCGAAAATCGGCGCCGGCTGAACAGAAGAGTCGCACCATGCGTTATTTATCCCAACGGAGGGAAAGTAAACGCTCGAACTAAACCTACCGCAAAGACGGGAAAGGAATGGTCATCGCAACCAAATCCTGGATTTGGGAGTCGGTTACGCAAGGGGAAGGTATTAGCACGCCTCACGTCCGTCGTACTCGACGGGATCCACGCTTGTTTTCTAGTACGGATTGTTATTCTATCTACTCTAAATGTCAGGGTTAAAAAGAAAAGAAAATGACTCGGCAAAGTATCGCACTTTATGCCTACGTATTCCCGTCTGGAATGAGAAATCAGAGTCAACGTAGTTCGCCTACCTACGGGAAAGGAGGGGAAGGTTGCTCGCTTGGATATCACATCCTATGCCTACGTACTTTCATACAACATGAAAGATCAGAGCAAACGTAGTTCGGGCCACGTACGACACAAGTCTGTCTTGATTGTTTTTTATCCTTCTGAAAAAGGTTTTCTCCTGATTACGGGTCCAAGCGGACAAAAATGACTCTTTGGTTGGTTTACAGTCTTTTACGCAAGAACTATTGTTTATTGATGTTTATCCTTTTATTGTATTTTTTGATTGGTTTGAGATAGAAGAGAAACAGCAACTCTAAAACCTACGGTTGAAAAGGGAATCCAAATCTACCCTAATGTTGTCATGCATGGATGAAAGCCTAATGTCTGTCATATTTCTCTCTTGCGCAGAGAGAAACAGAGATCCTAAGGGGATAAACGGAAAAACAACAGCATATATACAGTAAAGCGGTAAAATGCATGAATGCAACAATACAAGCGGGGCAAGGGAGTCCCACTCAACCTCGAACCTTGAAAACAATAGGAAAAGTGAAACAACTTCACTTCAAACCTAAAGGGAAAATTAACAAACAATACAGCAAGAAACTCAAACAATACATCAACAGCTCTAAACAGCACCAACAACCCTAAACAGCAAAACCTGACAGCACAAGCTCCTTCTTCTATCAGTCTTCAAGGCAATGAACTTTATCCTCAATCTTCAAGGGCTTCTTCAAAGCAAGCTCTCTAGCAGAGAACTGATGACAAGAGGGTTTGGAATGTTAAACAGTCTGCTGAGCACCAAAGGTGGCCTACAGAAAGTTAACATAATACAGATTGTTTCTCTCAAGGTTCTATCTCCTAGATACAGTCACTAATCCTTCCAAAGGAGGGATGTGAGTATTAAGGAGAGACTTTTAATCATTGAGAAGAATGGAGGCAAAAGAAACCATCCATGTTTATGAAGAAAATTTCTATTCTAAGGCTCCACCTATACCCTATGTCCTATGGTCTTCAAACAACTCCAAGCAAGCCAAGCAATCTTCATCAAGCTTTGATTTTGATCTTCAACCTTGTCTTCATTAGGCTCCACCATCATGCTCTTCAAACCAAGCCCACACCCCAAGCAAATGCCCAAAAAGCCCATACAACAAAATAAACCCCAAAAAAATGGGCAAACCAAACAATCACACAATTGTAAAACATACTAAAAATAGTAAAATAATATTTACAAGCCTAATATTAATTCTAAGGGAAGTGCTATATCTACCCTATATACCCAATAGGTGCCATACTCTAATTCAATCTAAAAACCCAAAAATAAAATGTTCAAGTGCACCCATGTTGTGTTTAAACCCTAATCTAACCATCCTAAGATCATCTAATCAAAACTAATCAAAACCTAATTATAAAATCATGGAATAAATCCAGGGGGAGCTCAAGTTTATATCTAATTACTCTAAAAAGAACAACACTAAAATGTAAAGGGAGCTAGCTAAACAAAAATCTACAAAATTATGTACCAACTAAATTCAATAAAAAAACAACTATATGTAAAATATTCACAAAAATATAAAAAATACCTAAACTAATATTTTTATTTATTCACAATTTTCTTGAAACCATTATTAAAGTGTTGCAAAAACTCCCATGTCAAAATATTTCTTTTTCAATTTTTTATGATTTTTTAAAATTGTAAAATAAAATGAACAAAAATGAATTAACAATAACACAAAGCTGGTGCAGATAGCAAGAAAATATAACATTTGAACTAGCTGGGCCCAACTGGGGGGTGCGCGTATCAAAGCGCATTGGGCCCAAATATGTCAGAAAAAGAAAATGAAAATCAAAGAAAGAAAAGAAAATAACACGGTGTAAATAGCAGTCAAAACGCGTTCATTCCTAGTGGGCCTCTCAGATAGGGGTGTGCATAGCAAAATCCACTTAAGCCCACCAGCATCAACTAAATGAAACGACTGAGTTTCATGCTCAACTTAATTCCTTCACAAACCGAGAATAAATCTCATCCACACGATTCATGCTTTGGTCAAAAGTCAGCGCACATCTAATGGCTGAGCTGTTATCTTCCCCATTTGAATCAAATTGGAGCCAAAACTCCGTTGATGGACCTCCAAGAACTCAGAATGCAGCCAATTGAACATCACCAATTCTTGATCAAAAATCATAAAATAAAACCCTAACATGCTCTATTCTTCACCCTGATTCCATCTATGGCCTTGAATTCAATTGATATCATCTCTAACAGCAAACACGATTTCATCTCCAAAATTAATCAGAAAATCAATCATCACTAATCATCAAATTAAGTGTCTCAATCTCTCCCTTGTTCCATACTGATCAATTCTAACTATAAACCTAAGGCTATAACTCCATATCCACTGAGTTCTCGGTCCAAACAGAATTCTTGTCAACCTAAAAATTGTCACTAAATCGAGCCAAACCTTCCAGAAAGCAACACCTAGCCACATACTATGCTTCTAACCTAAAGATTCATGCTGATTCTATCTAATTCAAGCCATGGTGAGAAAGTTACTAACCTGTGAAATTGATGAAAACAGATGATGAAATGCTTCGATCCACTGCTTGCAAAGCTCCAGAATCACTCAATGCCTTGATATCTTGCTTCTGTATGCACTAATTCTTGCTCAAACAGCTTGCATCAATGAAACAGAATTTCAGTTGCAGATGAAGAAATGAAACTTCAAGAACACGATCCAGCCAATGATTAACTCTGATTTTGATTGCAATACACTCAGTGATGATTATTGAATTGAATTGAATCAAAAATTTGAAAGAATGGTGAAGAATTTTGAGAAAACGAAATTGACTTGCAATGGAAGAAGATGAATTTCAATTTCTGAGTTTTGGCACCAAATGAATCCCAACCTTGATCTTGATCAACTCTAATGGTTATATAGGTGATGTTAGAAACTTCTAGAGAGTGCTGGAATGATCCTATGAGAAAATGATAATCTCATGTCATGGTAAATCCTTTAATGAGTTTCAAAAAACCAGTTGGAGTTTGGCCTATTACAGCACATGAACAAGGCTTGAATTTCTCACCAAATGAGAATTAGAATGTTCTTGGATGGTTCCTTGCATTGTAATTCACTCCTAGCTTGGTTTGGCAAATGTAGCTTCTTATATAAGTAACCAATGATAAGTCCAAGTTCTTGACCTCAAATTCAAAATCCAATGGTGTCAATGACCTCAAAACATGTTTTCCCTTCAATTTGGTATATCACATGATGTATTTTGGCTTTGGATCAAAAAATCCCAAATTTGGTCACTTGAAAATGGACTTTTACCTTCCATATTTGGTCAATTTTATCATTTTGAGTTCCATGCATTTCCAAGCCATCATGACCTCTTTCATAGACTCAAAACATCATTTTGAGCAAGTTTGATGTTGAACATTTTTCCATTTGAAGCTTGCAAGTAGGAGTTTTAGGCATATGCTTGAAATGACCTATAATCTTACTTTCCCAAAATACCCCTGGCTTGTTAAGATCATAAGTAGAGTTCCACAAATAAGAATGAGGCATACCATACCTTTCTAGAAAGCCCAGATCATGAGGAACAACTTTCATGTTGGCCAAAAATCCATTTGAAAATTCCTCATGGGGTAAAAGTTTCTTGGAAGTCAAGTAACTTTCACAGATAAATTTTAGTGTCCTCAGATGACCTGTAACTTGCAAGAACCATAACTTGAGTTCTATAAACCTCCTTGATGCCTTCCACCACTCAAATTAAAGGTCTTGAGATTATCTAAAAGTTTCATGTTGGCCAAGGATCCATTTGGGACTTTCATTTTGAATTATTTTGCTTGGAAGTTTGACCTAAACTAGGGGATTTTACTCAGAAACCCTAATTTAGAAACTTCTCTTCTTCTTGATTTCTTTTGATTTCTCCTTGGCACAAAACCACATCCATACCACATGTCAAAAGATGAATCCCACATCCTTTAAGTAGGCCTTGATGCCCTTCAATCAAGCATTAGACCTAGGGTTGATCTAGGGTTGACCCAGATGAAACCCTAGTTGATTGTCTTCAACTGTAGCTCTTGTAACCACACCAATAACTTGTCTTACTTTCAAAATAACCCTCTAGGTCTTCCATGATGTCTACACACATTCCATGCCTCAGTCCCCAGCTCACAACCTCTATGATGATCTTCAAATACTCCCCAGACAGGCTATAAATCCACTGCTTGATCTATTAACTTCTCAGAGCTTCACCTTCTTTCTTGGTGACTTGAATGGGCTTGAATCTTGATAAAAACCTTTTGGATATACTCCTTGAGATGAAAATAGCACTTGATCCCTTGTTGGATGACTTGCCCATGCTATGCTATGCAAATGAATGAACTATGTATATGATCTACTATGCAAAGGATAAACCTATAAAAACACAAATCAGGTAAAACAAGTTGGTCAAATTTTAGGGTGCAACACTGACCTCGCTGTCAAGCATCTTTTAAACAAACAGGCATCGAACCCGAAGGGTGGCTCAACACGAAGTTAAGAAGTACATATGACCTCACCGTCAGGGATCTGTTAAACAAACTGGCATCGAACCCGGAGGCCGACTCAACCCGAAGTTAAGAAGAACATCTGACCTCCCTGTTAGGGATATGTTAAACAAACAGGCATCAAGATTAAAGGCCGGCTCATCCCGAAGTTGAGAAGAACATCTGACCTCATTGTCAAGCATCTGTTAAAAAAACAGGCATCAAACTCGAATGTCGGCTCAACCCGAAGTTGAGAAGAACATCTATCCTCACCGTCAGGCATCTGTTAAACAAACAGGCATTGAACCTGAAGGTCGGCTCAACCCGAAGTTGAGAAGAACATCTGACCTCGCCGTCAGGCATCTGTTAAACAAACAGGCATCGAACCCAAAGACCGGGTCAAAACGAAGTTGAGAAGTACATCTGAACTCGTCGTTAGGCATCTGTTAAACAAACAGGCATCGAACTCGGAGGTCGGCTCAACACGAAGTTTAGAGGAACATCTGACCTCGCCGTCAGGTATCTATTAAACAAACAGGCATCGAACCCGATGTCCGCCTCAACACGAAGTTGAAAGGAACATCTAACCTCGACTTTAGGCTGTTGCACCCCAAAATTTGACCAACATTTATTTACCAAGTTTGTGGTTCATTGTATTCATCATCTGCATCTCAGTGATATGTGGGCAGTAGATCAAGAGGTAGGATTACCTAGCAAGAGTTATATGAGACTTTGAAGCTAGCCAAGAAGGTTATTCAAATGTTCAAAGATTGATATCTTTGTCAGAGAACTCAAGAGATCCTCAGAGGAGTTGGTTGAAACCAAGGTTGTGTGTCTCATAACTTGAGAGTTGTGGGAGCTCCTCAGATGATTCTGAGACTATGAGAATGGACTTGAAGCTTTGCGAAAGCTTATGAGATTTCTTGAAAGCCATCATGAAGCCTAGAGAGGTCATTGTACAAGAATTCAGAAGATTCAACCATGAGTTGTGGAATTAGGGTTTGACTGGGTCAATCCTAGGTCAACTGATGATTTGGAGAGGGTTGATACCTAATCCAAGAGCCATGTGATAATGGAATGATGCATTGAGATGCTATAAGGATGATTCCTAGACCAACTCATCATGATTGAGTAGTTTGAGAAGTTTTAAGCTAGGGTTTCTAAGGATTGACAGTGTAAAATCCCCTAGTTTGATCCCTATCTTCAAGGCAGTTTAGCTCAAGATGTAATTGTCATCTCATCTTCCCCACTACATGAATGTTGTAGAGCTTTTTCTTAGATTTAATTTGAGTACTAGAAGTCCTTGATAGGATTTGTAGAGCTCAAGTTATGACTTTGACAAATTACAGGTCATTTGAGGTATGTGAATCTGGGTCCTTGAAAGTCACCCAACTTGCATCCAACGTTTTCCCTAGTAGGATGATTCCTATGAACTCTTGGTCAACATGAATGTTGTAGAGCATCTTCTTAGCTTTCTAGAGAGTACTAGAAGTCCTTGATAGGATTTGTAGAACTCAACTTATGGCTTTGACAAGTCAAGGGCATTTTGGTCATTTGGAGGTTATAGGTCATTTCAAGCATAAGGCCATATCTCCAACTTCCAAGCTTCAAATGGAAAAATCTTCAACATTAAACTTGCTTAGAATGATGTTTTAAGTCTTGTAGGGAGGTCATGAGATGTTGAAAAGGCTTGTATCAAAAAGTGATAAAAATGGCCTAAAATGGAGGCATAAGTTAATTAAGGTGAAATTGAAAATTGGAAATCACAAGCTATAAATCCAAACCATGTCATATAATAGGTCATTTTGACTCCAAATGACATTATAAGAACAATGGTTCAGCCACAATTTTGATTTGGGGTTTGGATCATAGCGCTGCTTTGGAAATGGCTTACTTGCATATTAAGGTACCAAAGCAAAACTCAATAAAACTCAATGAACAAGTTGGTTATGCATTGTAACACCTCATATATCTCATATGGGGAGAATTTCAAGTCAGAATTGGTTATCACAAGGAGCTTGGCATGAGATAGCATGTAAGGAGAATTGAAATCAAAATGTCATGACATGAAAAGTTCAATTTCTCATTGGATGATCCTAGATGGTTCTAGATGATTCTAAACCACTATATATATCATATGTAACTTGCTCAGATGCAAGGTTGGTGAGAATTGGTGTAGAGAAGGGAGAGTGAGATCAATAATCTTCCATTGCAAGTCAAGTTCCATTTCTTCATTCTTCTTCATTTCCATTCCTTTTTTCTTCACAAACACATTCCATAGATCCCTCTGAGTGTGTGCATACTGAATTGAAGTTCCATTGATGGAAGATTGAAGGTTTGGCCATTGGATCTTGCAAGAAGCCATTCATATTCGGATCTTGAAGTGCAAGCATTCTCCCTCCAATTTTTTGCAAACAGAAGAAGTATCATCATCCAAGGATCATTTCTGAAGAGTTTCAAGTGTTGAATTGAAGATCCACCACCACTGCCATACCAAGAAACCAGGTTTGCAAATTCTCTGCCACATCATTATTTAAGCATTGATAGGTTGAATTATTAGTGTAGAATGGCTAGAGACACCTAGGTGATGAATTCTGGAAAGTTAGAGGTCATTTAATGAAGGTTGAATATTGGACATCACTTCTTTAATGAACAAGAACTCAAGGCATAGGGAGAGATAATACACGTGGGATAGCTTGTTTGAACCAGGGAAGTGTGAGGATCATGTTAGTATAAATAAATCTAAGGTTGGTTGAAGTTGAGGATTGACCATATATTGAGATGCACTATCGGGTTTTATGATAGAGACCCTTTCAATGAAAACCAAGACTAGGATCGTGATCAGGGAGAAAAACTGAGCAATTTTGTGCTTTGGATTGTCGAATTTGATGCTGTTATGAGGAGGTACGACCGGGTGGAAGATGGTTGCATGAGCTCTGTTCACGAAGCTTTCATGGCAAACCCTAGGCTAGAGGTTAGGGATGAAGTCTGGGCCGTGAGATGCTAGCTTGACCATTGACCTGAGAACTAATCCAACAGACGAGGTTCAATTGCATTTTGGGAGGGAATTCTGATACACGATGGAACGCGGCGTTTCATTAAAAGGTTTCTTGGGCTGGATTCTACCCACACCCCCGTCACGGCCCAATTGGCATAATGAACTATATTGGGTTGCTCTTCGCACCGCTGGTTTTATATTTTTCTTTTCATTTTCTAGTTATTTTCTGATTAAATAAATGGGCCTGACGCGTTGCTTTTTGAACCCCCCAGTCTGGGCCCAAATGAAATTTGAACTACATTGCCTTGCTAGCTGCACCCGCCCCTTCATATTTTGATTTTATTTTCTCCATTTTTTCATTAATGTTTGAAAAATCATATTAAATTGAAAATTAATGATTTTTTAATGGGAATTTTTTCTCCCATTTCATATTTTTGTCAAGAAAAATATAAAATAAAAATATTTTCCTTTCATGCATTTTTAGTATTTTTTGTATATTTTCTACTTTTATTGCATTTTATTTCTTTTATGTTGATACTTGAATTTGTAGGATTTTGTTTAGGTAGTTCCCTTAACATTTTTAGACCATTCTTTTTAGGATAGCTAGATATAGGTTTTTGCTTCCCCCTGGATTTATTCCATAATTTTGTGATAAATTTTAGGATAGTTTTGATTAGATGATATTAGGTTGTGTAGAATTAGGTTAAACTTCAACATAGGTCCATAATAACACTAGAATTTTGGGTTTTTAGGACAAATTAGACTATGGGACATATATCGCATTAAGGGTAGGTATGTAGGATCCCTTAGAAATTATATTAGGATTTAATATAGTAGTATACTATTTTTAGTTGATTTTTGTATTGGTTGATTGTTTGTGTTGCCTTTAGGGCATTTTTGCTTTAGTTGCTTTGCTTTGGAGTTTTCCCTTGGCTTGGTGGGCTTGGTATCTCTTTGTGGAGCATTGAGGAGCTTGATAGAAGACTTGAAGATTGATTGAGGAGCTTGAGAGCTTGATCCTGTTGTTTTGTTGATTGTTTTAGGGTTAGGGATTAGGAAGAGTTTAGACTTAGATAGCTTCTTTCTCAAACATGGATGGTATCTTTCACCTCCATTCCTCCCTATGATTCCAAGTCCTTCCATGGTATACACCTCTCTCCTTTGGAGGGATAAGTGATTTACCTAGGAAGTAGAACTTTTGAGGGAACCATTCCTTTGATGTTGAACCCTTATAGGTCACCTTTGGTGGTCAATAAGCAGTTCAATATCCCCAGCTTATTCAGTAAGTGATTTCCTCTAGTTTGATTATCTTGAGAGATGTTGAGCTTGAGTTTGAAGATGAAGACTTCAATGAAGAGTGTTGAAGAGGATGAATCCTTGAGTATTGCCATTCCAGCTGAAGCTTGAAGAGCAGCAAAAGCAAGTTGATACTTGAAGACCCCTGAAGATGAAGTAAAGACTGAAGGATGAAGTTGACACTTCTAAGTGTTTGAGATTGATTCTGAAGAGCTGATGCTTGAAGAACAAAGGAAGTTGACACTTACTTTGATACCTGGAGATCCTGAAGGAGCCAAGTTGATACTCATGATTAATTGTGAAGCCTGAAGGTGGAGCTGATCAAGAAGCTGAAGCTTAAAGGAGAAGATAAGTTGAAACTTATGTTGAAGGATTGAAACCTGGAAAAGCAAATTGATATTTGTCAAGGATGATTAAAGTATGAAGACTGAGTTGCTGTTGGAAGAGTTGAAGCTTGAAGTTGAGAGGAGTTGATCTGCTTTCTTCTGTTTTCTTTTCTGTATTGATGTGTTTTGTTTGACTTGCTTGATGCATTAGAATAAGTTCATATCTAGACTAGGTAGAATCTAGGAGCATGATTGCACTAGAGGTTGAGTTGCTCCCTCTGCTTGTATTGTTACTGTGTGGCTTTGCTTGCGGGTATTCGGTAGAGCCCAGCTCCCTTGCCCATGTGGTTTGTTTGCCTGATGGCATTTTATTTCATTTTATCTGTATGATTGCAGTTTACTGTATATTGCTTGATAGCATGTTGTTTATATTTCAGTATGATTACTGTTATCCATTCTGGCTTGAGGTTGAGATGAGCTTGTGGAGGCTGAAGCCCCACACACATTTCCTCCCTCACTTGCATTACATGCATTTTACTGTTAAGTTGATGCTTTGTCTGTTTTGGTGTATCATTGATATGATCCCTTAGGACTCTCATTTCCTTTGATAAGGAATTGATGATAGAATTTTAGGTTGAAACCTATGCATGACAACTTCTAGGAGTTCCCTGTTCAAACCTCAACCATAGGATGAATCCTTGGCATGAAAACAGTAGGACTTGATAGTCTCCCTCCTAGTTGGGCCTGTTCTCTTCTCATCTCAAAACAGTTTAAGATACAGTAATCATGAATGATTTCTTTCGTACGTTACGAGCCTTAAGCTATCTGAGAAAGGATTGTGGGAGAGTTTCTTTTCCACAGTCTGGATGTTTAGTATGGTACCCTTTAGGTGACATGCGACGCATTCACTCTCAGGTCATAGTCTCTAGTGTGATTGAAATCGCAAACACAATAAAAAACACTTCTTTCGTAAAAGATAGGAAATAAACCGTAGTTTCCCGAACTACGTGAGCTCTGATCTCTCATGCCTGTTGAGAGTACGTAGGCACAAGATGGCGATGTCTTGGCGAGCTACCTTCCCCCACAACCTGTCGTAGGCCGAACTACGTTGACTCTGATTTCTCGTTCTCTGATGAGAATACGTAGGCATAAAGCGCGATGCTTTGCCGAGTCATTTTTCTTTTCTTTTTAAGCCAGCCTTGATAGGTAGATAGAATAAAACCAACCCGTCCAAGTAAACACAACAAGCGAGGATCCCGTCGAGTACGACGGACGTGAGGGGTGCTAATACCTTCCCCTTGCATAACCGACTCCTGAATCCAGACAACGGTTGCGACGACCTTGTCTTACCCTTTTTCGTTAGGTTTTTCAGATCGTTTCCTTTCCCGCTCTGAGGGATAAATAACAAAAGGTGGCGACTCTTCTGTTGTGCCGACACCTTATTTTCGCGCAAGCGACAGCTGGGGACTCCAACGGTTCCCTGCGAGAGTCAATCCTAACGCTTGCATGTTTACTTGTTGGGTTATGGTTATTTATCGCATTTTACTTCTCGCACTTTATTTCCCGCATTTTATTTTCAGTATAATATGATTATCTGTGCTGTTGTGGGATGGGAGTTCTGATGAGTGAGAAGCCAGACCCAGGCTTGAGTGCACTGTAGACTTAGAGTGGAAATTAGTGGGCGCGTGCTTGCTTTGCAGGCACTAGTGTCTCATGAAATCCACGCTCAGACGAGGTTCATCCAGTTGGCTTCACTTTCAACCCTTTGGGTTGAGACGGTTGCTGGTTTGGTGGATTGTCGACTCTGGGGACCGATCATTTGTGATTCAGCCGAGTGAGGCCGCTTCATGAGCTGGTGATGCCACACCTTCTGGGTATCGTATCACCCCTCTTGAATGTCTGTGACGCTGATGAACGCATAGGATGTCGTACCTTGAGTCAGTTTAGGTCCATGCCTGTGAGTAGGGTTGGGTTTATTGCAAGAAACTTTGACCTTCAGACTACCTGGTTTTCTTGATAGTGAATCAGTTTTGTTGGTACCAGGGTTTCTCAGTTGCAGATATGTCTGTTCTTGATAGAGCAGGGTTTGATCAGAGGATCTTATCATCAGGTGTATGTCTGTTCTTGATAGAGCAGGTTTTGATCAGGGGATCTTATCATCAGATGTATGTCTGTTCTTGATAGAGGAGAGTTTTCATCATCAGTTGTTTGTTCTTGATAGAGAAGATTTGGGGTCTGAAGATCTCATCAGCAGATGTTGTTTGTTCTTGATAGAGCAGATTTTTGAGTGGGGTCTGAAGGTCTCATCAGCAGCTGTATGTTTGTTCTTGATAGAGCAGATTTTTGATTTGGGGTCTGAAGACCTCATCAGCAGATATTTCTTGATCATACATCAGAGGTCCTTATCATCAGACATTTGTTCTTGACAGAGCAGAATTATGATCCTGTGTATATGGTCCTATCAGATGGTTGTTCCTGACAGATCAGATTCGTGGTCCTACACCGGGGTTCTCTTATTATCAGATGCAGTGGTTGTTCTTGATAGAGCAAGATTATGGTTTTGTTGATACAGAATCTCCACAGCACCAGTTGCCCTGACCTCTTATTGCATGATTGCATTTTGCATTAGTTTGCATATTCATTTGCATTTCATTAACGTGTGTCTGTGTTGCAGGTACCGTTTTCCCCGATCCAGGATTTCTTGCCTCCTATTGTATTGTTATGGGCTCTCTGAGGAAGACCGTGGCTTACAAGTTCCCTACCCCTGATGTGGTTAAGTTGACTGGTTTGATAGCTCTAGCAGATGATTCTGTGAGGGATGAGTTCAGAAAATCTTATGGCAGGTTGCTCAGTTTGGTTTGTAAGCCTTCTGTGTTCGAGTTGAATGGGTTGCACGCTCTGCTGCAGTTCTACGACCCTCCACTGAGATGTTTCACTTTCCAGGATTTTGTTCTCGCGCCTACGCTGGAAGAATATGCTGATTTGCTAGGTGTGCCTATCAAGAGGCAGATGCCTTTTGTTCACATGGATGCTGAGCCTGATCTGGCTGGTTTAGCTCCTTCACTTCACTTGGACGCCTCCGAGTTAGTGTTGACTAGTTGGAACAAGGTTCCTGGGTTCTCCTTGCAGTTTCTGGTGGGTAAGGCTGAGCAGTGTGCCAAGGACGGATCATCCTCGCTCTATGCATATATGGCATCATCCTGTTCCCTAATATGCCCGATTTTGTAGACTTTGATGCATTTCACATCTTTGCTTCAGGGAATCCAGTCCCTACCTTGATCGGAGATGTCTATCACTCAATCCATTACAAAAACGAGATTAGGAGGGGGAAGAACGTCTCATGCTGTGTACCCTTGCTGTATAAGTGGCTTGATAGCCATCTGCCCAAGAGGGGTCCTTTTGTCTTGTCTGCAGCCACAGCTGAGTGGCCTGTGCGTCTGATGAGTTTATCTGCAGAGGATATTGACTGGTTCGACAGAGATAGGTTGGGTACTGAGGTGATCTTCAGTTGCAGCGGGTTTCCTAATGTACCTTTGATAGGTAGGAAGGGCTGTATAAACTACAATCCTTCGTTGTTGGTCCTCCAGTTCGTGTATGCCTTGAGAACTCCGCCGAAGGATGAGGAGGTACAGGAATCTCTGTACCTCACTAGTATGCTAGAGGGGGATCTGCTGTCCAAGCTTCAGCGGGCGTGGAATGGTATCAGTAAGCGAGGAAAGCCGTTGCTGGGAAAAAGCAACTGTCAAGCCTACCCTCCATATTTGACTTGGATCAGAGCCAGAGTAAATGCTATAGGGATGCTGTTTCTTCATGCCAAGCCAGAAAGCCCTCCAACAATCGAAGAGTCTACTACTGTGCCCATTCAGCAGCATAATCAGGTGTTAGCCGAACGGGATGAATTGAAGCGGGCGAATGAAGAACTGGAGAAGGAATTAGCTCAGCTCCGAAGTGAGAGGAACGAAGCCGTTCATTCTTTGAAAAAGGCAAACAGAGTTGGTGAACCAGCTAGGTACAGACCTGACTAAGCAGATAGCCAAGCGTGAACGCATGGGTCGAGACTTCAAAGATGTCAACGACGTACTGGCTACGAAGAAACAACACTTGGACGAGGCATATCGGAGGATATCCAAGTTCAACCAGCACTGGAAGGCTTCCCTGGCCACCAGGAAAGAGCGAGAGGATAAGCTGATGCTGCAGATCTCCAAGCTGGAAGCCCAGGTGAAGGACAGTGAAAAGAGGTTTGATGAAGAAACCGCCCGCAGATACGCCGCCGAAGGCCAGTTCAACAAAGCTCTCGCTAACCTGAAGGAGCACAAGCTGACGTTTGAGTCCAAAAAGCGGAAGTTAGAAGATTGCTTCGGCGAAGGAGCATGGCAAGGTTCGATCGAAGGACTTCAGTATACCATCGTGCAGAGGGAATTACTCGTCGAGGGGTTGCTCACTCTGCCGGATCATCCAGAGACGAAGGAGTTGTTAGAAGAGTATCGCGCCCGTGGCCGTACTTGACTATTTGTATTCCTTTTGTTTTGATCATTGTTGTATGCTGACCATCACCAGGCTTGTTGGCTGAGGTCACGCTGTTGATTCATCTTGTACTTGCTGATGCTATGTACTGCCTTGATAGGCTTTCTTTATATATGAGATTGATGTTTCCATGATTGGACTCCGGCTTCTTCTTATTATTATTATCAGCACTGGCACTCAGGCACTAGGATCGGGGGAAATCTCCCAAACACACAGACACACGCATGCATTTGCATGAAGCATTTGCATGGCGAGCATTTTGTTGTTTTTCCTAACCCTTTAGTGTTTACAGGTTTTTCAGGTTTACAGGTGTCCCAGGCCGTTTCCGGTGACTCCAGGATTGATCAGAGACTAATTCACCGTTATCCAACTAGAGCTAATCAGACCAGGATCATGGATCAAGTGCAAACAGATGTTCAGGAGCTCCACGAGAGGATGGATCGCTTTATGGAACTTATGCAAGTGGTCGCCAATGGCCAGGACCAGCTCAGGACTTTGGTTCAGCCTTTGATTTCCAGGGTTGATAGCAACGGCATACTCCACGATGGGACTGTGCCTACTCCTCCACCAGTTGATACTCCACAGAATGGTGTCCCCGTGGCCGGGGGCAACGACAGTGCTAATGGCAATGTGATGGCCAACATCGGACTCAATACGACGGGCGTCGGCAATGGGAGTCTGGGAGCTAATGTCAACATCGGGACGGGCAACGACAATGCAGGCGTCGGGAATCTGTTGGTGCCTCAACCGTGGCTTGAGGATCATCAGGATGATGTGTTCTCTCAAAGAGGTGCTGAAGGAGAGCTGAATGCTGAAGCGCGACTCAGATTCAAAGCACTTGAAGATAAAATGAGAGATATCGAGAATCAGAATACTTTGGGCGTTGATATGTCCAAGCTGGGATTTATTGCTGATTTCAAGGTACCTCCTAAGTTCAGGGTGCCTGACTTTGAGAAATATAAGGGCACCACTTGCCCTCGCGTCCACCTGAGATCGTACTACAGGAAGATGTCTGCCTATTCCGAAGACGAGAAGTTGCTGATGCACTTCTTCCAAGACAGTCTTTCTGGGCCATCCCTCGAGTGGTACATGGGTCTGGAGCCCACTAGCGTGCGCACATGGAAGGATCTCGCTGAAGCATTTGTCCACCATTACCAGTATAACAATGACTTGGCCCCGAACCGAGTCCAGCTCCAGAACCTGTCGCAGAGAAATAATAAAGGGTTTAAGGAGTACGCTCAGCGGTGGCGTGAGTTGGCAGCCCGAGTTCAGCCGCCGATGGTTGAACGCGAGCTCGTGCAGATGTTTGTTGCCACCCTCCCGGGGGTTTACTATGAAAAGTTAGTCAGCGGTATGTCTGGGACGTTCTCAGCTCTCATTATCATGGGCAAGCACGTCGAGAATGGAATCAAGATCGGGAAAATTCAAGGTGAATCATCCTCAGCTGGAGGAGGTGGAAAGAAACCTTATGCTGGTAAACGACGAGAAGGAGATGTGAGCGTTGTGACCAACGCTCGAAGGAAGGGAAAGGGCCCTCAGCAGCAGGTAGCCAGTATAAATATCTCAGCGGCTCCGCAACAGCAGCAGCAGCAGTAGCAACCGAATCAGCAAGGATATAGGAAGTACCAGAATCGGGCACCTTTGGCAAACTGTCACTTCGAGGCACCGCCCATGTCGTACGCGCAACTCTTGCAGACTTTGCTTCAGCTTCAGTTGGTTCAGAAGAGGACGATGGATCCTTTGACAGGGGCACCTCCACCAGGGTACGATGCAAATGCCACTTGCGATTTCCACTCAGGGGCACCTGGCCACACAATCGAGAACTGCAAAGCCTTTAAGCACAAGGTGCAGGACCTGGTAGACGCCAAGATTATCAACTTCTCCGATAATGTGCCCAATGTCACGAAGAATCCTATGTCAAATCATAGGGGAGGCGGAGTGAACGCCATTATCGAAGAAGAGAGTGCAGATCTGTTGACTGATGTCAGAGATCTAAAGACGCCACTTAGTTTCGTCAAAGCTAAGTTGTTGAAAAGAGGGTTCTTTCCAGGATGCGGAGAACTATGCATGGACTGTGCTACACATTCTGATGGATGTGAGCAGTTGGTAGAAGGAATTCAAAGTCTGATGGCTGAGGGGATTCTGCAGTTCAGCCGGAGGGCTGAAAGTGTATCAGGAGGGGTAGTGTTGAAGCAGGCCGATGAAGTCGCCACCATCACCATTCCTCGCCAGCCAATAAACATTTCTGCGCCCAGACCGCCTACAACCACTATTACCAAAGCTGGGCCGATACCATTCGAGAGCACTAACGCCGTTCCGTGGCATTATGGGGCTGAAGTCTATTGCAACGGACAGAAGTTGGAGTTGGAGCCGTATGGGTCGACTGTGGAGAATCTCGCAGGAATCAGTGGTATTACTCGTAGCGGAAGAGTGTTTGCACCGCCGGAGGTCGTAGCAGAGAAAGCGGTCAGAGCTTATGCGGATGATAAGGGTAAAAGCAAAGTCGTCGAAAAGGTCCCATGTGGGGTAGAGAAGTATTTGCTGGTCAAAGACGCCGAGGAGTTTATGCGATTGATCAAAAAGAGTGACTACAAGATTGTAGATCATCTCCATCAGACGCCTTCGAAGATTTCTATTCTCAACCTGTTGCTATGTTCTGAAGCGCACCGCAACGCGCTACTGAATGTATTGAACGCTGCCTACGTACCGCAAGACATATCGGTGAATCAGCTAGAAGAGGTGGTAGCCCATGTTAACGCTGGCAATGGGCTAGGTTTCACAGACTTAGAGCTGACGCCAAAAGGGAGGGATCATAATAGCGCCCTGCACATCTCGATAGAGTGTAGGGGCACAATCATGTCGCACGTCCTGGTGGACACGGGTTCGTCGCTTAATGTCCTTCCGAAGAAGGCATTAATGAAGTTGGACACTCGCGGATTGCTTTGCACACCCAGTGATCTGCTGGTAAAGGCGTTCGACGGAACTAAATGCCACGTTTTCGGGGAGGTGACCCTGCCGATCCAAGTTGGTCCGGAAACGTTCGACGCGGTCTTTTATATCATGGACATCATGCCTGCCTACAGTTGCCTCTTGGGCCGGCCATGGATCCATGCTGCTGGTGCCGTGACCTCCACGTTGCATCAAAAGCTCAAATATGTTGTCGGAGGAAGCATAGTAACCGTATGCGGCGAGGAGGACATAATGGTGAGCCATTTGTCATCCTTTAAGTATGTTGAAATGGATGGCGAAATCCATGAGACTCTCTGCCAAGCGTTTGAGGCCGTCAAAGTGAAAGAGGTAGCTCCTGTAGTCACAGAAAAGCCAGAGATGAATCTCTCCTTATTCAAAGAAGCTCGGGTCGTCGTCCAAGCTGGATCTACCCCAGGCTGGGGGCATATTTTGGAGATACCGAACAAGCAGGATAAGTTTGGATTGGGGTATTCTCCTGGAGCTGAAGCTTCTACTTCTTCATCTAGCAGTGTGTCTCGGGGTAAGGGGCCGATCCTATTTACCAGTGGCGGAGTGATCTTCGAAAGCATCAACGCGACGTCTGAAGACAGCGGGGATAGCGATTGTGATCTCGACTCTTGGATTAAACCAAGCAAGCCGGGCGAGGGCCTCAACAATTGGACCATCAAGGATATCATCCAACTGACAAGTGAAGAGTAATGATTTACTTTTTCCAATCATTGTACAACCCTATGTCTTACCCGGGGCATAACGGTTTTATTGTCAGGGCCTTGTTGGATTATGTACATGCATTTTGTTGATAAATCAAAGGCGTTTTCTTCGTATTCGAATATGGCGATCTCTGTTATTCCTGTTTTATATTTGTTTTGAAAAACAGCAAAATGGCAATGGGGTTTGTGCTAACCTGCATATTCTTGTTTTAAACTTAACCCTTGTTATTGCAGGATCCACATAACAGATGACATCGACTCTGGACCTTCTACGGCCCACTTCGACTTCGATTGCCCGATCTATCAAGCCGAAGAAGAGATTGATGAAGACGAAGACCTTCCTGAAGAGTTGGCCCGCTTGTTGAAACAAGAGGAAAAGGTTATTCTGCCTCACGAAGAGGAGATCGAAATCGTGAACCTGGGTTCTGAAGAGCTCGTCAGGAACGCCAGGATAGGGGCTGCATTGCAGAATGATGTCAAGCAGAGATTGGTCGAGATGCTTCGAGAGTATAGTGACGTCTTTGCTTGGTCATACGAAGATATGCCCGGACTTGACACGGACATCGTGGTCCACCACTTGCCGCTACGAGAAGATTGCCCTCCCGTCAAGCAGAAGCTTAGGAGGACGAGACCGGACATGGCCGTTAAAATCAAAGAAGAAGTGCAGAAACAGCTTGATGCTGGCTTCTTAGCGGTCACCACTTACCCTCCGTGGGTCACCAACATAGTGCCTGTACCGAAGAAGGACGGTAAGGTACGCATGTGCGTTGATTATCGGGATTTGAATAGGGTGACCCTAAAGATGATTTCCCGTTGCCTCATATCGATGTGTTGGTCGACAACACAACCCAGTTCTCCGTGTTTTCGTTCATGGATGGCTTCTCCGGTTACAATCAGATCAAGATGGCGCCGGATGACATGGAGAAAACGACGTTTATCACCCCTTGGGGAACATTTTGCTATAAGGTAATGCCCTTCGGTCTGAAGAACGCAGGGGCCACTTACCAACGAGCAATGGTGACTTTGTTTCATGACATGATTCATCATGAGATTGAAGTCTATGTTGATGACATGATTGCGAAGTCCCAAACGGAGGAAGAGCATCTGGTCAACTTATTGAAGCTTTTTGAGAGGCTTAGGAAGTTCAGGTTGAGGCTGAATCCTAACAAATGCACTTTCGGAGTGTGGTCTGGAAAGTTACTGGGGTTTATCGTTAGCGAACGAGGCATCGAGGTTGATCCTGCAAAAATAAAAGCCATTCAAGAAATGCCAGCGCCGAAAATAGAAAAAGAAGTTCGTGGTTTCTTGGGCAGAATAAACTACATTGCAAGGTTTATCTCTCAGCTCACGGCCACTTGTGAACCAATGTTCAAGCTTTTAAAGAAAGATCAGGCAATTACTTGGAATGAGGATTGCCAGAAGGCATTCGACAAGATAAAGCAGTATCTCCAAGAACCTCCAATCTTGATACCCCCAGTGGCTGGACGGCCATTAATCATGTACTTGACAGTTCTTGAGAATAGTATGGGGTGTGTTCTCGGTCAGCACGACGAGACGGGCAGAAAGGAGCATGCCATTTACTCCTTGAGTAAAAAGTTCACAGACTGTGAATCTCGATACTCGATGCTGGAGAAGACGTGTTGTGCACTAGCCTGGGCTGCCAAACGTTTGCGACAGTACATGCTCAATCACACCACTATGCTAATTTCGAAGATGGATCCGATCAAGTACGTCTTCGAGAAGCAGGCTCTTTCGGGCAGGATTGCCAGATGGCAAATGGTATTAACGGAATATGATATTCAGTACGTGTCCCAGAAGGCCATCAAGGGAAGCGTATTGTCTGATTACCTTGCCGAACAGCTGATCGAGGATTACCAGCCGATGAAATTTGAATTCCCTGATGAGGATATTATGTTTCTCAAAGCGAAGGATTGCGACGAGCCGTTGCCCGACGAGGGGCCAGATAGGAAATCCCAGTGGAAATTGATATTCGACGGGGCAGTTAATTCCTATGGAAGTGGCATCGGGGCTATCATCACGACTCCCCACGGATCCCATATCCCGTTTACTGCGAGACTGACGTTTCCAATCACCAACAATGAGGCGGAGTACGAGGCATGCATCATGGGTCTAGAAGAGGCAATTGATTTGAGAATTAAGAACCTAGACGTATATGGTGACTCAGCGCTTGTGATCAACCAGATTAAAGGGGAGTGGGAGACTCGTCAATCGAATTTGGTGCCGTACATGAACTATGCCAGAAGGCTACTTCCGTTCTTCGATCGAGTGGAACTCCATCATGTACCCAGGGCAGAAAATCAGATGGCTGATGCCTTAGCCACGTTGGCTTCAATGTATAAAGTCAATTTTTGGAATGAGGCTCCAAGAATTGTACTGTCTCGTCTTGATAGACCGGCATTTGTCTTTGCAATCGAGGAAGCCGCCGACGGCAAGCCATGGTTCCATGACATCCAGACTTTCCTTATGACTAAGGAGTATCCCGCGGGTGCGTCAACCCAGGATAAGAAGACTCTGAGGAGGCTGTTTGGAAATTTTTATCTCAATCCTGAGGGAGTGTTGTATAAAAGAAACCATGATCTCGTGCTACTCAGATGTGTAGATGAGAGAGAGGCGAGTATGCTCATGGAGGAAGTCCATGAGGGCACATTTGGTACGCACGTCGGCGGGCATGCTATGACGAGAAAGATCCTGAGAGCAGGATACTACTGGCTGACAATGGAGTCGGATTACTTCAGATTCGTGAAGAGATGTCATAAATGCCAGATTTATGCTGATAAACTTCATGTGCCGCCATGCCCGTTAAATGTCATGTCCTCCCCGTGGCCGTTCTCCATGTGGGGCATTGACATGATAGGCAAGATCGAGCCCACTGCATCCAACGGTCATCACTTCATTCTGGTAGCTATCGACTACTTCACCAAGTGGGTGGAGGCAGCCTCGTATGCTAATGTGACCAAGCAGGTAGTGGCTAAATTCATAAAGAGGGACATCATCTGTCGTTATGGAATTCCCGAGCGGATCATTACTGATAATGGTTCGAATCCCGAATAACAAGATGATGAAGGAGCTGTGCCAGAGTTTCAAGATTGAACACCACAACTCATCTCCTTACCGGCCGAAGATGAATGGCGCCGTTGAAGCGGCCAACAAGAACATAAAGAAGATTTTTCAGAAGATGGTTGTGACCTACAAAGACTGGCACGAGATGCTGCCGTTTGCACTGTACGGTTATCGTACAACGGTACGTACGTCAACCGGGGCAACTCCTTTCTCCTTAGTGTACGGTATGGAAGCTGTCCTACCGTTAGAAGTGGAGATCCCTTCTTTGCGAGTTTTGGTTGATGTGAAACTCGACGAGGCAGAATGGATTATGAATCGTCTGAACCAACTCAGCCTGATGGACGAGAAGAGGTTAGCATCGATTGCATTTGGTCGTCTGTACCAAAGCCGAATGAAGAAAGCTTATGATAAGAAGGTGCGTCCTAGAAGCTTTCAGACGGGTGATCTCGTCCTGAAGAAGATTCTTCCTCCACACTCCGATCACCGGGGCAAGTGGACTCCGAATTACGAAGGTCCGTACGTCGTCAGCAAGGTCTTCTCAGGAGGAGCTTTGTTGTTATCCACGATGGATGGTGAAGATTTTGCATCCCCGGTGAACGCAGACGCAGTTAAAAAATACTTTGCTTGAAAGCGACCCGCTGGACAAAAAAAGAGAGTCCAGGCAAAAAAGGGGTATCCCGGCGAACCAAAAACAGAATAAAAAGGTTCAGGCAAAAATTAGGGATATAAATTGAAAAAAGGTACACCCGCGAAGTCGAAAACCTACACTGGGCGGCTTCGGCAAAAAAGGGTATCCCGGTGAACTGAAAACCCGCAAAGGGCGGTTCACGCAAAAGTTAGGGATTTGAAAAAGCAAATGATTGCGTTCCGCGTGTGGACTTTCTTTGTTTGGTGGTTATGAGGACCTGAGGGCCGTTTATCTGAATCAATCTCTTCCGAAGCTGAAGCGTCGAAGAAGTATCGAAGTCGAGTGGGTCATAGAGGGATCAACTCATGGTGTTCGTCTATGCCTCGTTTTCGACATTTGTATATACTGATGTATATTTATGTTTTATTTTTGCGCGGCTTCCTCATTCTAGGAGCTCGCATCTGTTGTAAAACATTTTACCCATTCAGGGGTTCGTTATCAATAAAATGCGTACTATTCAGCAATTCTGTTTGTCTGTTTAGCATCTATCTGTTTTGTTTGCGAAAAAGAACGCCGATGTTTTCAATAAAATGCGCATACATAAACTTACTGGCCTAGGCCATTGATTGTTGAAACAATTAGTTACTTGAATATTGTCCCGAGATAATAACCTTGATAGGCCCCTTTGAGAAGGGTATCTTGTCTGTTTGTTTGTGTTGTTACAGGTGTAGCATATTCCAGACAGCGCGCCGTGCGCATCCCGAAGCAGGATGATTTCTCTTTCTCCAGCAGAGCTCAGTAGCCTCTCCCCGCAGAGTCTGAACGCGAAATCGTGAGCATTGATATGTCTCCCCAGCAGAGATGATTCTCTCCCTAATCAGATGTATCCTGAAGGAACGTCACCTCCTCAGTTGAGTCAGGCGCTGAAGCGCGTGTTCACCCCCCGCACCGGGTCACAAGTGCAGGCTTTGTAGGAAACTATTCGTTCACTGAAGTGTGCAGCAACTGATAGTCCAGGCTGAAGTCTTCAGCGGAATTGAAATTCCCCACCAGAGTCGTACTCCCCCCCGAAGTCGGATGATTCCTTTTTCCCCAGTGGAATTGAAATTCCTCATCAGAGTCGTACTCTCTCCAGCGAAGCAGAATGATTTCTCCTTCCCCAGCCGAGTTTGCAGGTCCCCAAGAGAGTCGAATCCTTGGAAGCTGCTCAAGCCATGATTGGTTTTCCCCCAGTGGAGTGTTGATCAACTGAAGTTGTCTCCCCACAGAGCCGTCATCTCCAGAGAAGTAGCCGAGACGGCCACACAGTTTACTCCCGCGATTGACATGGCTTTCCCTCAGCAGGTCCTGGTTCTCGTAGAGCTTCGTTCCCCTGCAACAATCAACTGAAGTTGTTTCCCCCGCAGCAGTCAACTGAAGTTGTGCCCCCTGCGGAGTCCAATTGAGATTGGTGTGACTCTGTTCTCCTCAGTAGGATAGTTCCTCTACCTGAGTAGCTCTCTCCTTGACAGGAGGATTCCCCCTCGGCATTTATTTTGCTGACGGGATCGCATCATTGTGCATGATTGCATAGCATTTACCATAAACGCATAACATTTCCACCGTGTGGAGCATTGCGCCACTGCCGAAGCATATGCATAATAAACATGATCTAGGTTGCTACCGTTCTTGTTTTGCAGGTGTTCTGCCGCAGAATTGATTGCTCAGGACGATTCCTGACATTCTCCCCAACGAAGTCGCTTGCTCAAGATGATTCTTGAGATCCCCAGCGAAGTCTTCGGTTCAAGATAATTCTTGAATTCCTCAGCAGGGTCGTTTGCTTAAGATGATTCTTAAGTACCCCAGTGCAGTCTCCAGAGTTGGTTGCTCAAGCTAATGCTTAGAGTCCCCAGTGAAGGTTGTCCAGGATGATTCCTGAAATCCCCAACAAAGTGTCCGCTCAGGATGATTCCTGAAATCTCCAGAATGGTTACCGGTGCAAGATGCTTCTTGAAGGTCCCCGGCGGAGTTATTTGTCCAAGATGATTCTTGAAGTCCTCAGCAGAGTTGATTCCTCCAGAATGATTTCTGGACCCTCGGAGCGGAGTTACTTGATAGTTCTCCAGATTCCCCAGCGGCAAAGCGTCCTCCCCAGCAGTTTTCTAACGGCGAAGTTGAAACCTCCCTTGAAGACTCCATGATTGAAGTCTGATCGTGTTAATGAAGCAGTTCTCTCAGCTGATGCGGAGTGCCTGATGGCAGTGGTTTAGATATTCCAGTTGGCTCATGATTGACCAAGAATTCTATTCCCGAATTGCTGATGAAGTCCGGCTGATGCCCGACGATTCTTTGAATGCCTGATGGCATGATCAACCTGATGGTTGAAGTCCGGCTGATGCCCGACGATTCTTTGAATGCCTGATGGCATGATCAACCTGATGGTTGAAGTCCGGCTGATGCCCGCCAATTTCTTTGAATGCCTGACGGCATGATCAACCTGATGGTTGAAGTCCGGCTGATGCCCGACAGTGTTCTTTGAACGCCTGATGGCATGATTGACTACGTATTACCGGTTACCGTGTGACCAGTTCCCCAATGAGTTTTCTTCCCCCTGACGGCGAGGTCAGAGGATGTTTGCTCTTGACGGCGAGGTTAGATTATTTTGAGTTCTCCAGCGGCGATGTTGGATGTTTGTTTTTGGCGGAGAAGTAAGACTATGTTCAGTACGTGACGGCGACGTCGGGTGTTTCCCAGAGTTATGGTGGGCTGGCGGCGATGTCAGATAGTTTGGTTTTCCAGCGGCGATGTTGGATGTTTGTTTCAGGCGGCGATGTCAGGTGATTTAGTTCTCCAGCAGCGATGTTGGATGTCTGCGTCTGGCGGCGATGTCAGGTGGTTAGTTCTCCAGCGGCGATGTTGGATGTTTGTTTCGGGCGGCGATGTCAGGTGATTTAGTTTTCCAGCGGCGATGTTGGGTGTTTTGGTTGTCCGACGGCGATGTCAGATTCTTTAGTTTTCCAGCGGCGATGTTGGGTGTTCCGAATGCTTGACGGTGAGGTCCGGTGTCTAATGACAATGTCAGAGGAATTTAATGTGGATATCTGACAACAAGGTTCAGATCAGTATGTCTCCAGCTAGTTGTCGTGCAGCTATTATTTCAGTGTTCGAAGTTTCGTTCCAGCCAGAGTACCGTGTACTTGTGCAGTTGGCAAATTTACGGGTTTATCGGTATTCAACCGTCTCGCACCTTGATTGGCTGAGAGCCGTTCGCTCCTCACCCAGTCAGGTTCAAGCCGTTTGAATAGGGGCAGCTGTTGCACCCCAAAATTTGACCAACATTTATTTACCAAGTTTGTGGTTCATTGTATTCATCATCTGCATCTCAGTGATATGTGGGCAGTAGATCAAGAGGTAGGATTACATAGCAAGAGTTATATGAGACTTTGAAGCTAGCCAAGAAGTTTATTCAAATGTTCAAAGATTGATATCTTTGTCAGAGAACTCAAGAGATCCTCAGAGGAGTTGGTTGAAACCAAGGTTGTGTGTCTCATAACTTGAGAGTTGTGGGAGCTCCTCAGATGATTCTGAGACTATGAGAATGGACTTGAACCTTTGAGAAAGCTTATGATATGTCTTGAAAGCCATCATGAAGCCTAGAGAGGTCATTGTACAAGAATTCAGAAGATTCAACCATGAGTGGTGGAATTAGGGTTTGACTGGGTCAATCCTAGGTCAACCGATGATTTGGAGAGGGTTGAGACATAATCCAAGAGCCATGTGATCATGGAATGATGCATTGAGATTCTATAAGGATTGAGATTCTATAAGGATTATTCCTTGACCAACTCATCATGATTGAGGAGTTTGAGAAGTTTTAAGCTAGGGTTTCTAAGGATTGACAGTGTAAAATCCCCTAGTTTGATCCCTATCTTCAAGGCAGTTTAGCTCAAGATGTGATTGTCATCTCATCTTCCCCACTACATGAATGTTGTAGAGCTTGTTCTTAGCTTTAATTTGAGTACTAGAAGTCCTTGATAGGATTTGTAGAGCTCAAGTTATGACTTTGACAAATTACAGGTCATTTGAGGTATGTGAATCTGGGTCCTTGAAAGTCACCCAACTTGCATCCAACGTTTTCCCTAGTAGGATGATTCCTATGAACTCTTGGTCAACATGAATGTTGTAGAGCATCTTCTTAGCTTTCTAGATAGTACTATAAGTCCTTGATAGGATTTTTAGAACTCAACTTATGGCTTTGACAAGTCAAGGGCATTTTGGTCATTTGGAGGTTATGGGTCATTTCAAGCATAAGGCCATATCTCCTACTTCCAAGCTTCAAATGGAAAAATCTTCAACATAAAACTTGCTTAGAATGATGTTTTGAGGCTAGTAGGGAGGTTATGAGATGTTGAAAAGGCTTGTATCAAAAAGTGATAAAAATGGCCTAAAATGGAGGCATAAGTTAATTAAGGTGAAATTGAAAATTGGAAATCACAAGCTATAAATCCAAAACATGTCATATAATAGGTCATTTTGACTCCAAATGACATTCTAAGAACAATGGTTCAGCCACAATTTTGATTTGGGGTTTGGATCATAGCGCTGCTTTGGAAATGGCTTACTTGCATATTAAGGTACCAAAGCAAAACTCAACAAAACTCAATGAACAAGTTGGTTATGCATTTTAACACCTCATATATCTCATATGGGGAGAATTTCAAGTCAGAATTGGTTATCACAAGGAGCTTGGCATGAGATAGCATGTAAGGAGAATTGAAATCAAAATGTCATGACATGAAAAGTTCAATTTCTCATTGGATGATCCTAGATGGTTCTAGATGATTCTAAACCACTATATATATCATATGTAACTTGCTTATATGCAAGGTTGGTGAGAATTGGTGTAGAGAAGAGAGAGTGAGATCAATAATCTTCCATTGCAAGTCAAGTTCCATTTCTTCATTCTTCTTCATTTCCATTCCTTTTTTCTTCACAAACACATTCCATAGATCCCTCTGAGTGTGTGCATACTGAATTGAAGTTCCATTGATGGAAGATTGAAGGTTTGGCCATTGGATCTTGCAAGAAGCCATTCATATTCGGATCTTGAAGTGCAAGCATTCTCCCTCCAATTTTTTTGCAAACAGAAGAAGTATCATCATCCAAGGATCATTTCTGAAGAGTTTCAAGTGCTGAATTGAAGATCCACCACCACTGCCATACCAAGAAACCAGGTTTGCAAATTCTCTGCCACATCATTATTTAAGCATTGATAGGTTGAATTATTAGTGTAGAATGGCTAGAGACACCTAGGTGATGAATTCTGGAAAGTTAGAGGTCATTTGATGAAGGTTGAATATTGGACATCACTTCTTTAATGAACAAGAACTCAAGGCATAGGGAGAGATAATACACGTGGGATAGCTTGTTTGAACCAGGGAAGTGTGAGGATCATGTTAGTATAAAGAAATCTAAGGTTGGTTGAAGTTGAGGATTGACCATATATTGAGATGCACTATCGGGTTTTATGATAGAGACGCTTTCAATGAAAACCAAGACTAGTATCGTGATCAGGGAGAAAAACTGAGCAATTTTGTGCTTTGGATTGTCGAATTTGATGCTGTTATGAGGAGGTACGACCGAGTGGAAGATGGTTGCATGAGCTCTGTTCACGAAGCTTTCATGGCAAACCCTAGGCTGGAGGTTAGGGATGAAGTCTGGGCAGTGAGATGCTAGCTTGACCATTGACCTGAGAACTAATCCAATGGACGAGGTTCAATTGCATTTTGGGAGGGAATTCTGATACACGATGGAACGCGGCGTTTCATTAAAAGGTTTCTTGGGCTGGATTCTACCCACACCCCCTTCACGGCCCAATTGGCATAATGAACTATATTGGGTTGCTCTTCGCACCGCTGGTATTATATTTTTCTTTTCATTTTCTAGTTATTTTCTGATTAAATAAATGGGCCTGGCGCGTTGCTTTTTGAACCCCCCAGTCTGGGCCCAAATGAAATTTGAACTACATTGCCTTGCTAGCTGCACCCGCCCCTTCATATTTTGATTTTATTTTCTCCATTTTTTCATTAATGTTTGAAAAATCATATTAAATTGAAAATATAAAAGAAAAATATAAAAGAAAAATATAAAAGAAAAATATAAAAGAAAAATATAAAATAAAAATATTTTCCTTTCATGCATTTTTAGTATTTTTTGTATATTTTCTACTTTTATTGCATTTTATTTCTTTTATGTTGATACATGAATTTGTAGGATTTTGTTTAGGTAGTTCCCTTAACATTTTTAGACCATTCGTTTTAGGATAGCTAGATATAGGTTTTAGCTTCCCCCTGGATTTATTCCATAATTTTGTGATAAATTTTAGGATAGTTTTGATTAGATGATATTAGGTTGTGTAGAATTAGGTTAAACTTCAACATAGGTCCATAATAACACTAGAATTTTGGGTTTTTAGGACAAATTAGACTATGGGACATATAGGGCATTAAGGGTAGGTATGTAGGATCCCTTAGAAATTATATTAGGATTTAATATAGTAGTATACTATTTTTAGTTGATTTTTGTATTGGTTGATTGTTTGTGTTGCCTTTAGGGCATTTTTGCTTTAGTTGCTTTGCTTTGGAGTTTTCCCTTGGCTTGGTGAGCTTGGTATCTCTTTGTGGAGCATTGAGGAGCTTGCTAGAAGACTTGAAGATTGATTGAGGAGCTTGAGAGCTTGATCCTGTTGTTTTGTTGATTGTTTTAGGGTTAGGGATTAGGAAGAGTTTAGACTTAGATAGCTTCTTTCTCAAACATGGATGGTATCTTTCACCTCCATTCCTCCCTATGATTCCAAGCCCTTCCATGGTATAAACCTCTATCCTTTGGAGGGATAAGTGATGTACCTAGGAAGTAGAACTTTTGAGGGAACCATTCCTTTGATGTTGAACCCTTATAGGTCACCTTTGGTGGTCAATAAGCAGTTCAATATCCCCAGCTTATTCAGTAAGTGATTTCCTCTGGTTTGATTATCTTGAGAGATGTTGAGCTTGAGTTTGAAGATGAAGACTTCAATGAAGAGTGTTGAAGAGGATGAATCCTTGAGTATTGCCATTCCAGCTGAAGCTTGAAGAGCAGCAAGAGCAAGTTGATACTTGAAGACCCCTGAAGATGAAGTAAAGACTGAAGGATGAAGTTGACACTTCTAAGTGATTGAGATTGATTCTGAAGAGCTGAAGCTTGAAGAACAAAGGAAGTTGACACTTACTTTGATACCTGGAGATCCTGAAGGAGCCAAGTTGATACTCATAATTAATAGTGAAGCCTGAAGGTGGAGTTGATCAAGAAGTTGAAGCTTAAAGGAGAAGATAAGTTGAAACTTATGTTGAACGATTGAAACCTGGAAAAGCAAATTGATATTTGTCAAGGGTGATTAAAGTCTGACGACTGAGTTGCTGTTGGAAGAGCTGAAGCTTGAAGTTGAGAGGAGTTGATCTGCTTTCTTCTGTTTTCTTTTATGTATTGATGTGTTTTGTTTGACTTGCTTGATGCATTAGAATAAGTTCATATCTAGACTAGGTAGAATCTAGGAGCATGATTGCACTAGAGGTTGAGTTGCTCCCTCTGCTTGTATTGTTACTGTGTGGCTTTGCTTGCGGGTATTCGGTAGAGCCCAGCTCCCTTGCCCATGTGGTTTGTTTGCCTGATGGCATTTTATTTCATTTTATCTGTATGATTGCAGTTTACTATATATTGCTTGATAGCATGTTGTTTATATTTCAGTATGATTACTGTTATCCATTCTGGCTTGAGCTTGAGATGAGCTTGTGGAGGCTGAAGCCCCACACACATTTCCTCCCTCACTTGCATTGCATGCATTTTACTGTTAAGTTGATGCTGTCTGTTTTGGTGTATCATTGATATGATCCCTTAGGACTCTCATTTCCTCTGATAAGGAATTGATGATAGAATTTTAGGTTGAAACCTATGCATGACAACTTCTAGGAGTTCCCTATTCAAACCTCAACCATAGGATGGATCCTTGGCATGACAACAGTAGGACTTGATAGTCTCCCTCCTAGTTGGGCATGTTCTCTTCTCATCTCAAAACAGTTTAAGATACAGTAATCATGAATGATTTATTTCGTACGTTACGAGCCTTAAGCTATCTGAGAAAGGATTGTGGGAGAGTTTCTTTTCCACAGTCTGGATGTTTAGTATGGTACCCTTTGGGTGACATGCGACGCATTCACTCTCAGGTCATAGTCTCTAGTGTGATTGAAATCGCAAACACAATAAAAAACACTTCTTTCGTAAAAGACAAGAAATAAACCGTAGTTTCCCGAACTACGTGAGCTCTGATCACTCATGCCTGTTGAGAGTATGTAGGCACAAGATGGCGATGTCTTGGCGAGCTACCTTCCCCCACAACCCGTCGTAGGCCGAACTACGTTGACTCTGATTTCTCGTTCTCTGATGAGAATACGTAGGCATAAAGCGCGATGCTTTGCCGAGTCATTTTTATTTTCTTTTTAAGTCAGCCTTGATAGGTAGATAGAATAAAACCAACCCGTCCAAGTAAACACAACAAGCGAGGATCCCGTCGAGTACGACGGACGTGAGGGGTGCTAATACCTTCCCCTTGCGTAACCGACTCCCGAATCTAGACAACGGTTGCGACGACCTTGTCTTACCCTTTTTTGTTAGGTTTTTCCGATCGTTTCCATTCCCGCTCTAAGAGATAAATAACCAAAGGTGGCGATTCTTCTGTTGTGTCGGCACCTTATTTTCGCGCAAGCGACATAGGCATCTGTTAAAAAAACAGGCATCGAACCCGAAGGTCGGATCAACACGAAGTTGAGAGGAACATATGACTTCGCTATTAAGCATCTATTAAACAAACAGGCATCAAATCCGAAGACCAGCTCAACCCGAAGTTGAGAAGAACATATGACCTCGGCGTCAGGCATCTGTTAAACAAACAGGCATCGAACCCGAAGGCCGGCTCAACCGAAAGTTGAGAAGAACATCTGACATCGCCGGCAGGTATTTATTAAACACACAGGCATCGAACCCGAAGGCCGAATCAACACAAAGTTGAGAGGAACATCTGACCTCGCCGCGAGGCACCAGTTAAACAAACAGGCATCGAACCCGAAGATTGCCTAAACACAAAGTTGAGAAGTACATCTGACCTTGCCGTCAAGGATCTGTTAAACAAACAAGCATCAAACCCGGAGTCCGGCTAAACCTGAAGTTGAGAAGAATATCTGACCTCCCTGTCAGGCATCTGTTAAACAAACAGGCATCGAGATTGATGGCCGGCTCATCCTGAAGTTGAGAAGAACATTTGACCTAGTTGTCAAGCATCTGTTAAACAAACAGGAATCGAACCCGAAGGCCGACCCAAACCGAAGGTGAGAAGAACATCTAACCTCGCCGTCAGGCATCTGTTAAATAAATAGGCATCGAACTCGAAGGCCGACTCAACCCGAAGTTGAAAAGAACATCTGACCTCTCTGTCAAGCATCTGTTAATCAAACAGGCATCGAACCCGAAGGTCGGCTCAACCCGAATTTGAGAAGAACATCTGACCTCGCCACCAGGCATCTATTAAAAAAACAGGTATCGAACTTGAAGGCCGGCTGAACACGAAATTGAGAAGCACATCTAACCTCGTCGTCAGGAATCTGTTAAACAAACAGGCATCGAACCTGGAGGTCGGCTCAACACAAAGTTGAGAAGAACATTTGACCTCGCCGTCAGGCATCTGTTAAATAAATAGGCATCGAAACCGAAGGTCGGCTCAACCTGAAGTTGAGAAGAACATCTGACCTCGCCGTCAGGTATCTGTTAAACAAATAGGCATTGAACCCGAAGGCCGGTTCAACACCAAGTTAAGAGGAACATCTGACCTCGCCGTGAGGCATCTACTAAACATACACGCATCAAACCCGAAGGGCGGCTCAACCAGAAGTTGATAAGAGCATTAGACCTTGCCGTCAGGCATCTATTAAACAAACAGGCATCGAACACGAAGGTTAGCTCAACACGAAGTTCAAAGGAACATTTGACCTCGCCGTCTGGCATCTGTTAAACAAACAAGCATCGAAACCGAAGGCGGCTCAACCTGAAGTTGAGAAGAACATCTGACCTCGCTGTCAGGCATCTGTTAAACAAACAGGCATCGAACCTGCATACCGGCTCAACTTGAAATTGAGAAGAACATCTGACCTCGCCGTCAGGCATTAGTTAAACAAGTAGGCATCGGACCCGAAGGCCAGCACAACACGAAGTTGAGAGGCACATCTGACCTCACCGTCAGGCATCTGTTAAACAAACAGGCATCGAACCCGAAGGCCGGCTTAACACAAAGTTCATCGAAATATTTGACCTTGCCGTCAGGGATCAGTTAAACAACTAGGAATTGAACTTGAAGGCCGGCTCAACCCGAAGTTGTGAAGAACATCTGACCTCGCTGCCAGGCATCTGTTAAACAAACAAGCATCGAACCCGAATGCCGGCTCAACCCGAAGTTGAGAAGAACATCTGACCTCGCCGTCAGGCACCAGTTAAACAAACAGGCATCGAACCCGAAGGTCGTTCCAACCCTTAGTTGAGAAAAACATTTGCCTCGCCGTCTAGCATCTGTTAAACAAACAGGCATCGAACCCGAAGGGTGGCTCAACACGAAGTTAAGAAGTACATCTGACCTCACCATCTGGGATCTGTTAAATAAATAGGCATCGAACTCGGAAGCCAGCTCAACCTAAAGTTGAGAAGAAGATTTGACCTCGCCGTCAAGCATCTGTTAAACAAACAGGCATCGAACCCGAAGGTTGGCTCAACCCAAAGTTGAGAAGAACATATGACCTCGCCAACAGGCATCTGTTAAACAAACATGCATCGAACCCGAAGGCCGGCTGAACACGAAGTTGAAAAGTACATCTGACCTCGTCGTCAGGCATCTGTTAAACAAACAAGCATCGAACCCGGGGGCCGGCTCAACATGAAGTTGAGAAGAACATCTGACCTCGCCGTTAGGCATCTGTTAAACAAACAATTATCGAACCTGAATGCCGGCTCAACCCAAAGTTGAGAAGAACATTTGACCTTGCCGTCGGGCATCTGTTAAACAAACAGGGTTCGAATCCGGAGGCCGGCTCAACACGAAGTTGAGAAAAATATCTGACCTCGCGGTCAGGCATCTTTTAAACAAACAGGCATCAATCCCGAAAGCCAGCTCAACATGAAGTTGAGAGTAACATCTGACCTCGCCGTCAGGCATCTGTTAAACAAACATGCATCGAACACGATGCCCGGCTCAACACGAAGTTGAGAGGAACATCTTACCTCGATGTTAGGCATCTGTTAAACAAACAAGCATCAAACCCGAAGGTCAGCTATACTCGAAGTTGAGAAGAACATCTGACTTCGCTGTCTAGCATCTATTAAACAAACAGGCATCAAATCTGAAGGCCGGCTCAACCCGAAGTTGAGAAGAACATCTGACCTCGGCATCAGGCATCTGTTAAACAAACAGGCATCGAACCTGAATGCCGGCTCAACTTAAAGTTGAGACAAATATATGGCCTCGCCGTCAGGCATAAGTTAAACAAGTAGGCATCGGACCCGAAGGACGGCACAACACGAAGTTGAGAGGCACATCTGACCTCGCCGTCAGACATCTGTTAAACAAACGAGCATCAAATTTGATGGCTGACTCAGCCCGAAGATGAGAAGAACATCTGACCTCGCTGTCAAGAATAAGTTAAACAACTAGGAATCGAACCTGAAGGCCGGCTCAACCCAAAGTTGAGAAGAACATCTGACCTCGCTGCTAGGCATCTGTTAAACAAACAAGCATCGAACCCGAATGCCGGCTCAACCCGAAGTTGAGAAGAACATCTGACCTCGCCCTCAGGCACCGTTAAACAAACATGCATCGAACCCAAAGGCCGTCCCAACCCTTAGTTGAGAAGACCATCTGCCTCGGTGTCAAGCATCTGTTAAACAAACAGGCATCGAACCCGAAGGGCGGCTCAACACGAAGTTGAGAAGTACATCTGACCTCGCCATCCGGGATCTTCTAAACAAATAGGCATCGAACCCGGAAGCCAGCCTAACCTGAAGTTAAGAAGAACATCTGACCTCGCCGTCAAGCATCTGTTAAACAAACAGGCATCGAACCCGAAGGTCGGCTCAACATGAAGTTGAGAGGAACATTTGACCTCGCTGTTAGGCATCTGTTAAACAAACAAGCATCAAACCCGAAGGTCGGCTCAACTCGAAGTTGAGAGGAACATCTGACTTCGCTGTCTAGCATCTGTTAAACAAATAGTCATCGAACCCGGAGGCTGGCTCAACACAAAGTTGAGAAGAACATCAGACCTCGCTGTCAGGCATCTGTTAAACAAATAGGCATCGAACCCGAAGGCCGTCTCAACCTGAAGTTGAGAAGAACATCTAACCTCGCTGTAAGGTATCTGTTAAACAAACAGGCATTGAACCAGAAGGCCGGCTCAACACCAAGTTGAGAGGAACAATCTGACCTTGCCGTCAGGCATCTACTAAACAAACAGGAATCGAACCCGAAGGTCAACTCAACACGATGTTTAGAGGAACATTTGACCTAGCTGTCAGGCATCTGTTAAAAAAACAGGCCTCGAAACCGAAGGCGGCTCAACCAAAAGTTGAGAAGAACATCTGACCTTGCTGTAAGGCATCTGGTAAACAAACAGGCATCGAACCTGAATGTCGGCTCAACTAGAAGTTGAGAGGAACATCTGACCTCGCCGTCAAGCATTAGTTAAACAAACAGGCATCGCCAACACGAAGATGAGAAGAACATCTGACCTCACCGCCAAGCATCTGTTAAACACACGAATCGAACCCAAAGGCTGGCTCAACTTGAAGTTAAGAGGAATATTTGACCTCGCCATCAGGCATTAGTTAAACAAACAGGCATCGAAGCCGAAGGTCGGCACAACACGAAGTTGAGAGGAACATTTGACCTCACCGTCAGGTATCTGTTAAACAAACAGGCATCGAACCCGAAGGCCGGCTCAAACTGAAGTTGTGAAGAACATATTACCTCGCTGTCAAGCATCTGTTAAACAAACAAGCATCGAAATTGGTGGTCAGCTCAACCCGAAGTTTAGAAGAACATCTGACCTCGCTGTCGGGTATCTGTTAAACAAACAGGCATCAAACCCGAATGCCGGCTTAACCGGAAGCTGAAAACAACATCTGACCTCGTTGTCAGGAATCTGTTAAACTAAAGGCATCAAACCCGAAGGACGACTCAACTCGATGATGAGAAGATCATCTGACCTTACCATCAGTCATCTATTAAACAAACTGGCATCGAACCCGAAGACCGTCTCAACCCTTAGTTGAAAAGAACATCTGACCTCGCCGTCATGCATCTGTTAAACAAATACGCATCGAACCCGAAAGCCGGATCAACTTGAAGTTGACAGGAACATCTGACCTCGCCATCAGGCATTAGTTAAACAAACATGCATCAAACCCGAAGGACGGCACAAAACGAGGTTGAGAGGAACATCTGACCTCGCCGTCAGGTATCTGTTAAACAAACAGGCATCGAACCCGAAGACGGGCTCAACACGAAATTCATAGGAATATCTGACCTTGGTGTCAGGGATCTATTAAAAAACAGGCATCGAACTCGAAGGCCGGCTCAAACCGAAGTTGAGAAGAACATCTGACCTCGCTATCAGGCATCTGTTAAACAAACAGGCATCAGATTTGTTGGTCGACTCAACCCGAAGTTTAGAAGAACATCTGACCTTGCTTTCAGGAATCAGTTAAACAACTAGGAATCGAACCCGAAGGCCGGCTCAACCTGAAGTTGAGAAGAACATCTGACCTCGTCTTCAGGTATCTGTTAAACAATCAGACATTGAACCCGAAGGCCGGCTCAACACGAAGTTGAGAGGAACATCTGACCTCGCCGTGAGGCATCTGTTAAACAACCAGGCATCGAACCCGAAGGGCAGCTCAACCAGAAGTTGATAAGAACATTAGACCTTGCCGTCAGGCATCTATTAAACAAACAAGCATCGAACCCGAAGGTCGGCTCAACACCAAGTTGAGAGGAACATTTGAACTGGCCGTCAGGCATCTGTCATACAAATAGGCATGGAAACCAAAAGCGGTTCAACCGGAAGTTGAGAAGAACATCTGACCTCGCTGTCAAGTATCTGTTAAACAAACAGGCATCAAACCCGAAGGTTGGCTCAACCCAAAGCTAAGAAGAACATGTGACCTCGCTGTCAGGCATTTGTTAAACAAACAGGCATCGAACCCAAAGGCCGGCTCAACCTGAAGTTGAAAAGAACATCTGACCTCGCTGTCAGGCATCTGTTAAACAAACAGGAATCGATCCCGAAGGCTGGCTCAACATGAAGTTGAGAGGAACATCTGACCTCGCCGTCGGGAATCTGTAAAATAAATAGGCATCGAATCCGATGCCTGGTGTCGCTACTGCGAAAATCGGCGCCGGCTATGACAGAAGAGTCACCACCGTGCGTTATTTATCCCAACAGAGGGAAAGGAAACGCTCAGAGTAAACCTAACGCAAAACGGGAAAGGAATGGTCATCGCAACCAAATCCTGGATTCGGGAGTCGATTACGCAAGGGGAAGGTATTAGCACCCCTCACGTCCGTCGTACTCGATGGGATCCACACTTGTTTTCTAGTACAAATTGTTATTCTATCTACTCTAAAGGTCTGGGGTTAAAAAGAAAGAAAATGACTCGGCAAAGTATCGCACTTTATGCCTATGTATCCCCGTTTAGAACGAGAAATCAGAGTCAACGTAGTTCGCCTAACTACGGGTTAAGGGGGGAAGGTTTCTCGCTATGATACGGCATCCTATGCCTACGTACTTTCATACAGCATGAAAGATCAGAGCAAACGTAGTTCGGGCTACAGAAGACACAAGCTTGTCTGACTGGTTTTTTATTACCTTATGAAAGGGTTTTTCTTGATTAAGAGTCCAAGCGGACAAAAATGACACTTTGATGCTTGTTTTGAATATTTTACGAAAGAAGTGTTTTCTTAGTTTGTTTGCAATCTCTGACGCACTAGAGACTATGATTCGAGAGTGACTACGTCGCATGTCACCCAAAGGGTGCTACACTAAGCAGCCAGACTACTGGAAAGAAGCTCTCCAGCAACCCCTTCTCAAATAGCTTAAGGCTCGTGACGTACGACATCGATTAACCTTATTACTGTATTTTCGAGTTGTTTTAGGATAAGAAGAGAAAGAAGCTCTAAAAAGCCTAAGGTTGAAAAGGGAATAAAAAATAACCTAATGTTGTCATGCATGGATAAGAATCCTAATGTCTGTCATAATTCCCTCCTGCACAGAGGAAATCAGAGATCCTAGGGGATAAATAGAAAAGAAAGCAAGCAAATACAGTAAAATGCATGCAATGCAGCAATACAAGCGAGGCAAGGGAGTCCCACTCAACCTCGAACCTGGGAAAACAACAGGAAAAGTGAATCAACATTCACATCAAACCTAGGGGCAAGCAGCACAAGCCAACAAACAATATAGAAACCAAAAACCACAGCAGAGGAGGCAGCCCAGATAGCAACACCAGACTCCTACAGCAAACAGCATAAGCAGCAGCTCTGACAGCAACAGGTTGATTAAACAGTAAAAGTTGACTGCAACAACCTTCATCTTCATGAATAACTCCCATCTTCAAGTTTCACTCAACTTTCAACCTTCAACAAGCACCAAGCTTCAACAAGCTTCAAACTTCAACAAGCAACAAATTCCAACCAGTAAACAGTTTCAACAAGCTCCTGACTTCATCTTCAATCAAGCAGTAAAACCCTAGCTTCAACAAGCAACCAGCTTCATCAAGCAGACAACCTCATTCTCAATAAGCTTCAACAAGCCCTAAACTTTCTCTTTACCAAGCTTCAACAAGCACCTCCAAGGGAGAATCCAGTCAACAAGATCAAGTTGAAATGTTAAGAAACTCAATGACAACCAAGGGAAGCCATTAAGATCTCAACACTGTAAAGGAACTGTATCCTCAAAGTTCTACTCTTAAAGCATGCCATTCATCCCCCCAAGGGAGATATGTGGCTTCTTTAAGAGGACTTTATGTCATTGTATTGAATGGAGATGAGCAATATACTCCATGTTTGAAGAACAGGCAAAATTAATCTAATGCTCTTCCTAAAAACCCTAGTTTCCCTAAGCTCCTGACAAGCACTCCACAAGAGGACAAGACTTCATCTCCAAGCTCCTTCAAGCTCTCCAAAGCATCTTCAATTGGTCTTCATCTTCATCCAAGCACAAGAGCACCACCACCCTAATCTAAGGGGAACTATTGAGTCAAACTAGCCAAGTTAGTTCATCAGAAACACCTAGAAGTTAGTCCTAAAACTAATTCTACTTAAAATACCAGGGGGTTAACCATTCATTTGGACCTAAAACTATGCCCTAAACCTAAAGGTACCATCCTAAAACCCTAATTCTACAACACCTAAAGTTCAATATTCAAACTAGCCTAAATTTATCTCACAAAAATATGAGAAAATTACTATGGGTACGTGCATATCTAAGTTATCTAGCGCAAAAAGAATCAACTCAAAAATCATCACCAATCATTCACAATAAAATCAGCAAAATGGCATACCAAACATATCAAAATAAAAGCAATTGAAAATACAAAAATGCAAATAAAATATAAAATGCATGAATTAAAGAAATTTTAATCCTATTAAATTCTACATATTTTAAGGAGTTAGGGAAAAAAATCTAGCTTAAAAAGATTAATTTTTCTATTTATTATGGATTTATTTCTATACTATATGAAATTGACAAAAATAAAATAAATATAATGAAAATAACAAAAACGCGTTGCAAATAGCAATAAACCTATGTTGTTTCTCCAGATTGGGCCTAACAGGGGGTGCGTATAACAAATTGCCTTAAGCCCAATCCACACTAAAATGAAATCAGGAAAAGAAATGAAAAATGAAAAAATGCTTGTGTCAAATAGCAATGATTCTCAGTGTACTTTCTCATTGGGCCCAAACCAGGGGTGTGGAAAGCAAGAAGTCACTAAGCCCATCCAACTCAGATTAAATGAAACGGTGAGTTTTGATGTTATTCATTCTCTTTAGTTTGTGAAACCCGATCGTGGTCGTTGGTTCAGTTTCTCAGTCAAAGGTCAATGTATGATCTATGGGCCCTGGGTCATCGTCCCCAATTGTTTGAAAAATGGAGGGAGAAGCTCAAACGGTGGCCTGAGCTTTGCGCCACCGTCTTCTCCGGCGAAGGCAGCCCAAAACCTCATCAACCAAACCAATTAAATACCCTATTCCACCTGAAATTTCATCCTGATCATGAATATGACTTCCATTTCCATTGATTCTCACCCAATTTCAAAACCCGATAGAAGTTGCAGAAAAATCACCCAATCTTGATCGTTGCAATTCTTAAAATTAAAGACCCTAGCATGAACTACATTCTTCAGGCTTCAATTCTAACTATCTGGCCATGCTTAAAACCTCAAGAATCTCAAGATATTCCCTTCAACAGAATTCTGATCACCACCTAAACTGTCACGAATTGCTCAACTTTTGTGCCTAAATCCATCTAATCATCATCCCTAACCTCTCCATACATCAAATGCTAATCAATTCACTACGAATTGGTGCAAAAATAGAAAGTTGCAAACCTAGTTTAATGTGATGAACAAATGGTGATTCTCCTTGATTCAGCCCTCAATCTTCTCCAGATTCATTCAAGAACCACTCCTAAAGCTTCTGAAACAACTGATTTGCACTGAATTCTCCTTAATCCTCAAAACCGATTCTTGATGCAATGGTGAAGTTTTCAAATGCTCTCTCTCGATTCTCTCCAATGCTGACCCAAAAAATGATCTGAATCCAATGCACATGTTATATAGAGTTGATTAGAACTCTCTAGAAACTTCTGTAACAACCTGAATGAGAAATTCAATTTCTCACATTCCTTGAAAATATCATATGTGGAAATCATGCCTTGCTCTGCTTTAGCTCTCATACTCACTTAAATTTCTCCTCTTGTGATATTTAGAACTGAATTGGATGTGCATCCTCCTTGTTTTTGATCTTATGGAGTGTGATGGTTATGTTACTTCAACCTTAAGGTATCAAAGGGAACCATGTGTAAATGACCTCAAATCAAAAATGTGGTAATGTCATCCTTTCCAAAACATATTTTCTGATCAATTTGGTATATAACATTGCTTGGTTTGGCCATAAATCAAGAATTCCACAATTTTGGCCTTTTAATCACTTTAATTTCTTCATTTCAAAGCCATTTCAAACCAACTTCTCCTATGAGCCAATTCAAATCCTCCTTGATGTATGGTCAAGGTTAAAACCCTATTTTGAGAAACTTTCTAGTTGAACAATTTTCCATTTGAAACATCTAAGTTGGAGATTTTGACCCATGCTTGAGAATGACCCATAATCACCAATACCCAAAATACCCCTGGATTGCCAAGACCATAACTTGAGTTCTACAAATCCTCTTGAGGACTTCTAGTACTCTATGGAAATCTAAGATCAAGATATACAACTCTTATGTTGGCCAAGAATCCATTTGAAAACTCCTTGAATGGAAAAAATTGCTTGGACGTCAAGTGACTTTCACAGATAAATTTCAGTGTCCTCTGATGACCTGTAATTTGCAAGGACCATAACTTGAGTTCTATAAATCCTCTTGAGGACTTCTAGTACTCAAATTAAAGGTATTAAGAAGCTCTACAAGTTTCATGTTGGCCAAAGATCCATTTGAAACTTGTATTTTAACTTATGTGGCTTTGAAGTTAGGCACTAAATAGGGGATTTTACACTGAAACCCTAATTTAGCAACTTCCCACATTCTTGATTTTTCTTTGCTTAACCTTGGCACAACACCATACATGTATCAACATACCAATGCAGGAATTCCATGACTTCAAAGTAGGCTTTGATGCTCTCCCATTACTCAGTTGAATTGGGGTTGACCCAGATGAAACCCTAGTTGACTGCACCTCAACTATGGCTCTTGTACTTGAATCAATGTCTTGTCTTAGCTTCAATAGGGCCCTCTAGGAATCCCATGAGATCCATAAAAACCTCAAATACACATTCCATATTTCTCATCCCACTGATGATTCTCAATATTCCTTAAGATAGGAGCAAAACCCACATGTAGGCATTCAAACTTCTCAAGACTTCAAATCATTTCTTGATGGCCTGGATGACTTCTCATCTTGGATAACACACCTTGCTAGGCTCTTCTCTTGATAGACTCCTTGATCCCATGTTGGATGCATGCTATGCTATGATATGCCAATGATTGAACCATGTACATGATGTAACTATGCAAATGAAATGCAATGAAACATAAATCAGGCAAGAAAAGGTTGAGCAAATTTTGGGGTGCAACAGCTGCCCCTATTCAAACGGTTTGGACGCGACTGGGTGAAGAGCGAACGACCTTCAAGCAATTAAGGTACGATACGGTTGAATACCAAGAAACCCTGAAATTTGCCAACTGCATAAATAAACTGCACTGCCTGGGGAACAACATCCCCTATCTGAATCTGGTTGTTACAGCGACAACTGATCCAACATCTGATAATAATTCTGATTTCAACTTCAACCACCCCTGTAACGCCACAGGTACTGAACCATCTTGCAAAACACCTCCGTCCATAACTGGATTAACCTTGTCAACATAAGAAGGGAAATAAATTCGTCAACACGAATAGAAATTCTGTCGTCACAGGAGTAACCTTGTCCACCTCTGGACCCAAATTTCGTCAAATCATGAATAAACACAAATCTGTCCACGTCAGGACTCCCATATCAACAACACAGGAATAGAACTTTGTCCATGTTAGGACGCTTGTTTCGTCAACACGAAGAAATCTCAACTAAAACTTGTCCACGTCAGGACTCCACTTGCCGTCAACACGAAAAAATCCCGGCGACTTCGCTGGGGATGACTCGTCTGCATTTCGTCATCACGAGGGGATCCTATCAACATAGGAATAAATTGTCCACGTCAGGAATAAATCGTCCATGTTAGGAAATAAACTGTCCACATTAGGAATAAACCGTCCACGTTAGGAATAAACTGCCCACGTTAGGAATAAACCGTCCATGTTAGGAATAAATTGTTCACGTTAGGAATAAACCGTCCACTTTAGGAATAAACTGTCCACGTTAGGACTCACATCTTGTCTTGATTTTTCCATGTCAGGACTCACATCTTGTCTTGATTTGTCCATGTCAGGACTCACATATCGTCTGGATTTGTCCGTGTCAGAACTCACATCTCGTCAGTACAAGAAAATCCTATCAGCATGGGAGTAAGTCGTCCACGTCGGGACACCGTTTCGTTGACACGAAGAAAGATAAATTCGTCCACGTCAGGACTCGCGCATCTTCGACCCGCTGAGGAAATAAAACCCGTCCACGTCAGGACTCACGCTTTGCCAACACAAAAAAAGATAAATTTGTCCACGTCAGGACTCACATTTCGCCGATATGAAGGAAGATATCTGCTGGAGATAAATGGTCCACGAAGAGTAATCAATTTTGTCCATGCCCGGACTTCACATTCCGTCAACACGGAGAAATCGAACCTGTCCACGTCAGGACTAGCACATCTCGTCAACCCGAGGAAATAAATCTTTCCACGTTAGGACACCCACTTCACTAGCACGAAGAAATCCCGTCAATACAGGAATAAATTGTCCACGTCAGGACTCATATCTCGTCAACACGAGGAACTCCTATCAACATAGGCAATAAAATTTTGACGACTTCCGGGGAAATCCTTCTGTCAACCAGTAAGAAAATACATCCGTTTATCCATACGGGAGGATACTACGAATACCGTTTCTCCCTTTTTTTTTTTTTTGCAGTAGCTAACTCCATTGGTTCCAACCCACAAACTTTTTAGCACTGACGTGACAGCGACTTTGAGGAGGACTCCACGGGGGATATTTGGAACCCAAACTGTCGGACGCCTGTTCCGATAGCCGGCGACAGCCTCTGAAATTTTGATTCATGAAACCCTTTGATGCTGACATAACAGCAAATTTGAAGAGAATAATCCGCTGGCCGGATAAGAGGAACTTAACCAATTAACTCTGGCGGAGAAAATAGTAAGATGAATCGTATCATCGCATGTCTCACGGCGAGACCTCGAATACCTGGTAATAAATCTGAGCCAGAACTCCACACACCTGCTGCGAAAAACACACCTGAATGCTGAGGGTAACGCCAACTCCGCAGGGGAGAACAAGTATCACAAAATATCCTGGAGAAATAAACGCCAGAAACATAACCATCTCTACCAGGGAGAGATTAAACACCAATTTCCACTGGGAGGGAAGAAACACCTTGCTGGTGAACAAACTTAGATGGGGGAGAAGCGACACTGCTGGGCAAAACACACTGTCTGGGCACAGTTTACACATTTAGAGTTACGGACTTTGCTGAGGATCAACATCCTGTCAATGGCATGACGACCTGTGGGGAGCAAGAAAACTATCCTTCGCGGATATAAACCTTTCGAACCACCAACTTGGTTAACTATTGCAGGAATCTCCCATGCTAGAGATTGAACGTGCACATATTTGATTTGCTGAGGAGCGCAACCTCTGCAGGGGACATTGATTTTGAATTGCTGGGATTAATCCTATGGAAGGCTTTCCATGAGGACACTCTCCTGGGGAAAATAATTCCCTGCTTCGGGAAGGGATAAACGTCATTTCAAATCCCGGGGGATAAGCTGCGACTAGCTGAGGAATGACATCAACTGGAATCAGGTCTTACGTCAAGCGACCTCGGCTGGGGAATACAATTCCTGACCATTTTCTCCAAAGGTAAGAACCCTGCAAAACACAAACGAGACAAAACAGGCCTATACAACAGAATCTATCCGGGTTATCATCTGTGACATTACTTCAGTCAATTCGAAGTTTTAGAAATTATTGGCAAGGGCCAGCAAGATTATGTCAGTGCAAGTTTATCAAAAACATCAGGGTCTCTCACAAACAAAATAATAAAGAACAAGCATCAAGTACTGAATAACATGTTTTATTGATAATGGGCCTCTGAATAGGCAAAGTTTTGTACACTGGATGCAACTCTTGAAAAGAGGAAGTTACGCACACACATACATACATATATGCACAAGAAGCATAAATAAAATACAAAACAATATTTGTATACATGTTGGCAACGTGGCAGAGACAAACACCACGAGCTGATCCTCCTATGACTCGCCTGACTCCGCGCTTTCCCGGCGCTCGATCTTCGGAAAGATTGTTTTTGGATAGACGGCCCCAGGTCCTCCCAAACCACTAAGCAATGCCGTATCAAATCCAGACCGCAGTCATTTGCTTTTTCAATCCCTAACTTTTGCGTGAACTGCCCTTTGCGAGTTTTCAATTCACCGGGATACCCTTTTTTGCCGAAGTCACCCTTTTCAGGTTTTCGACTTCGCGGGTGTACATCTTTTCAATTTTATCCCTAACTTTTGCCTGAACCTTTTATTCATTTTTTATGGTTCGCCGGGATGCCCCATTTTGCCTGAACTCTCTTTTTATTGTCCAGCGGGTCACTTTTAAGCAAAGTATTTTTTAACTACGTCCGAATTCATAGGAGACGTAAAGTCTTCACCATCCATGGTGGATAGTAACAAGGCTCCTCCAGAGAAGACTTTTTTGACAACGTAGGGGCCTTCGTAGTTAGGAGTCCACTTGCCCCTGTGATCTGTTTGTGGTGGGATAATCTTTTTCAAAACAAGATCGCCCGTCTGAAAGCTTCGAGGGCATACCTTTTTGTCGTAAGCTTTCTTCATCCGGCTCTGATACAACCGACCGTATGCTAAAGAAGCCAGTCTCTTCTCATCCATTAAGCTGAGCTTATTCAGTCTATCTTTAACCCATTCTGCCTCGTCAAGTTGGACATCACGTAAAACCCTTAGGGAAGGAATCTCGACCTCCAACGGTAACACCGCCTCCATCCCGTATACCAATGAAAAAGGGGTTGCCCCAGTTGATGTGCGTACCGTCGTACGATAACCGTGCAAAGCGAAAGGTAACATCTCGTGCCAGTCCTTATACGTCACAACCATCTTCTGAACAATCTTCTTTATGTTCTTATTGGACGCTTCGATTGCGCCATTCATCTTGGGCCGGTAAGGAGAAGAGTTGTGATGCTCAATCTTAAAATTCTGACACAACTCTTTCATCATTTTATTATTCAAATTTGAACCGTTGTCGGTGATAATCCGCTCAGGGATCCCATATTTGCAGATAATATCTCGTTTGATGAATCTGGCTACCACATGTTTGGTCACATTGGCATATGATGCTGCTTCCACCCATTTGGTGAAGTAATCGATTGCTACCAAAATGAACCGGTGTCTGTTTGATGCCGTAGGCTCAATCTTGCCAATCATATCAATCCCCCACATCAAGAAAGGCCACGGTGATGACATCACATTCAGATGACTTGGAGGCACATGGATTTTGTCCGCATAAACCTGGAATTTATGACACCTTTTTGCAAGCTTGAAACAGTCTGTTTCCATAGTTAGCCAATAATAACCCGCCCGCAGCAGTTTTCTTGTCATAGCATGCCCACCAGCATGTGTACCAAATGTACCCTCATGTATCTCTTCCATGAGCAGCTTTGCCTCTTTCTCATTTACACAGCGTAGCAACACCAAGTCGTGGTTTCTTTTATACAGGACACCGTCCGGATTCAAATAGAAATTGCCAGCCAATCTCCTGAGGGTCTTCTGATCTCTACTAGATGCCCCAGCCGGATACTCCTTGTTCTTCAGGAAATTCTAGATGTTAAAGTACCAGGGTTTACCATCGGGAGCCTCGTCAATGGAAAATATGAATGCAGGCCTATCGAGCCGAGAGATAACAATCCGGGGAGCCTCGTTCCAGAAGTTAACTTTATACATTGAAGACAATGTCGCCAGGGCGTCAGCCATTTGATTTTCTGCTCGTGGCACGTGATGCAATTCCACCTTGTCAAAGAAAGGCAAAAACCTCCATGCATAATTCATATATGGTATCAAATTGGGCTGACGTGTCTCCCATTCTCCTTTAATCTGATTCACCACTAGAGTTGAGTCTCCGTATACATCCAGGTTCTTGATTCGCAAATCAATAGCTTCTTCCAGACCCATGATGCAAGCCTCATATTCCGCCTCGTTATTAGTAACGGGAAAGGTCAATCGGGCAGTAAAGGGGATGTGCGACCCCTGAGGAGTAGTGATAATTGCCCCTATTCCGCTACCATAGGAATTTACAGCTCCGTCAAATATCAACTGCCATTTGGAACCCAACTCTGGTCCTTCGTCCGACAACGATTCTTCACAATCTTTCATCTTCAAGTACATGATATCCTCGTCAGGAAAATCAAACCTCATCGATTGGTAGTCCTCAACCGGCTGCTCAGCGAGGTACTCTGACAGAACGCTACCTTTAATAGCCTTTTGCGAGACATATTGGATATCGTATTCAGTTAACACCATCTGCCATCGGGCAATTCTTCCGGAGAGTGCTTGCTTCTCATACACGTATTTGATTGGATCCATCTTTGAAATTAGCATGGTTGTATGATTTAGCATGTATTGCCTCAAACGTTTGGCGGCCCAGGCTAGCGCGCAACACGTCTTCTCGAGCATTGACTATCTGGACTCACAGTCGGTAAACTTCATACTCAAATAGTATATCGCATGCTCTTTACGTCCGGTCTCGTCGTGTTGACCGAGAACAAAACCCATACTTTCCTCAAGAACCGTCAAATACATAATCAAAGGTCTTTCGGCCACTGGGGGTATCAAAACAGGAGGTTCCTGCAAGTATTCTTTTATCTTATCGAACGCCTTTTGACAATTTTCATTCCAGGTCAACACCTGATCCTTTTTCAACAACTTGAATAATGGCTCGCATGTCGCAGTTAGGTGAGATATGAACCGAGCAATATAGTTCAACCTCCTTAAAAACCCACGCACTTCTTTTTCTGTCTTAGGTGTCGGTATTTCTTGTATAGCTTTTATCTTTGCAAGATCAACCTCTATTCCTTTTTTGCTCATAATAAACCCCAGCAGTTTACCCGATCTCACCCCAAAGGTGCACTTGTTAGGGTTCAGTCTCAACCTGAACTTCCTAAGTCTTTTGAACAGTTTCAGCAGATTAACCAAATGCTCTTCCTCCGTCTGGGATTTGGCAATCATATCATCAACATAGACCTCAATCTCTTTGTGCATCATGTCATGAAAAAGAGTCGTCATAGCGCGTTGATATGTTGCCCCAGCGTTCTTCAGTCCGAAGGGCATCACTTTGTAGCAAAATGTTCCCCAGGGAGTAATGAAGGTAGTTTTCTCCATGTCTTTAGGCACCATTTTGATCTGATTATAGCCTGAGAAGCCGTCCATGAAGGAGAATACGGAGAACTGAGCATTGTTATCAACCAGCACATCAATGTGAGGAAGTGGAAAGTCGTCTTTCGGGCACGCCCTATTCAGATCACGGTAGTCTACACACATTCGCACTTTACCATCTTTCTTCGGCACTGGTACTATATTAGCGACCCATGACGGATAAGTTGTAACGGCTAGGAAACCAGCGTCCTGCTGTTTTTGAACTTCCTCCTTGATTTTCACAGCCATGTCTGGTCTGGTTCTTCTGAGTTTCTGCTTAACAGGCGGACATTCCTCTCGCAATGGCAGACGGTGCACAACCATGTCCGTATCCAACCCAGGCATATCCTCGTACGACCAAGCAAATATATCACTATACTCTCGCAGTATCTCAATCAGCCTTTGCTTGATGTCGCTCTGCAGCGCAGCACCTATACGGATATTTCTCACAACTTCTTCCGACCCCAAGTTGATAATCTCAATTTCCTCCTGATGAGGCAAAATGATCCTCTCTTCCTGTTTCAACAAACGAGTCAGCTCCTCTGGCAAGTCGCTATCCTCAACAATCTCTTCCTATGCTTGGAATACTGGGTGCTCGAAGTCGAAACGAGTCATAGGCGGTTCGTAGGAGATGCCATCTGAAATATTAGTCCTGCAAAGGAAATGATTAAACGCTTCAACACGCAAACAAAGAAAATAACCACGTTGCCATTTATTGTTAAAGTAAAAAAACAAGAAAGATAGGGATCACAATATTTGTATATGAAAAACGCCTTTATTTCATGATTAAAACAGTGCAATACACATAATCAAGTAGCCCTAAGGCAAAATCACTATGCCCCGGGTAGGACATAGGATTATTCAACAATTGATAAAACAAATCATTACTGTTTAAAAGTCCCTGGGACAGTTTCCCGGATGGACCAGTTGCAGAGACTTTGTCCTGGCACGCTTGGCTATATCCACGCGTCCATATCGCAGTCACTATCTCCGTCTTCACCATCGAAAATAGCGTTGATAGTCTCAAAGCACACCCCGCTTGGCGTAATCGTGACCGGTCCCTTGAACCTGGGCGCTCCTGAAGATGACGCTGACGACGTCGGTCGATACCCTAGCCCAAACTTGTCATTCTTCACGGGAATCTCCAGTACCTGCCCCCAGCCTTTAGTCTCACCAGTCTGCACTAAAGCCTGAGCTTCCTTGTAGAATGACACTGCCATATCTGATATTTTGTTGGGACCCTGAGCTTTGTCTTTAATTTGCAACCCTTCGAAGGCTTGACAAGGTGTCTCGTGTATTTCTCCGTCGACCTCAACATATCTGAACGATGACAGGTGACTGACCAAAATATCCTCCTCCCCGCAAACGGTAACAACACTATCACCCACCATGTACTTCAACTTCTGATGCAATGTAGATGTTACGGCCCCTGCAGCGTGGATCCATGGTCGTCCCAGAAGGCAGTTATAAGCCGGATGGATATCCATGATGTAGAATTCGGTATCAAAAACCTCTGGCCCCACCTGAAGCGGTAATGTTATTGACCCAAACACTTATCTTTTCGTTCCGTCAAACGCCCTCACAACCAAATTGCTGGGCATGCAGATAATTTCCCGTACGTCCAATTTCATCATGGCTTTCTTTGGCAATACGTTCAACGACGTTCCAGTATCCATCAATACATGCGACATTACGGTGCCCTGGCATTCCACCGATATATGCAAGGCCATGTTGTGCTCTCGACCCCTGGGTGTTAGGTCAAAATCTGTGAAACCCAGGCTATGTCCAGCATTGACATGTGCCATTACCCCCTCTAACTGATTTACAGAAACTTCCTGAGGCACAAATGACGTATCCAGAATCTTTAGCAAGGCGTTCTGGTGGGCCTCGAAACATAACAACAACGACAAGATAGAAATCTTCGACGGCGTCTGCTGTAGGTGTTCAACAATTTTGTAGTCGCTTTTACGAATCAGTCTCATGAACTCCTCTACGTCCTTGAGCGACGTATCCTTTTCTTTCGACTAAGAAGGCCCGCTTTCATTTACTTTGGCTTTGCCTTTGGCCAATCTCTCTGCTTCTATTTCAGGTGAGGTCAAGATCCTTCCGCTACGGGTCATGCCCCCCGTTCCAACGACATTATCAACAGCCCCAGCTGGCTGGTTATTCACCACAATCTTTTCACCGTTGCAATACGCTTCTAATCCATATGTCCACGGGATATCTTTCGTACTCTCAAAGGGAACAGGCCCTACTTTGGTAATTGTAATAGTTGGCCGCCGGGCGGGCGCCGTTATCGTTATAGTCTTCCTCGGGATCGTCACTGTTGCAATATCATTCTGCTCATCACATAGTGCCCCCACAGGCCTCTCAACCGCAGTTCGATCAAATTGCAAGGTCCCTTCGTCGATCAGGGCCTGAATGCCCTGTTTCAAATCAGTACAACCCTCAGGCTGGGTCCAACACTCTAAACAGTATTCATCACAACCAGGGAATACTCCCCCTCTGAGCAACTTGCTTTTCACCTCATTCAATGGTGTCTTCAGTTCGTTAACATCCATCACCAAGTTCAAATTTTCTTCTATCAAGATGGCATTTGCCCCATGATTAGGCATAGGCTGTTGTACGATATTAGGCCCCGCCTGGCCAAAGTTGATGGCTTTACTGTCCAACAAGTCCTGAACTTTATGCTTGAAGGCATGACAAGATTCTACATCATGCCCGGGTGCCCCGGAATGGAATTCACAGTGCTTATTAGCGTCATACCCAAAAGAAGTACCGGCCCTGTAGGCGGCTCCAATGTTCTTTTCTCAACCAAGTTCAAACCCAGCAGTGTCTGAAGAAGCTCTGCATATGTCGACGGAGGCTTATCGAATACTCCCTTCGGCTTTGCATTATGATACCTTCTCTGACCCTGATTCTGCCTTTGCTGTTGTGGTTGTTGCTGCTGCTGTTGTTATTGAGGAATTGGAATAGTAACACTGGCTATTTGCTGAGGCTGAACGTACTGATTTCTACCTCTGCCCCGGCCTCTGCCACCAAATACAGCGCTTGTATCACCTTGTCGTCTTCCGCCGAACGCTTTTCTCGCACCCCCAGCTGAAGTAGATTCACCTGCCTGAATCTTTCCAATTTTAATTTCGTTCTCGATCCTTTCTCCCATAAGGATCATATCAGAGAAGCTACCCATCGAAACATTGAGTAACTTGTCGTAGTACATTCCTGTAAATGTCCCCACAAACATGTCATTCATTTCCCTTTCAACCAAAGGCGGGTGCACCCGAGCTGCCATATCGCGCCACCGTTGCGCGTACTCTTTGAAACTTTCACCATTTTTCTGCGACAGACTCTGCAACTGAACTCTGTTTGGCGCAAAATCGCTGTTATATTTGTAATGCATAACAAAAGCATCAGCCATTTGCTTCCAGCTTCTAATCTGAGCGGGCTCCAGCCCCATGTACCACTCCAAAGATGGTCCCGATAAGCTATCCTGAAAGAAATGCATGAGCATCCTTTCATCATTGGAACATGTAGCCATCCTTCTATAATAAGAACATACATGGACCTTTGGGCAGGTATCCCCGTTGTATTTGTCGAATGTTGGAGCCTTGAATTTTAATGGCACCCTCAGCCCTGGTACTAACCCCATAGTAGTCATATCTAACCCAGCGGTGTTCTGATCAACCACACCTTTCATCTGCTCTTCTAGCATTCTGATCCTCTGAACAGGGTGAATAGGGCCTTCAGGTCCCATACCTCTTCCCGAAAAAGCGTCTTCCTGGTGATCCACCTTCCAGTCATTACCATACCCATCGTAACCCAGGTTACCGCCAAATGATTAAACACAGGACCCTGTCCTCGGTTTCCGAACCCTAGATTGACCCCAACAGGTCCAAAACCATTGTTGAAAGGAAATGCTCCAGCGTCGTTGTTATTCACATTACCGAATCCACCGTTACCGTAGCCATACCCCTGATTGTTGTCGTAACCGTCATTACCAAAGCCTTGATTGTTGAACCCGAAGTTCCCGTCCTGATTGACATTCCCATACCCATTGTTTCCAAAGCCAACATTGTCAACGAATCCTTGATCGGCATCCACAGTGTTGCCTTTGTTGTTAACAACATGCCCATCACCACCATTTCCAGTATTGCCATTACCAGCGCCAGCACCCGCACCAGTACCAGTGTTTCCGTTGACAGTCACAACAGGTGGAGTAATAATTGCCGGTATTTCATCCTCCCGGCGAGGAGTTTCAACAAAAATGTGGTCAGTATTGCCATTTCCGTTTGCCCGCGTCAGCAGCGGCTGGACCAAGGTCTGAAGATTCTGCTGGCCCTTGGCCATGCTCTCCATAGCTTACATGAACAAAGTCAGCTTCTCATGGATTTCCTGCATCTCGACCTGAACTTGATCCATTATCTTCTTGCAGTTGTTTCTGGTTGAGTAGCGGTGGACTCTTTGGCCGTCAATCCTGAAAAACCTGTGAGATGTAGGAAATAAGATACAGATTCAACAAGTAACTGGCAATGCAAAAATGAATATGCAGATGCAATATGTGTCTGTGCGTTAGGGAGATCAACCCCTGATTCTAGTGCCAAAGTGCCAGTGCAGTGACAATGCTAAGAAGTTTGGATTCATTCATGGAAGAAACATCTCATATATTGCTGAAAAGAACCCAACAAGGCAGAAATACAATATCACTGAATGTACAAAAACAAGAAGGCATGACCTCAACCAACAATCCTGGTGATGGCTAGCATAATGCAAATAGAGCATATACAATAGTGCATAAGGTACTCAAGTGCGTCCATACGCCCGATACTCCTCTAACAATCTCTTAGTCTTGGGATGATCCAGCTGGGAAAGCAACCCTTCAACGAGCGATTCTCTTTGCCTGATAACACGCTGGAGATCCCCAATGGATTCCTCCCAAGCACCTTCTCCAAAGCAATCCTCTAGCTTCCGCTTCTGGGATGCAGACTCTTTCTTACGCTCGACGACTAAATTCTAAACGGCGTATCTCCGCATAACCTTCTTCAAACTTTTTCTGGCTAGCTTTCAACTGATCTTCCAGTTCAGCGACCTGCTGCTTCAGTTTGTCTTCTCTTCCTTTGTTACCGGTCAGTGTAGCATTCCAGGTTTTGTTGAATGTGGAGATCTCCCGGTAGGCTATATCAAGTGCTTTCTTCTTAGAGTCCAGCATGTCATGAGAGCTCTTGAAATCTATCCCCAAGCGTTCACGCTTCTTTCGTTGTTCAGTCAGTTCTACACCTAACTGGTTCACCAACTTTGTTTGCTGCTCGAAGGAATATACGGCTTCATTCCTTTCGCTCCTGAGTTGCACTAGCTCTTCTTCCAACTTCTCGTTGGCCTTCATCAAAGCTTCCTTCTCCTTCACAACCTGTTCATACCTCTCAATAGGCACAGTATTTGGCTCCTCATCCACGAGGGGAGCAGGAGGTAATACTGTAGGAAACGGAATCAGCGCCTGCTTTGCCCTATCTTGGATCCAGACTTGGTACGGAGGATAGGCTTGACAATCATTCTTACCCAACAATGGCTTACCTTTCTTGCGGATGTTATTCCAAGCGTGCTGAAGCTTGGATAGCAGTTCGCCCTTCAAATCACCTGTGAAGTACAGAGATTCCTGCACTTCCTCCTCTTTTGGCGGGCTTCTCAAAGCATAACTGAATTGCCTGATCAACAATGAAGGATTGTAGTTAATGCACCCTTTTCTCCCGATCAGAGGAACGTTAGGATATCCTGCGCAGCTGTAGATAATCTCAGATCCCAGTAAATCCTTATCAAACCAGACAACATCTTATGAAGAAAGCCCCATCAGACGCTCAGACCATTCCACTGTAGCTGCAGACTCAACAAAGATACCCTTCTTGGGCAGGTGGCTATCAAACCACATATACAACAAATGCGCACAACAAGAGACATTCTTGCCCCTCCTGTTCTCGTTCTTATAATGCAGAGAGTGATAGAAGTCTCCAATCAGTGTAGGCACAGGATTGCCTGAAGTAAATATATGGAATGCATCCAAATCAACAAAGTCGGGCATATTAGGGAACAGTACAATGCCATAGATACACAAAGCAAGGATAACATTAAACACAACCCAACAGCCACTCTTGGCGTACTCTTGTGCTTTCCCAACCAAGAACTTGAGAGAGAAACCAGAAACTCCATTCCACGAGGTTAAAAGCAACTCTGAGGAGTCTAAATGCAAAGCAACAGCCAAATCCTCCCGCTTGGGCTCAACACCCATATGAATGAAGGGTACCCTGTTCTGAATGGTTAACTCCAAGACCTCAGCATATTCTTCCATGGTCGGAGCCAGAATGAAGTCAGGGAAAGTAAAACACCTCAGCGGGGGATCATAAAACTGCATAAGCGCGTACAATCCGTTTAGCTCATACGTGGATGGCTTGCAAACCAACCTAAGCAGCTTCCCATAACTCTTCCTGAAGCTTCTCTTCACATCATCATCAGCTAAAGACATCAACCCAAGCAAAGAAGTAACATCTGGAGTAGGCAGCTTGTATGCCACAGTCTTCTTCAAAGTATCCATAATAGCAGCAGACGGAAATCCGGGCAACTAGAATCAGAAGGTATAAAATGCACCTGCAGCACAGACACACGTTAATGATATGCAAAATGCGTATGCAACAATGTAATATGCAAACATGCAACAGGGATCAAGTGATACTGAAGAGATCTATCCATAATATCTGTCTCAACAGACCCACAATACTGCTCAAATCTGGTCTCAACAGATCCATAACAATGCTCCAACCTGGTCTCAGCAGACCTATAACAAAGCTTCAACCTGGTCTCAACAGACCCATAACACTGTCCTGATGAAGAACTCCAAGTAACCACACATACCGATCCAATATTAAGAAAACCGGGTAGTCTGGAGGTCAAGTTTCCTACATGTCCCAATCCCTCTCACAGGTAGGTGTCCTATCAACTGACACAAGGTACGGCATCCTATGCGTTCGTCGGCGTCACAGACTTTCAAGACTGATGATACGATACCTAGAAGGTGTGGCATCATCATGTCCAGAAGAGGCCTCACTTAGCCAACTTCCAATTGATCGGTCCCTAGAGTCGACAATCCAACTAACCAACAACCCCCTCAACCCAAAGGGTTAAAAAAGAAGTCAACCAGAAGAACCTCATCCGAGCGTGGATTTTGCAGGACACTAGTACATGCAAAGCATGCTTGCGCCCACTACTTTCCACAACTAATTCTAGGTGCACTCAAGCCCAGGTCCGGCTTATCTCTCAATCTGACCCCTTACCCAGCATAACAACAATAATATAATGCTGAAAGTAAATACGGAAAAGTAAATCCATACAAAACCCACGACGGGAAAACAAGCGCTGGGATTGACTCGCGTAGGGAACCGTTGGATTCCCTAGCAGAGTCGCCAGCTGTCGCTATTGCAAAAATCGGCGCCGGCTGTGACAGAAGAGTCGCCACTGTGCGTTATTTATCCCAACGGAGGGAAAGGAAACGCTAAGAGTAAACTTAACGCAAAATGGGAAAGGAATAGTCATCGCAACCAAATCCTGGATTCGGGAGTCGATTATGCAAGGGGAAGGTAAACCTAAGCGAGTCAAGGGAGTCCCACTCAACCTCGAACCTGGGAAAACAACAGACAAAGTGAATCAACATTCACTTCAAACCTAGGGGCAAGCAGCACAAGCCAACAAACAATACAGAAACCAAAAACCACAGCAGAGGAGGCAGCCCAGATAGCAACACCAGACTCCTACAGCAAACAACATAAGCAGCAACTCTGACAGCAACAGGTTGATTAAACAGTAAAAATTGACAGCAACAACCTTCATCTTCATGAATAACTCCCATCTTCAAGTTTCACTCAACTTTCAACCTTCAACAAGCACCAAGCTTCAACAATCTTCAAACTTCAACAAGCAACAAACTCCAACCAGTAAACAGTTTCAACAAGCTCTTGACTTCACCTTCAATCAAGCAGTAAAACCCAAGCTTCAACAAGCAACCGACTTCATCAAGCAGACAACCTAATTCTCAATAAGCTTCAACAAGCCCTAAAATTTCTCTTTACCAAGCTTCAACAAGCACCTCCAAGGGAGAATCCAGTCAGCAAGATCAAGTTGAAATGTTAAGAAACTCAATGACAACCAAGGGAAGCCATTAAGATCTCAACACTGTAAAGGAACTGTATCCTCAAAGTTCTACTCTTAAAGCATGCCATTCATCCCTCCAAGGGAGAGATGTGTCTTCTTTAAGAGGAATTTATGTCATTGGATTGAATGGAGATGAGCAATATACTCCATGTTTGAAGAACAGGCAAAACTAATCTAATGCTCTTCCTAAAAACCCTAGTTTTCCTAAGCTCCTGACAAGCACTCCACAAGAGGAAAAGACTTCATCTCCAAGCTCCTTCAAACTCTCCAAAGCATCTTCAATTGGTCTTCATCTTCATCCAAGCACAAGAGCACCACCACCCTAATCTAAGGGGAACTATTGAGTCGAACTAGCTAAGTCAGTTCATCAGAAACACCTAGAAGTTAGTCCTAAAACTAATTCTACTTAAAATACCAAAAGGGATTGTAAAATCCTACAAAAATTACTAAGGGTTCCTAAACCTCTTAAGAATCACTCCATACAAAAACCAGAAGGTTAACCATTCATTTGGACCTAAAACTATGCCCTAAACCTAAAGGTACCATCCTAAAACCCTAATTCTACAACACCTAAATTTCAATATTCAAACTAGCCTAAATTTATCTCACAAAAATATGATAAAATTACTATGGGTACATGCATATCTAAGCTATCTAGCCCAAAAATAATCAACTCAAAAATCATCACCAATCATTCACAATAAAATCAGCAAAATGGCATACCAAACATATCAAAATAAAAGTAATTGAAAATACAAAAATGCAAATAAAATATAAAATGCATGAATTAAAGAAATTTTAATCCGATTAAATTCTACACATTTTAAGGAGTTAGGGAAAAAAAATCTAGCTTAAAAAGATTAATTTTTCTATTTATTATGGATTTATTTCTATACTATATGAAAATGACAAAAATAAAAGAAATATAATGAAAATAACAAAAACGCGTTGCAAATAGCAATAAACCTATGTTGTTTCTCCAGACTGGGCCCAACAGGGGGTGCGTATAACAAATTGCCTTAAGCCCAATCCACACTAAAACGAAATCAGGAAAACAAATTAAAAATGAAAAAATGCGTGTGTCAAATAGCAATGATTCTCAGTGTACTTTCTCATTGGGCCCAAACCAGGGGTGTGGAAAGCAAGAAGTCACTAAGCCCATCCAACTCAGATTAAATGAAACGGTGAGTTTTGATGTTATTCATTCTCTTCAGATTGTGAAACCCGATCGTGGTCGTTGGTTCAGTTTCTCAGTCAAAGGTCAATGTATGATCTAAGGGCCCTGGGTCATCGTCCCCAATTGTTTGAAAAATGGAGGGAGAAACTCAGACGGTGGCCTGAGCTTTGCGCCACCGTCTTCTCCGACGAAGGCAGCCCAAAACCTCATCAACCAAACCAACTAAATACCTTATTCCACCTGAAATTTCATCCTGATCATGAATATGACTTCCATTTCCATTGATTCTCACCCAATTTCAAAACCCGATAGAAGTTGCAGAAAAATCACCCAATCTTGATCGTTGCAATTCTTAAAATTAAAGACCCTAGCATGAACTACATTCTTCAGGCTTCAATTCTAACTATCTAGCCATGCTTAAAACCTCAAGAATCTCAAGATATTCCCTTCAACAGAATTCTGATCACCACCTAAAGTGTCACGAATTGCTCAATTTTTGTGCCTAAATCCATCTAATCATCATCCCTAACCTCTCCATACATCAAATGCTAATCAATTCACTACGAATTGGAGCAAAAAAAGAAAGTTGCAAACCTGGTTTAATGTGATGAACAGATGGTGATTCTCCTTGATTCAGCCCTCAATCTTCTCCAGATTCATTCAAGAACCACTCCTAAAGCTTCTGAAACAACTGATTTGCACTGAATTCTCCTTAATCCTCAAAACCGATTCTTGATGCAATGGTGAAGTTTTCAAATTCTCTCTCTCGATTCTCTCCAATGCTGGCCTAAAAAATGATTTGAATCCAATGCATATGTTATATAGAGTTGATTAGAACTCTCTAGAAATTTCTGTCACAACCTGAATGAGAAATTCAATTTCTCACATTCCTTGAAAATCTCATATGTGGAAATCATGCCTTGCTCTGCTTTAGCTCTCATACTCACTTGAATTTCTCCTCTTGTGATATTTAGAACTAAATTGGATGTGCATCCTCCTTGTTTTTGATCTTATGGAGTGTGATGGTTATGTTACTTCAACCTTAAGGTATCAAAGGGAACCATGTGTAAATGACCTCAAATCAAAAATGTGGTAATGTAATCCTTTCCAAAACATATTTTCTGATCGGTTTGGTATATAACATTGCTTGGTTTGGCCATAAATCAAGAATTCCACAATTTTGGCCTTTTAATCACTTTAATTTCTTCATTTCAAAGCCATTTCAAACCAACTTCTTCTATGAGCCAATTCAAATCTTCCTTGATTCATGGTCAAGGTTAAAACCCTATTTTGAGCAACTTTCTAGTTGAACAAATTTCCATTTGAAACCTCTAGGTTGGAGATTTTGACCCATGCTTGAGAATGACCCATAATCACCAATACCCAAAATACCCCTGGATTGCCAAGACCATAACTTGAGTTCTACAAATCCTCTTGAGGACTTCTAGTACTCTATGGAAAGCTAAGATCAAGATATACAACTCTTATGTTGGCCAAGAATCCATTTGAAAAATCCTTGAAGGAAAAAATTGCTTGGAAGTCAAGTGACTGTCATAGATAAATTTCAATGTCCTCCGATGACCTGTAATTTACAAGGACCATAACTTGAGTTCTATAAATCCTCTTGAGGACTTCTAGTACTCAAATTAAAGTTATTGAGAAGATCTACAAGTTTCATATTGGCCAAAGATCCATTTGAAACTTGTACTTTATCTTATGTGGCTTTGAAGTTAGGCACTAAATAGGGAATTTTACACTGAAACCCTAATTTAGCAACTTCCCACATTCTTGATTTTTATTTGCTTAAGCTTGGCACAACACCACACATGTATCAACATAACAATCCAGGAATTCCATGACTTCAAAGTAGGCTTTGATGCTCTCCCATTACTCAGTTGAATTGGGGTTGACCCAGATGAAACCCTAGTTGACTGCACCTCAACTATGGCTCTTGTACTTGAATCAATGACTTGTCTTAGCTTCAATAGGGCCCTCTAGGCATCCCATGAGATACATACACACCTCAAATCCATATTCCATATTTCTCATCCCACTGATGATTCTCAATATTCCTCAAGATAGGAGCAAAACCCACATGTAGGCATTCAAACTTCTCAAGACTTCAAATCATTTCTTGATGGCCTGGATGACTTCTCATCTTGGATAACACACCTTGCTAGGCTCTTCTCTTTATAGACACCTTGATCCCTTGTTGGATGCATGCTATGATATGATATGCCAATGATTGAACCATGTACATGATGTAACTATGCAAATGAAATGCAATGAAACATAAATCAGGCAAGAAAAGGTTGAGCAAATTTTGGGGTGCAACACCCGACTCAACACGAAGTTGAGAGGAACATCTGACCTTGCTGTTAGGCATTTGTTAAACAAACAGGCATCGAACCTGAAGGCCGGCTCAACACCAAGTTGAGAGGAACATTTGACCTTGCCGTCAGGCATCTGTTAAACAAACAGGCATATAAACCGAAGGGGCTCAACCGGAAGTTAAGAAGAACATCTGACCTCGCTGTCAGGTATCTGTTAAACAAACAGGCATCGAACCCGAAGGTCGGCTCAACCCTAAGTTGAGAAGAACATTTGACCTCACTGTCAAGCATCTGTTAAACAAACAGGCATCGAACTCGAAGGCAGGCTCAACCTGAAGTTGAGAAGAACATCTTACCTCGCCGTCAGGTATCTGTTAAACAAACAGACATTGAACCCGAAGGCCGGTTAAACACGAAGTTGAGAGGAACATCTGACCTCGCCGTGAGGCATCTGTTAAACAAGCAGGCATCGAACTCGAAGGGCGGCTCAACCAGAAAGTTGATAATAGCGTTAGACCTAGCCGTCAGGCATCTATTAAACAAACAGGCATCGAACCCGAAGGCCGGCTCAACACCAAGTTGAGAGGAACATTTGACCTCGCCGTCAGGCATCTGTTAAACAAACTGGAATCGACACCGAAAGCGGCTCAACCAGAAGTTGAGAAGAAGATCTGACCTCGCCATCAGGTATCTGTTAAACAAACAGGCATCGAACCCAAAGGCCGACTCAACCCGAAGTTGAGAAGAACATGTGACCTCGTTGTCAGGCATCTGTTAAACAAACAGGCATTGAACACGAAGGTCGGCTCAACCTGAAGTTGAGAAGAACATCTGACCTCGCCATCAGGTATCTGTTAAACAAACAAACATTGAACCCGAAGACCGGCTCAACACGAAGTTGAGAGGAACATCTGACCTCGCCGTGAGGCATCTGTTAAACAAGCATGCATCGAACCCGAAGGGCGGCTCAACCAGAAGTTAATAAGAACATTAGACCTTGCCGTCAGGCATCTATTAAACAAACAGGAATCGAACCCGAAGGTCGGGACAACACCAAGTTGATAGGAACATTTGACCTCGCTGTTAGGCATCTGTTAAACAAATAGGCATCGAAACTGAAGGCGGCTCAACTCGAAGTTGAGAAGAACATCTGACCTTGCTGTAAGGCATCTGATAAACAAATAGGCATCTAACCTGAATGTCGGCTCAACTTGAAGTTGAGAGGAACATCTGACCTCTCCGTCAAGCATTAGTTAAACAAACAGGCATCGGACCCTAAGGCCGGCACAACACGAAGATGAGAAGAACATCTGTCCTCACCGTCAAGCATCTGTTAAACACACGAATCGAACCCGAAGGCTGGCTCAACTTGAAGTTGAGAGGAACATTTGACCTCGCCATCAGGTATTAGTTAAACAAACAGGCATCGAAGCCGAAGGTCGGAACAACACGAAGTTGAGAGGAACATTTGACCTCACCGTCAAGTATATGTTAAACAAACACGCATCGAACCCGAAAGCCGGCTCAACATGAAATTCATAGGAATTTCAGACCTTGTCGTCAGGGATATGTCAAACAAACAGACATCGAACCCAAAGGCCGGCTCAAATCGAAGTTGTGAAGAACATCTAACCTTGCTGTCAGGCATCTGTTAAACAAACAGGCATCGAATTTGGTGGTCGGCTCTACCCGAAGTTGAGAAGAACATTTGACCTCGTTGTCAGGTATCTGTTAAACAAACAGGCATCAAACCCGAATGCTGGCTCAAACCGAAGTTGAAAAGAACATCTGACCTCGTTGTCAGGCATCTGTTAAACTAACATGCATCAAACCCGAAGGCCGACTCAACCCGATGATGAGAAGATCATCTGACCTCACCTTCATTCATCTGTTAAACAAACTGGCATCGAACCCGAAGACCGTCTCAACCCTTAGTTGAAAAGAACATCTGACCTCGACGTCGTGCATCTGTTAAACAAATATGCATTGAACCCGAAAGCCGGATCAACTTGAAGTTGACAGGAACATCTGACCTCGCCATCAGGCATTAGTTAAACAAACATGCATCAAACCCGAAGGACGGCACAAAACGAAGTTGAGAGGAACATCTGACCTCGCCGTCAGGTATCTGTTAAACAAACAGGCATCGAACCCGAAGGCCGGCTTAACAGGAAATTCATAAGAATATCTGACTTTGCTGTCAGGGATCTGTTAAAAAACAGGCATCGAACTCGAAGGCCGGCTCAAACCGAAGTTGAGAAGAACATCTGACCTTGCTATCAGGCATCTGTTAAATAAACAGGCATCAAATTTGTTGGTCGGCTCAACCCGAAGTTGAGAAGAACATCTGACCTCGCTTTCAGGAATCAGTTAAACAACTAGGAATCGACCCCGAAGGCCGGCTCAACCTGAAGTTGAGAAGAACATCTGACCTCGCCGTCAGGTATCTGTTAAACAAACAGACATTGAACACGAAGGTCGGCTCAACACGAAGTTAAGAGGAACATATGACCTCGCCGTGAGGCATCTGTTAAATAAGCAGGCATCGAACCCGAAGGGAAACTCAACCAGAAGTTGATAAGAACATTAGACCTTCCCGTCAGGCATCTATTAAACAAACAGGCATCGAACCCGAAGCTCGCTCAACACCAAGTTGAGAGGAACATTTGAACCCGCCGTCAGGCATCTGTCAAACAAATAGGCATGGAAACTAAAAGCGATTCAACCGGAAGTTGAGAAGAACATCTGACCTCGCCGTCAAGTATCTGTTAAACAAACAGGCATCAAACCCGAAGGCTGGCTCAACCCAAAGCTGAGAAGAACATGTGACCTCACTGTCAGGCATTTGTTAAACAAACAGACATCGAACCCGAAGGCCGGCTCAACCTGAAGTTGAGAAGAACATCTGACCTCGATGTCAGGCATCTGTTAAACAAACAGGCATCGATCCCAAAGGCCGACTCAACATGAAGTTGAGAGGAACATCTGACCTCACCGTCAGGCATCTGTAAAATAAACAGGCATTAAATCCGATGCCCGGCTCAACACGAAGTTGAGAGGAACATCTGACCTCGGTGTTAGGCATCTATTAAACAAACAGGCATCGAACCCGAAGCCCAACTCAACACCAAGTTCAGAGGAACATTTGACCTCGCCGTCAGGCATCTGTTAAATAAACAGTCATCGAAACCGAAGGGGCTCAACCAGAAGTTAAGAAGAACATATGACCTCGCCGTCAGGTATCTGTTAAACAAACAGGCATCGAACCCGAAGGTCGGCTCAACCCTAAGTTGAGAAGAACATTTGACCTCGCTGTCAGGCATCGGTTAAATAAACAGGCATCGAACTCGAAGGCCGGCTCAACCTGAAGTTGAGAAGAACATCTTACCTCGCCGTCAGGTATCTGTTAAACAAACAGACATTGAACCCGAAGGCCGGTTAACCACGAAGTTGAGAGGAACATCTGACCTCGCCGTGGAGCATCTGTTAAACAAGAAGGCATCAAACCCGAAGGGCGGCTCAACCAGAAGTTGATAAGAACGTCAGACCTAGCCGTCAGGCATCTATTAGACAAACAGTCATCAAACCCGAAGGCCGGCTCAAGACCAAGTTGAGAGGAACATTTGACCTCGCCGTCAAGCATCTGTTAAACAAACTGGCATCGACACCGAAAGTGGCTCAACCGGAAGTTGAGCTGAAGATCTGACCTCGCCATCAGGTATCTGTTAAACAAACAGGCATTGAACCCAAAGGCCGGCTCAACCCGAAGTTGAGAAGAACATGTGACCTCGTTGTCAGGCATCTATTAAACAAACAGGAATCGAACCCGAAGGCCGGCTCAACCTGAAGTTGAGTAGAACATCTGACCTCGCCATCAGGTATCTGTTAAACAAACAGACATTGAACCCGAAGGCCGGCTCAACACGAAGTTGAGAGGAACATATGACTTCGCTGTCAGGCATCTCTTAAACAAAAAAGCATCTAATTCGATGGCTGGTTCAACCCGAAGATGAGAAGAACATCTGACCACGCTGTCAGGAATCAATTAAACAACTAGGAATCGAACCTGAAGGCCGGCTCAACCCGAAGTTGAGAAGAACATCTGACCTCACCGCCAGGCATCTGTTAAACAAATAAGCATCGAACCCGAATGCCGGCTCAACCTGAATTTAAGAGGGACATCTGACCTCGCTGTTAGGCATTTGTTAAACAAACAGGCATCGAACCTGAAGGCCGGCTCAACACCAAGTTGAGAGGAACATTTGACCTTGCCGTCAGGCATCTGTTAAAAAAACAGGCATCGAAACCGAAGGGGCTCAACCAGAAGTTAAGAAGAACATCTGACCTCGCCGTCAGGTATCTGTTAAACAAACAGGCATCGAACCCGAAGGCCGGCTCAACCCTAAGTTGAGAAGAACATTTGACCTCGCTGTGAAGCATCTGTTAAACAAACAGGCATCGAACTCGAAGGCAGGCTCAACCTGAAGTTTAGAAGAACATCTTACCTCGCCGTCAGGTATCTGTTAAACAAACAGACATTGAACTCGAAGGCCGGTTAAACACGAAGTTGAGAGGAACATCTGACCTCGCCGTGAGGCATCTGTTAAACAAGCAGGCATCGAACCCGAAGGGCGGCTCAACCAGAAAGTTGATAAGAACGTTAGACCTAGCCGTCAGGCATCTATTAAACAAACAGGCATCGAACCCGAAGGCCGGCTCAACACCAAGTTGAGAGGAACATTTGACCTCGCCGTCAGGCATCTGTTAAACAAACTGGAATCGACACCGAAAGCGGCTCAACCAGAAGTTGAGAAGAAGATCTGACCTCGCCATCAGGTATCTGTTAAACAAACAGGCATCGAACCCAAAGGCCGACTCAACCCGAAGTTGAGAAGAACATGTGACCTCGTTGTCAGGCATCTGTTAAACAAACAGGCATTGAACCCGAAGGTCGGCTCAACCTGAAGTTGAGAAGAACATATGACCTCGCCATCAGGTATCTGTTAAACAAACAGACATTGAACCCGAAGACCGGCTCAACACGAAGTTGAGAGGAACATCTGACCTCGCCGTGAGGCATCTGTTAAACAAGCATGCATCGAACCCGAAGGGCGGCTCAACCAGAAGTTGATAAGAACATTAGACCTTGCCGTCAGGCATCTATTAAACAAACAGGAATCGAACCCGAAGGTCGGGACAACACCAAGTTGATAGGAACATTTAACCTCGCTGTCAGGCATCTGTTAAACAAATAGGCATCGAAACTGAAGGCGGCTCAACTCGAAGTTGAGAAGAACATCTGACCTTGCTGTAAGGCATCTGATAAACAAATAGGCATCGAACCTGAATGTCGGCTCAACTTGAAGTTGAGAGGATCATCTGACCTCGCCGCCAAGCATTAGTTAAACAAACAAGCATCGGACCCTAAGGCCGGCACAACACGAAGATGAGAAGAACATCTGTCCTCACCTTCAAGCATCTGTTAAACACACGAATTGAACCTGAAGGCTGGCTCAACTTGAAGTTGAGAGGAACATTTGACCTCGCCATCAGGTATTAGTTAAACAAACAGGCATCGAAGCCGAAGGTCGGCACAACACGAAGTTGAGAGGAACATTTGACCTCACCGTCAAGTATATGTTAAACAAACAAGCATCTAACCCGAAAGCCGGCTCAACACGAAATTCATAGGAATTTCAGACCTTGTTGTCAGGGATATGTTAAACAAACAGACATCGAACCCGAAGGCCGGCTCAAATCGAAGTTGTGAAGAACATCTAACCTTGCTGTCAGGCATCTGTTAAACAAACAGGCATCGAATTTGGTGGTCGGCTCTACCCGAAGTTGAGAAGAACATTTGACCTCGCTGTCAGGTATCTGTTAAACAAACAGGCATCAAACCCAAATGCTGGCTCAACCCGAAGTTGAAAAGAACATCTGACCTCGTTGTCAGGCATCTATTAAACTAACAGGCATCAAACCCGAAGGCCGACTCAACCCGATGATGAGAAGATCATCTGACCTCACCTTCATTCATCTGTTAAACAAACTGGCATTGAACCCGAAGACCGTCTCAACCCTCAGTTGAAAAGAATATTTGACCTCGACGTCGTGCATCTGTTAAACAAATATGCATTGAACCCGAAAGCCGGATTAACTTGAAGTTGACAGGAACATCTGACCTCGCCATCAGGCATTAGTTAAACAAACATGCATCAAACCCGAAGGACGGCACAAAACGAAGTTGAGAGGAACATCTGACCTCGCCGTCAGGTATCTGTTAAACAAACAGGCATCGAACCCGAAGGCCGGCTCAACACGAAATTCATAGGAATATCTGACTTTGCTGTCAGGGATCCGTTAAAAAACAGGCATCGAACTCGAAGGCCGGCTCAAACCGAAGTTGAGAAGAACATCTGACCTTGCTATCAGGCATCTGTTAAATAAACAGGCATCAAATTTGTTGGTCGGCTCAACCCGAAGTTGAGAAGAACATCTGACCTCGCTTTCAGGAATCAGTTAAACAACTAGGAATCGACCCCGAAGGCCGGCTCAACCTGAAGTTGAGAAGAACATCTGACCTCGCCGTCAGGTATCTGTTAAACAAACAGACATTGAACCCGAAGGCCGGCTCAACACGAAGTTAAGAGGAACATATGACCTCGCCGTGAGGCATCTGTTAAACAAGCAGGCATCGAACCCGAAGGGCAACTCAACCAGAAGTTGATAAGAACATTAGACCTTTCCGTCAGGCATCTATTAAACAAACAGGCATCGAACCCGAAGCTCGCTCAACACCAAGTTGAGAGGAACATTTGAACTCGCCGTCAGGCATCTGTCAAACAAATAGGCATGGAAACTAAAAGCGATTCAACCGGAAGTTGAGAAGAACATCTGACCTCGCCGTCAAGTATCTGTTAAACAAACAGGCATCAAACCCGAAGGCTGGCTCAACCCAAAGCTGAGAAGAACATGTGACCTCACTGTCAGGCATTTGTTAAACAAACAGACATCGAACCCGAAGGCCGGCTCAACCTGAAGTTGAGAAGAACATCTGACCTCGATGTCAGGCATCTGTTAAACAAACAGGCATCGATCCCAAAGGCCGACTCAACACCAAGTTGAGAGGAACATTTGACCTCGCCGTCAGGCATCTGTTAAACAAACAGTCATCGAAACCGAAGGGGCTCAACCAGAAGTTAAGAAGAACATATGACCTCGTCGTCAGGTATCTGTTAAACAAACAGGCATCGAAACCGAAGGTCGGCTCAACCCTAAGTTGAGAAGAACATTTGACCTCGCTGTCAGGCATCGGTTAAATAAACAGGCATCGAACTCGAAGGCCGGCTCAACCTGAAGTTGAGAAGAACATCTTACCTCGCCGTCAGGTATCTGTTAAACAAACAGACATTGAACCCGAAGGCCCGTTAAACACGAAGTTGAGAGGAACATCTGACCTCGCCGTGAGGCATCTGTTAAACAAGCAGGCATCAAACCCGAAGGGCGGCTCAACCAGAAGTTGATAAGAACGTCAGACCTAGCCGTCAGGCATCTATTAAACAAACAGTCATCGAACCCGAAGGCCGGCTCAACACCAAGTTGAGAGGAACATTTGACCTCGCCGTCAGGCATCTGTTAAACAAACAGGAATCGAACCCGAAGGCCGGCTCAACCTGAAGTTGAGAAGAACATCTGACCTCGCCATCAGGTATCTGTTAAACAAACAGACATTGAACCCGAAGGCCGGCTCAACACGAAGTTGAGAGGAACATCTGACCTCGCCGTGAGGCATCTGTTAAACAAGTAATAATCGAACCCGAAGGGCGGCTCAACCAGAAGTTGATATGAACATTAGACCTTGCCGTCAGGCATCTATGAAACAAACAGGCATCGAACCCGAAGGTCGGGACAACACCAAGTTGAGAGGAACATTTCACCTCTCCGTTAGGCATCTGTTAAACAAATAGGCATCGACACCGAAGGCGGCTCAACCTGAAGTTGAGAAGAACATCTGACCTCGCCGTCAGGTATCTGTTAAACAAACAGACATCGAACCCGAAGGTCGGCTCTACCTGAAGTTGAGAATAACATCTCACCTCGTCGTCAGGTATCTGTTAAACAAACAGGCATTTAACCCGAAGGCCGGCACAACACGAAGTTGAAAGGAAAATCTAACCTGGCCTTGAGGCATCTGTTAAACAAGCAGACATCGAACCCGAAGGGCGGCTCAATCAGAAATTGATAAGAACATCAGACCTAACCGTCAGGCATCTATTAAACAAACAGGCATCGAACCAGAAGGCCGGCTCAACACCAAGTTTAGAAGAACATTTGGCCTTACTGTCAAGCATCTGTTAAACAAACTGGCATCGACACCGAAAGCGGTTCAACCTGAAATTAAGAAGAACATCTGACCTCGCCGTCATGTATCTATTAAACAAACAGGCATCGAACCCGAAGGCCGGCTCAACCTGAAGTTGAGACGAACATGTGAACTCCCTGTCAGGCATCTGTTAAACAAACAGGCATCGAACCCGAAGGCCGGCTCAACCTGAAGTTGAGAAGAACATGTGAACTCCCTGTCAGGCATCTGTTAAACAAACAGGAATCGAACCCGAAGGCCGGCTCAACCTGAAGTTGAGAAGAACATCTGACCTCGCCATCAGGTATCTGTTAAACAAACAGACATTGAACCCGAAGACCGGCTCAACACGAAGTTGAGTGGAACATCTGACCTTGCCGTGAGGCATCTGTTAAACAAGCAGGCATCGAACCCGAAGGGCGGCTCAACTAGAAGTTGATAAGAACATCAGACCTTGCCGTCAGGAATCTATTAAACAAACAAGCATCGAACCCGAAGGCCGGATCAACACCAAGTTGAGAGGAACATCTGACCATGCCGTCAGAGATTAGTTAAACAAACAGGCATCGAATCCAAAGGTCGGCAAAATATGAAGTTGAGAGGAACATCTGACCTCACCGTCAGGCATCTGTTAAAAAAACAGGCATCCAAAACCGAAGCTTGGCTCAACACGAAGTTCATCGAAATATCTGACCTTGCCGTCAGGGATCTGTTAAACAAACAAGCATCGAACCTGAAGGCTGGCTCTACCAGAAGTTGAGAAGAACATCTGACCTCGCTGTCAGGCATCTATTAAACAAAAAGGCATCTAATTCGATGGCTGGTTCAACCCGAAGATGAGAAGAACATCTGACCACGCTGTCAGGAATCAATTAAACAACTAGGAATCGAACCTGAAGGCCGGCTCAACCCGAAGTTGAGAAGAACATCTGACCTCACCGCCAGGCATCTGTTAAACAAATAAGCATCGAACCCGAATGCCGGCTCAACCTAAATTTAAGAAGAACATTTGACCTCGCCGTCAAGCATATGTTAAATAAATAGGCGTCGAACCCGAAGGCCGGCTCAACACGAAGTTGAGAGGAACATGTGACCTCGTCGTCAAGCATATGTTAAATAAACATGCGTCGAACCTGAAGGCCGGCTCAACCCGAAGTTGAGAAGAACATCTAACCTCGCTGTCAGGCATCTATTAAACAAACAGGCTTCAAACCCGGAAGCCGGCTCAAAAAGAAGTTGAGAAGAACATCTGACCTTGCTGTCAGGCATCTGTTAAACAAACAGGCATCGATCCTGTAGGCTGGCTCAACATGAAGTTGAGAGGAACATCTGACCTCGCTGTCGGGCATCTGTAAAACAAACAGGTATCGACCCCGATGCTCGGCTCAACACGAAGTTGAGAGGAAGATCTGACCTCATTGTTAGGCATCTGTTAAACAAACAGGCATCGAACCCGAAGGTCGGCTCAACACGAAGTTGAGAGGAACATCTGACTTTGCTGTCAAGCATTTGTTAAACAAACAGGAAAAAAATCCGAAGGCCGGCTCCACTCGAAGTTGAGAAGAACATCTGACCTCGGCATCAGGCATCTGTTAAACAAATAGGCATCGCACTCGAAGGCCAGCTCAACCGGAAGTTGAGAAGAACATCTGACCTCGCCATCAGGTATCTGTTAAACAAACAGGCATCGAACTCGAAGTCCGGCTCAACACAAAGTTGAGAGGAACATCTGACCTCACCGTGAGGCATCTGTTAAACAAGCAGGCATCGAACCCGAAGGGCGGCTAAACCCAAAGTTGATAAGAGCATTAGACCTCACCGTTAGGCATCTGTTAAAAAAACAGGCATTGAACCCGAAGGTCGGCTCAACACGAAGTTGAGAGGAACATTTGACCTCGCTGTCTGGCATCTGTTAAACAAACAGGCATCGAACCCGAAGGGCGACTCAACCCGAAGTTGAGAAGAACATCTGACCTCGCTGCCAGGCATCTATTAAACAAACAGGCATCAAACCCGAAGGCCAGCTCAACCTGAAGTTGAGAAGAACATCTGACCTTGCCGCCAGGCATCAGTTAAACAAACAGGCATCGAACCCGAAGGCCGGCTCTACATGAAGTTCATAGGAAAATTTGACCTTGCCGTCAGGGATCTGTTAAACAAATAAGCACCGAACCCGAAGGTCAGCTGAACTCAAAGTTGAGAAGTACATCTTACCTCGCCATCAAGTATCTGTTAAACAAACAGGCATCGAACCCGAAGGGCGTCTCAACCCTTAGTTTAGAAGAACATCTAACCTCGCCGTCAAGTATCTGTTAAACAAACATGCATCGAACCCGAAGGCCGGCTCAACTTGAAGTTGAGAGGAACATGTGATCCCGCCATCAGGAATTAGTTAAACAAACATGCATTGAACCCGAAGGCCGACACAACACAAAGTAGAGAGGAATATCTGACCTCGCCGTCAGGGATTAGTTAAACAAACAGGCATCGAATCCAAAGGTCGGCACAACATGAAGTTGAGAGGAACATCTGACCTCACCGTCAGGCATCTGTTAAACAAACAGGCATCGAAACCAAAGGCCGGCTCAACACGAAGTTCATCGGAATATCTGACCTTGCCGTCAGGGATCTGTTAAACAAACAAGCATCGAACCCAAAGGCGACTCAACCCAAAGTTGAGAAGAACATCTGACCTCGCTGTCAGGAATCTGTTAAACAAACAGGCATCTAATTCGATGGCCGACTCAACTTGAAGATGAGAAGAACATCTGACCACGCTGTCAGGAATCAGTTAAACAACTAGAAATCAAACCCGAAGGCCGGCTCAACCTGAAGTTGAGAAGAACATCTGACCTCGCCACCAGGCATCTGTTAAACAAATAAGAATCGAACCCGAATGTCGGCTCAACCCGAATTTAAGAAGAACATTCGACCTTGCCGTCAAGCATATGTTAAATAAATAGGCGTCGAACCCGAAGTCCGACTCAACACGAAGTTGAGAGGAACATCTGACCTCGTCGTCAAGCATATGTTAAATAAACAGGCGTCGAACCTGAAGGCCGGCTCAACCCAAAGTTGAGAAGAACATCTGACCTCGCCGTCAGGCATCTATTTAGCAAACCGGCATCAAACACGAAGGCTGACTCAAAACGAAGTGAAGAAGTACATCTGACCTCGCCGTCAGGCATCTGTTAAAAAAACAGGCTTCGAACCCGGAGGCCGGCTCAAAAAGAAGTTGAGAAGAACATCTGACCTCGCTGTAAGGCATCTGTTAAACAAACAAGCATCGATCCCGAAGGCTGGCTCAACATGAAGCTGAGAGGAACATCTGACCTTGCCGTCAGGCATCTGTAAAACAAACAGGCATCGAACCTGATGCCCGACTCAACACGAAGTTGAGAGGAACATCTGACCTCACTGTCAGGGATTTGTTAAACAAACAAGCATCGAACCCAAAGGCTGGCTCAACCAGAAGTTGAGAAAAACATCTGACCTTGCTGTCAGGCATCTGTTAAACAAACAGGCATCTAATTCGATGGTCGGCTCAACCCGAAGATGAGATGAACATATGACCACGCTTTTAGGAATCAGGTAAACAACTAGGAATCGAACCCAAAGGCCGGCTCAACCCGAAGTTGAGAAGAACATCTGACCTCGGCATCAGGCATCTGTTAAACAAATAGGCATCGCACTCGAAGGCCAGCTCAACCGGAAGTTGAGAAGAACATCTGACCTCGCCATCAGGTATCTGTTAAACAAACAGGCATCGAACTCGAAGGCCGGCTCAACACAAAGTTGAGAGGAACATCTGACCTCACCGTGAGGCATCTGTTAAACAAGCAGGCATCGAACCCGAAGGGCGGCTAAACCCAAAGTTGATAAGAGCATTAGACCTCACCGTTAGGCATCTGTTAAAAAAACAGGCATTGAACCCGAAGGTCGGCTCAACACGAAGTTGAGAGGAACATTTGACCTCGTTGTCTGGCATCTGTTAAACAAACAGGCATCAAACCCGAAGGGCGACTCAACCCAAAGTTGAGAAGAACATCTGACCTCGCTGCCAGGCATCTATTAAACAAACAGGCATCAAACCCGAAGGCCAGCTCAACCTGAAGTTGAGAAGAACATCTGACCTTGCCGCCAGGCATCAGTTAAACAAACAGGCATCGAACCCGAAGGCCGGCTCTACATGAAGTTCATAGGAAAATTTGACCTTGCCGTCAGGGATCTGTTAAACAAATAAGCACCGAACCCGAAGGCCAGCTGAACTCAAAGTTGAGAAGTACATCTTACCTCGCCATCAAGTATCTGTTAAACAAACAGGCATCGAACCCGAAGGGCGTCTCAACCCTTAGTTTAGAAGAACATCTAACCTCGCCGTCAAGTATCTGTTAAACAAACATGCATCGAACCCGAAGGCCGGCTCAACTTGAAGTTGAGAGGAACATGTGATCCCGCCATCAGGAATTAGTTAAACAAACATGCATTGAACCCGAAGGCCGGCACAACACAAAGTAGAGAGGAATATCTGACCTCGCCGTCAGGGATTAGTTAAACAAACAGGCATCGAATCCAAAGGTCGGCACAACATGAAGTTGAGAGGAACATCTGACCTCACCGTCAGGCATCTGTTAAACAAACAGGCATCGAAACCAAAGGCCGGCTCAACACGAAGTTCATCGGAATATCTGACCTTGCCGTCAGGGATCTGTTAAACAAACAAGCATCGAACCCAAAGGCGACTCAACCCAAAGTTGAGAAGAACATCTGACCTCGCTGTCAGGAATCTGTTAAACAAACAGGCATCTAATTCGATGGCCGACTCAACTTGAAGATGAGAAGAACATCTGACCATGCTGTCAGGAATCAGTTAAACAACTAGAAATCAAACCCGAAGGCCGGCTCAACCCGAAGTTGAGAAGAACATCTGACCTCGCCACCAGGCATCTGTTAAACAAATAAGCATCGAACCCGAATGTCGGCTCAACCCGAATTTAAGAAGAACATTCGACCTTGCCGTCAAGCATATGTTAAATAAATAGGCGTCGAACCCGAAGTCCGACTCAACACGAAGTTGAGAGGAACATCTGACCTCGTCGTCAAGCATATGTTAAATAAACAGGCGTCGAACCTGAAGGCCGGCTCAACCCAAAGTTGAGAAGAACATCTGACCTCGCCGTCAGGCATCTATTTAGCAAACCGGCATCAAACACGAAGGCTGACTCAAAACGAAGTGAAGAAGTACATCTGACCTCGCCGTCAGGCATCTGTTAAAAAAACAGGCTTCGAACCCGGAGGCCGGCTCAAAAAGAAGTTGAGAAGAACATCTGACCTCGCTGTAAGGCATCTGTTAAACAAACAAGCATCGATCCCGAAGGCTGGCTCAACATGAAGCTGAGAGGAACATCTGACCTTGCCGTCAGGCATCTGTAAAACAAACAGGCATCGAACCTGATGCCCGACTCAACACGAAGTTGAGAGGAACATCTGACCTCACTGTCAGGGATTTGTTAAACAAACAAGCATCGAACCCAAAGGCTGGCTCAACCAGAAGTTGAGAAAAACATCTGACCTTGCTGTCAGGCATCTGTTAAACAAACAGGCATCTAATTCGATGGCCGGCTCAACCCGAAGATGAGATGAACATATGACCACGCTTTTAGGAATCAGGTAAACAACTAGGAATCGAACCCAAAGGCCGGCTCAACCCGAAGTTGAGAAGAACATCTGACCTCGCCGCCAGGCAACTATTAAACAAATAAGCATCGAACCCGAATGCCGGCTTAACCCGAAGTTGAGAGGAACAGTTGACCTCGCCGTCATGCATCTGTTAAACAAACAGGCATCAAACCCGAAGGGCGACTTAAACCATAGTTGAGAAGAACATCTGACCTCACTGCCAGGCATCTGTTAAACAAACAAGCATCAAACCCGAAGGCCAGGTCAACCCGGAGTTAAGAAGAACATCTGACCTCGCTGTCAGGCATCATTTAAACAAACAGGCATCGAACCCGAAGGCCGGCTCAACATGAAGTTCATAGGAATATTTGACCTTGTCGTCAGGGATCTGTTAAACAAATAAGCATCAAACCCGAAGGCCGGCTCAACCCGAAGTTGAGAAGTACATCTGACATCGCCGTCAGGCATCTGTTAAACAAATAGGCATCGAATCCGAAGGGTGTCTCAACCCTTAGTTTAGAAGAACATCTGACCTCGCCGTCAAGCATCTGTTAAACAAACAGGCATCGAACCCGAAGGCCAGCTCAACTTGAAGTTGAGAGGAACATGTGACCCGACCATCAGGCATTAGTTAAATAAACAGGCGTTGAACCCGAAGGCCGGCACAACACGAAGTTGAGAGTAATATCTGACTTCACCGTCAGGCATCGAACCCGAAGGCCGGCTCAACACGAAGTTCATAGGAATATATTGTAGCACCCCAAAATTTTCCTTCTCATTTTATACTTGGCTTATGTTTCATTTTTGCATTTAGCATTTTGTTTTGTATAGCATTCGGTCTCGAGGAATGGGATCAAGGCGTCCCTGTGGCTCAGGTGCATTTCAGAGCAAGATATTGAACAGCGAACAGAGAGCATCAGAGCTTCGGCATTTATTTTGCCCAGCAATTGAGTGATCAATTTTATTCTGTTTTGTAGGTTAATTCCATATCAGAAATCAGCATTCAAGATCATAACAAGCATTTTCACAGTGACGACGGTCAAAAATGAAGTTCAGCAGCTAAACAGAGCTCCAGACAGTTGAAACAGGGAAAATGGACAGATTTCCCACCAAAAGGCGCCAAATTCAAATTTTTGAATGTGTTAATCGGTTAACACATATGGTTAACTGATTAACCATTTGAAAATCAGCCCAGAATTGAATTTTTAACAGTGTTAACCGGTTAACGCATATGGTTAACCGGTTAATCATAGCAGAATTTGCCTTGTACGTGAATTTTCAAGTAGATTTGCTTTGAGGTCCAATTTTGATCACTTGAAAGCCCATTTTTGCACTTGGGAAGGATCTAGAACATTATTTGAAATTTGGTTAAATTTCATTTCCCTCCAAATTCTCAAACCTCATTCCATACCACAATTTCCAAACCAACTTCCAACCCTTGATTTGGATCCCATACCAAGAGAGTATTTAAATGATTTTACTCCAAAGCAAGCCATTCTAACCTTCATAATTTCCATTTCAAATTCAGAGTTGATCAATTCTCTCTCAGTTCTCTCAATTTACTCCATTGCCAAAACCTTCATTCAAAGCTCATTTTCCTTGGAACTATTGATTCTTCATTGGAATTAATAGATTCTTGAGCATAATCCTCCATCTACCATCATCATTTGATCAATTCTCATCTTCAATTTTCGTGCAAGTTCAGATCTGCATTTTGAGGTGATTGTAGAAGTGCTTATTTGGAGTAATTTGGCTTAATTGTGAAGGATCTTCATTCATACATCATCAACTAGCTTGGATCTTGAAGTATTTCAGATTTCTTTGCTTAGATCTACACAATTACAGTTGATTCAGCAATTACCGAATCAATTCTCCGATTCGTAGGTTGGATTTCTGATCCGATTTAATTTTCGAGATTATTTGCATATTCACCATGTTAATCTTCATATTCGATTGAATTGTGATTGATTTGATTTGGTTGATCCATGATCTGGTTGTGTTGATCTGTTTGCATGCTGTTTAAATCATGATTTTTTGGTTTATATTCGTGAATAAGTGATTATACGATCATCCGGTTGATCGGATAAGTGCTTATTTGCTGGGAAGTGGTTCTGTTTGCTGTTTTTCTGCTTCTGGTATCGTGTTAATCAGTTAACGTATATGGTTAACCGGTTGACCAACTCAAATATTAAAATTTTTCAAAGTTTTCAGGGTGTCAACCGGTTAACGCCTGGTGTTAACCGATTAACACCTATGAATTTCCAGATTTTCACACGTTTTACACAGGTTAACCGATTAACCGTATGTGTTAACCGATTAACATTGTGCCAGAATGCCATATTTTGTTGTTTTCTTGCATGTTTGCATACCGGTTCGATTCGAATCATCATAGATCAGTGTGATGCATTAGAATTGAATTGTTTTAGATATTTGCTACTGTTTGTGGTTGTTTAATCATGATGTTGTTGCCATGTGTGATCATTCTTTCAATTATTTGCATGTTTGTATGTGGTTCGAGTCGAACATTCGTTTGCATGTTCGTATGCTTTCGTCTCTTGTTTTCTCCACATGTTTGCATCATTCTTGCATCGCTGTTGAGGTCGAGACGCGCTTGTGGCGGCTGCTGCCCCACACACTTTTCCTCCCTCCCACCATTCTAATTGTGCATTTTTCATGTTTTCATTTATCTACTTGTGATTGATCATTCCTTTGTTCTTCTTGTGCTTTCTTGCCATGATCCCCGTAGGATTCCTAGTCCCTCCGTCTAGGATGGGAGTAGGAGAGACATTAGGTGCTCAATCCATGTATGCTAACATTAGGGTAGATGTTTACCCTTCTTATCCAAACTTTAGGAGTACTTTGCATGACAACGTTAGGGCCGAGTTTCCCTTAGACCTTCCGTGCGTCTCTCTTCTTATCTCGAAATCACGCTAACTCATTTAATAAAGGCGATAAACGTTGCGCACTACGAGTCTTAAGCTACATGGGGAATGATGAGTGAGGGGACTCCTCTCGCTTATCTAGAATGTTTAGTATCCGTCCCGTTTGGGGGCGATATACGACGCATTCGCCTCCGTGTCATAGTCTTTAGTGCAATGTGAATCACAAACCGAATTATTTCACTTCACTAAAAAATAAAAAACAAATTCAAACCTTTTTCCTTCGGGATTAATCAGGAACTTTTTTTTTTAGAAAATAGAGTTTTGTTAAGCTTTAATTCTACCCCAAACAGGCTTCGTCCCTAACTGCTGGAATTATTGTTTAACTCTACTAGATTAAAACGCTTAATCAACCTGTGGTTTCGTGTACGCCCGAACTACGTGTGCTCTGATCTTTCATACCACATTAAAGTACGTAGGCACAAGACGCGATGTCTTGGCGAGCAACCTCCCCCCTTCTTCCGTAGTTAGCCGAACTACGTTGACTCTGATCTTTCATACCAGATGAAAGTACGTAGGCACAGAGACGCGATGCTCTGTCGAGTCTCTCTTTTGTTTTCTTTTTTTCCCGCAAGCCTGTACCGTAGATAGTTTAAACACACCCTTAGATAGACAACAAGCATGGATCCCGTCGAGTATGACGGACGTGGGGGTGCTAATACCTTCCCCTTGCGTAACCGACTCCCGAACCCAGGACTTGGTTGGGATGACCTCGTCTTCTCCCTTTTCGTCAGGTTTTTCCGATCGTTTCCTTTCCCTCTCTTTGGGATATATAACGAAAGGTAGCGACTCTTCTGTTTTTGCCGGGTGTTTTTCGCATTTTCAACATATATGACCTTGCCGTCAGGGATCTGTTAAACAAACAGGCATCAAACCTGATAACGCGAAATCGTATATATATAATGACACACATTTTTACTAAACAGTGACTGGTTTCACTCCGATTTCGGGTATTTCCACATTATTTGTCCAGTATTTTGCAGGTATTCAAAGTTCATGCTCAAATGAAGCAAGATGAAGAAAACAAGCAATTACAGATGAAAACCAGATGAAAAACAGGCCAAAAACAGCAAATACGAATTTTGCTGATGTGACGACCGTCACAAGTCCATGACGACCGTCATACATGTTACGACCGTCACACACCCATGACGACCGTCATGCTTTAAAAAGTGCATAAATGCTGCACATGCTGTGAGTGCTTTCAAATACCAAAAGGAGTGGACCACTAACTCCTACATTTTCTGAGATCAATCCCACTTCCTGAGGGAGCTGGTACCAGAAAAGGGGAGCTGCATTAAAGACACGAAGTGCTGCCAATTTACTTTCAGAGCAATTTTTGAGTTTCAGAATTTCTTATTGCTTATTGTTTCGTTTTTCTTTCTTTCCTTGCAATTGTTGTTTTACTTTCCGAATGCTATTCTGTATGAGTAATTGGCACAAAGACTAAATCCTGCCGACATTTTGGAGGATTTCCCAAAAGCCAATCGAATTATTTACAGGTTCTCATTTTAATCGTTAATTGAATTCTATTTCCCATTATAATGCATATTTATATTTTTTGCCATTGTTTACGTGTTCTTAGTTTATATTCCATGTCCGGCTAAATTTAAGTAATCGGTATGTAATAAGTAGTCAGATGGGATTCGATAATTAACCGGTGTATACTTTCCTTTTCAAACTTATTTATGGCTTTAGTTTTTAAATCGATTTTTCTAAAATAAATGTTCGTCGCGACAGCGAGAACTTATTTAAAAGCAGTTTTGCCACGACAGTGGGAAATTCATAAAGGTACGAACCAACAAGCGACAGCTGAGGTTAGGTCCAGTTATTAAAAACTAAGCATTCGTTTTAAAAACAGCGACAACGCTTTAAAAAGGATTAGAGTTTAATGGTTTTCAAAGAGTAATTTTAACCGCGAACGGGATAGCGACATCATACGTTTCGCCTTAGAGTTGCGACTAGCGTCAACAACCATCGTGAGACAAAGGTCTTTAAACCGCCATTTTCTTCTTAAACTATTTTTGAAAACACCCGAAACACCGGTAACTTGTCGAATCCTTTAAGAACCAACATATTGCATACCGATTCAAGCATTTATACCTTAAGTAACGTTTTTAGTTCCCCTATAGTTTACACACTTATTTTGCTTTTATTCCCCTAAAACCATACCAACCTAGCTAAACACAGTAACACCCGAAAATACTAGCTTGATTACGAGTCCCTGTGGGATCGATATCTTTTATTACTACGCGATAGACTGTGCACTTGCAGTTAGTTCAGTTAGACATAGAAAGTCGTGATCAAGTTTTTGGCGCCGTTGCCGGGGACCCGTTTAGTCAATAGTGTAATCCTTTGTTACACTGTATAGACTAGGTTAACTATTCTCTCTCCCTCTACTCGTTCTTCGGTTGTATGCCAAGTACTCGCTCACAAGGCGACATCTTACAACCTACAATCGCCGAACTAGAGTGCTTCTTACATTTAAGATGGCGCATCCTCGAATATCAACGAAAACACAATATTCCTGATCTTCCAGCTCATCCTCCTGTTGAAGAATCAAAGATGGCTGACGGACCTCAGAACAAACCGCTGAAGGACTACGCTACCCCCTCTCAGCTGGAGCCTCAAAGTAGCATTGTTGCCCCGGCTATCAATCAGAACGATTTCAAACTGAAACTGTCATTGCTGTCAGCTGTACAACAACATCAATTCTCAGGAAATGCAACTGAGGATCCGAATGAACACTTAACGAAGTTTGTGCAATACGCAGACACAGTGAAGGCAAATGTAGTGACTCCAGACGCAATAAGACTTCGTCTCTTTCCTTCCTCTCTTAGAGATAGAGCTTGGACATGGTTACAATCCTTACCATCCAACCCCGTTACGACGTGGGAATATTTGAAAAACGTTTTCTTAGCAAGATACTTTCCGCCAAGCAAAACTACTATGCTCAGAGCTCAAATCAACGGATTTCGACAAAAAGATGCTGAATCTCTCTACGAAGCATGGGAAAGGTTCAAGGATATGATGAGAGCATGTCCTCACCACGGTTTAGAAGACTGGGTGACGATCCATACTTTCTACAATGGGCTTCTGTATAACACCAGATTAACGGTAGATGCCGCCGCAGGCGGTGCACTTATGGATAAGCCATACGACGAAGCCTATCAACTTATCGAAAACATGTCTCAGAACCACTGCCAATGGGGAGGTGAAAAAACTCCAGCAGAGAAACCCGCAGCGAAAGGTGGGATGTACGAGATCAGCAATCTTGAAAAGTTCAACGCTAAGGTAGATGCTCTAGCATAGAAAATCGATAGTCTGACCGTTACCCCAACTGCAACCGTAGCTGCTGTAACTCCGAATTGTGAGTTATATGGAACCGCCACTCATAATGCGCCCGAGTGCCCATTATTGGCAGGAATCCCACCAGACCAAGTTAACTACGCTCAAGGAAATCCTTATGCAAATACTTACAACCCAGGATGGAGGAACCACCCAAACTTTTCCTACAAAAGCGATAATGCCTTGCAAGCACCAGCTGCTCCGCCAGGATATCAGAAATCAGCCGCTGCTGCCCAGACTACCCCTAGAAATCAAATCTCGAAGTGATGATGGAAAAATTCATAGCTACTCAAGCTCAAACAAATAAAGAATTCCTAAATCAAAACATACACACTAGCGAGCAAATTAAACAGCTGACCGGAAAAGTAGACGCTTTAGCCACCCACAATAAAATGCTCGAAACGCAGATATCACAAGTGGCTCAACAACAAGCCTCTGCAGCCGCACCAGCTGGGATATTTCCAGATCAGCCAGAACCTAATCCGAAAGGTCATGCAAATGTTGTCATATTGAGAAGTGGAAAAGAATTGGAAGGCCCAACAGATCCTAGGAATGAAGATCTAGTCATGCATCAGAAATCTGATAAACCAACAGAAAAAGAGTCTGAAACAGAAAAGAAGGAATGTGACGAGCAAAAGGCCGCCAAAGATGAAAACTCATATGTGCCTCCAGCGCCATATAAACCACCGATTCCTTATCCTCAAAGATTCATAAATTCCAAAACTTCAGGACAATTTAAGAAATTCGTTGAAATTCTGAAACAACTAAATATCACTATTCCTTTCACAGATGCGATAACTCAAATGCCGTCATACACTACATTTCTTAAAGAAATCTTGTCTAACAAAAGGAAAATTGAGGATAACGAAATAGTTACACTTACTGCCGAATGTAGCGCAATCATTCAAAACAACATGCCTCCTAAACTAAAAGACCCAGGTAGTTTCTCCATACCTTGCGTCATAGGAAAGTTCGTTATAGACAAAGCTCTATGAGATCTAGGAGCCAGTATAAGTGTCATGCCCTTATCTATATGCAAAAAGCTGAATATGGGAGAACTAAGACCAACAAAAATGTCCGTGCAATTGGCTGACCAATCAGTCAAATATCCTGTCGGTGTGCTGGAAAACGTTCTAGTACGCATAGGCCAATTCTATATCCCAACCGACTTCATAATCATGGACATCAAAGAGGACTCTGTTACCCCAATTATCCTAGGAAGACCGTTCCTAGCGACAGCCGGAGCTATCATAGACGTAAAGAAAGGAAGGCTAACATTCGAAGTAGGAGAAGAAAAGATAGAGTTCATCCTTACTAAGTTCTTGAAGGCACCAGCTATAGATGACACATGCTATATAGTAGATGTCATTGACGAATGCATACGAGAATTAGAGAAGGAAGAAATTACATATTCTGAAATCATGAAGATCCAAATCCCTGCTATTCATGAAGACGACGACTGGCGTGCACCATACAAAGATGATAGTCTGAGCGAGATCTTAGCACTAATTCCAAATCACATGCCAGGTCCGAAAAACCCAGCTTTAAAACTTAAAGAACTACCTAAAACACTCAGGTACGAATTCTTAGATACATAATTCAAAAGACCAGTAATAGTCAACGCAAATTTAGGACAGTCAGAAACTGAGCAATTACTAGAAGTCCTAAGGAAATATCCAAATGCATTAGGCTATAATATAAGCGATCTAAAAGGCATAAGTCCTTCCATCTGTATGCACCGTATCATGCTAGAGGAAGACTGCAAAACTTCAAGAGAACATCAGAGAAGGATAAACCCGATCCTAAGCACTGTAGTCAAAGACGAGGTGAAAAAGTTATTAGACGCAAGAATCATATACCCAATCTCCGACAGCCAATGGGTCAGCCCAGTACACGTAGTGCCAAAGAAAGGAGGTGTTACTGTAGTGAAGAATGCGAAAGGTGAATCGATAACCCAAAGAGTTGTGACTGGAAACAGGATGTGTATCGATTACAAAAAACTGAATAAGGCGACTCGGAAAGATCACTTCCCTTTACCTTTCATAGACCAGATGTTAGAAAGACTAGCGAAACATTCATATTTCTGCTATCTGGATGGTTATTCGGGATTCTTTCAAATTTCTATTCACCCCGATGACCAAGAAAAGACAACATTCACCTGTCCTTATGGCACTTTTGCTTATCGCCGAATGCCGTTCGGACTATGCAATGCTCCAGCAACCTTCCAAAGATGCATGATGGCAATCTTTGCGGATTTCATAGATGACATCATGGAAGTGTTCATGGATGACTTCTGTGTATGCGGACAAAGCTTTGAAAGTTGCCTGTCAAATTTAGAAATGGTACTCAAAAGATGCGCTAAAGTGAACCTCTTCCTTAATTGGGAGAAATTCCATTTCATGGTCCGACAAGGCATCGTTTTAGGACACGTCATATCTGAAAAAGGAATTGAAGTTGACAAAGCTAAAATAGAGATCATAAAGGATCTTCAACCTCCGAAAACCGTACGAGAAATACGAAGCTTTTTAGGACACGCTGGATTCTACCGAAGATTCATAAAGCATTTCTCGAAAATCACAAAACCTCTGACAGGTTTGTTGATGAAAGATGTCGAGTTCGTTTTTGACAAAGACTGCTTGGAAGCATTTGAAACTTTAAAAACAGCGCTCATTACCGCACCAATCATGCAGCCCCCAGATTGGCGGCTACCATTCGAAATCATGTGCGATGCGAGTGATTATGTTGTAGGCGCAGTTCTAGGACAAAGGAAAGACAAGAAGCTTCACGCAATCTACTATTGTCGCTACCGCGAAAATAAGGTGCCGGCAAAACAGAAGAGTCGCCACCTTTCGTTATTTATCCCTCAGAACGGCAAAGGAAACGATCGGAAAAACCTGACGAAAAGGTATAAGACAAGGTCATCGCAACCATGGTCTGGGTTCGGGAGTCGGTTACTCAAGGGGAAGGTATTAACACCCGTCACGTCCATCGTACTCGATGGGATCCACGCTTGTTGTGTTTATCTGACGGGTTGGTTTACTATCTACCTATCAAGGCTGGTCTAAAAATAAAAGAAAATGACTCGGCAAAGCGTCACACTTTATGCCTACGTATTCTCATCAGAGAATGAGAAATCAGAGTTAACGCAGTTCGACTAACTACGGGTTACTGGGAAGGTGGCTCGCCAATACGTCAGTATTGTGCCTACGTACTCTCAACAGGTATGAGAGATCAGAGCTTACGTAGTTCGGGATAATACGGATTACGGGAATTCACATTCATCTGTTTTTTCGAGTAGGATTAACACACAGTTCCAGTAGTTTGGCGTACGCAGCTCGACCCTTGGAGACTTAGGCGTTACCGTTTGCGGTAGAACTGGGAATTAACGACACTCTTTTCTTCAGAAAAGCTTCCTTTGAATTATGGGCCCACGGGGCAAAAAGATTTGAAGTTTGTTTTCTGTCTTTTACGGAAGAACTGTATTTTAGTTGTCTGTAGTTGGTACAACACTATAGACTATGACATGGGAACAAATGCATCACATATTGTCCAAAGGACGTATACTAAACATTCTAGACGATTGAGAGGAGGCCGCTCAATTATCATTACCCAAGTAGCTTAAGGCTCGTATCGCGCTTATACTAACTTGCCTTTATTATGTTTTTTTACTGTTGTTTGAGATGAGAAGAGAGAACAGGCTCAACTAAGGGGAGACTATCAAGTCCTAATGTTGTCATGCCAAGGATTCATCCTATGGGTGAAGTTTGAAACAGGGAACTCCTAGAAGTTAACATGCATAGGTTTCAACCTAAAGTTCTAATCATCACTTCCTTATCAAAGGAAGTGAGATTCCTAGGGGATCATGTAAATGATAAACAGAAACGGATAAAGCATCAGCTTAAACAGTAAACAGTAAATAGTAAATGATTATAAAATGCATGCAATGCAAGTGAGGCAGATATGAATAACTGCAATCATACATAAGAATAAAATAAAATGCCATCAGGCAAACCACAAACCACATAGGCAAGGGAGCTGAGCTCTACCGAATACCCACAAGCAAAGCCACACAGTAACAATACAAGCAGAGGGAGCAACTCAACCTCTAGTGCAATCATGCTCCTAGATTAAATCAGTCTAAGCATGAACTTATTCTAATGCATCAAGCAAATTAAACAAGTCACATCAATACAGTTGCACAGAAAGCAAACAGACAAGAAAGAAAGCAGATCAACAACTTCCACAGCTTCACGGCAAAGCAATCTTCTGACAGCAGTTCAGTCTTCAGTCTGTAACTATTCTTAAAGGCTCTCATCTTCAATAGCAAGTGTCAACTTGCTTCTTCAAGCTTTCAATGCATCAAACACAAGTATCAACTTGTTCTCCAACTTCAAGCTTCAGCTCTTCATTTGATCTCAGCTGGATTTTCTTCACAAGTGTCAACTTGTTCTTCTTGGTCTTCAAGCTTCAGCTCCAATGGCAGTCTTCAACTACAGGGAAGTGGCAACTTCTAGCTTCTTCAATCTTCTAGCAAGGAACTCCATCCTCTAGCAAGGGAGAAAGATTCATCTAACAAGAGCAAGGTGTGGATAGTGGAAAGCAAAGTGAAGACGAAAGGTCCCCTCTAAGCATTCTACCATCAAGGAAACGCACCCTCAAAGGTTCTACCAATTTGTGAGGAGCCAATCATCCCACCAAAGGAGGGATGAGGCCTTCACAATGGGACCTTACATCATAGGGAGGGATGGAAGTGATCAACACCTTCCATGTTTCATGAAGGAAGCAAAATCTATTCTAAGAGATCTCCCTGAAAACCATAATCCTTAACCCTAAACAAACTACACCAAAGGAAGAGCAAACTTCAAGTCCAAGCTCCACCATGCATTTCTCAGCATCCCACACATGTCTTCATCACCATCCAAGAGCAATAGAAGCAAAACGCTAATCTATGGGAACTAAAGAAGTCATTCTAGTTGAGTTAGGAAGTTAGGATCACCTAAAAACCTAGTACTAAAATTAATCCTAACTAAAATACTAAAACCAATTGTAAAATCCTACAAAAATAACTATGGGAACCTAAGTCAATCATTACTCTATCATGTTAATTCCCGAGATTAAATCATCCAATAAGCCCTAGAATTAAATTCTAAACTATGAGGTACTAAGGTTAAACCCTAAAACTAGAGCACCTAAAGTTTCAATCTAAAAACCTCATCTAATTTCATCACAAAAATGTGATAAAAATACTAAGGGAGCATACATGTCTAAACTAGCTACACACAGAAAATCAGCTCAAAAATCATCATCAAATGATCACACAAAATTTCACAAGACAAGGTATCAACCATAATGAAATTAATGTCAATTAAAATACAAAATATGCAATTAAAATCACAAATGCATAAATTCCTAATCTTTCAATTTCCTAAAATTCTAGACTCATTCATGAGTCAGGGAAAAAAATTGGATCAATTTGAGTTATTTTCCTATTTATTATGAATTATTTTCCAAACTACATGAAATGATGAAAAATAAGAAAATAAGAAGAAAATAATAAAACTGGCGTATCAAATAGCAATTCACATCAGCTCATTTCAGGAATTGGGGCCAAACGGGGTGTGGATTCAATCTGTGCACTAGGCCCAAACCAAACCAATTAATGAAACGGTGCGTTTCATTCAGAGTCTCTCTTCAGAATTTGAAATCAAATCGTGGCCGTGTATCCCTTGCCTGAGTCAAAGGTCCACCCTTCATCCAATGGCCAGTGTGCTTCGTCCCCAATTTGAATCAGATGGAGGGAAATAACCAGACGGTGGCCTGAGCTGCAGCGCCACCGTCTTCTCTGGTGAGGTGCTCGTCTCAGGTCAGCAAAAATGTCAAGCCAATACCCAATCCTATTCAATTTTTCATCCTGATCACGAATCCATCATCCAAACTCACTAATTCCTTCTCTAACTCCAAACACGATAGAATTTTCAGAAATCCACCAAATCTTGATCATCACAATTCTCAAAGATAATGATCCTAATGTAATCTACACTCTTCACTGATCAATTTCCACTATCCAATCATGAATGTATCACCAAGAATCTTGAGAAATCAGGCTCAACAGAAAATGGTCCATACCCTAGAGTGTCTCTATCCATCAAATTCTTGTACCAAAATCCATCTATGTCATGATAAGAATCTAACCACATAAAGATTTCTAACTATCTCTCTATAGATTAAGCACAATTTCGATTTGTACAAACCTGGTTTCAGATGAAGAACAGGTGCAACTCTTGCTCGATTCCTCCTCCACAATGATCCAGATTCACTCCAAATCTTCCTCTGAAGCCAATGCACACCTCAATTTGGCTTGATTCCTCTTCAATCTCCAAACACGATCTTGAGTTGCAGCTCTGAGTTTTCACTTGCTATCTCTGCTACCAGCTTCAAATCCTTCCAAAAAAAATGGCTGAACACACTCCAAATCTTATATAGAACTCATTAGAATCATCTAGAAAGTTCTGTAACCACCCAAATGAGATTTTGCAATTTCAATTTCTCTTCAAAATGTCATCCACACCAGTCACGATTCTGGCTCTCTTTGGGCATGAAAATGCTTGGAAAATTCATCTCATGAGATATTGAATTCGTTTGTTATGTTCTCTTCCTTGTTTGCAATCCAATGGCTCATGTTGGTTAGGTTGCTTCATCATGAAGAAATGAAATGAAATGGCATGAATTTGACCTCAAACCAAAATTCTAGCATTGCCAAAGTTTCTAAAATGGTTTTTCCATTCAAAATGACCTATAATTTTGCCTTGTTTGGACACAAAATGAATTATTTCAATTTTTTGGTCATTAATGCCTTTAATTCTTCTTTTTTCAAAATTCCCTGAACCACATCCTTCCTTGAGCCATTTAAATGTCTCCTTGATGCATGGTTAAGGTTAAAACCCCATTTTGAGCAACTTTCAAGTTGAACAAAATTTCATTTGAGGTGTCTAAGTTGGTGAAAATGACCTATAATCATAAATGACCTATAATCACAAATTCCCAATATACCCTTTACTTGTCAAAGCCATAACCTGAGTTCTACAAATCCTATCAAGGACTTATAGTACTCTCTAGAAAGCTAAGAGAATAAGGAACACCATTCATGTTGACCAAAAGTTCATAGGAATCATCCTTCTTGGGCAAAGGTTTCATGCAAGTTGGGTAACTTTCAAGCTCCAAATTCACATACCTCAGATGATTTGTAACTTGTCAAAGTCATAACTTGAGTTCTATAAACCCTATCAAGGACTTCTAGCACTCAAATTAAAGCTAAGACCATGCTATAAAACCATCATGTTGGGGGCAAGATGAGATGACAATCATATCTTGAGCTAAATTGCCTTGAAGATAGGGGTCAAACTAGGGGATTTTACACTGTCAAGCCTTAGAAACCCTAGCTTGAAACTTCTCAAACTCTCCAATTATGATGAGTTAACCTTGGAATCATCCTTATAACATCCCAATGTATCAATCCATGATCACATGGCTCTTGGATTAAGTCTCAATTTTCTTCAAATCATCAGTTGACTTAGGGTTGACCTAGTCAAACCCTAGCTGCACCAATCATGCCTGAGGCTTCTCATTCTTGCACAATGACATGTCTAGGCCTCAAAGTGATCTTCAAATCTTCTCATGAGCTCTATCAAGACCTCAAGTCTAACTTCATGCCTTCAAAATCATCTGATGGTTTCAACCACTCTTTCTGAGGATCTTTTAACTTCTCTGACAAGGATATCAACCCTTGAACACCTGAATAACCTTATTTATCTAGCTTCATAGTCTTGTGTAGCTCTTGATTAGTAATCATACCTCTTGATCTCCTGCATACATGTCAATGAAATACACATGATAATGCTAATGTGAATGAAATGAAACATAAGCTAGGTAAAGAAATGTTGGGCAAATTTTGGGGTGCAACAGCTGCCCCTATTCAAACGGCTTGGACCTGACTGGGTGAGAAGCGAACGACTTTCAAACAATCAAGGTAAAAGGCGATTGAATACCAATAAACCCAGAAATTTGCCAACTGCGAAAGTACACAGTACTCTGATGGGACAAATCTTCGGAAACTGAAATCATAGTTGCACGGTAACTAGCTGGAGAAATACTGATCTGAACCTCCGTCAGGATGATTCTCTGATTTATCTGATATCATTGCGTCCTCAAATCATCAAGGGGTCACCGGTTACACGGTAACTAGCGATCTGTCAACCGCACAGGTAAACAATACTTGGATTGGTAGGAACATCTTCAAAACTTAGCATGCCAGTTGCACGACAACTCTGCTGGGGAATTGGTCACACGGTAATTGGTGAAGGGTCTAACCTCAAATCTCCGTGAGGATGATCATCTGATTTTACTATAGATCTTCGTCCTCAAGTCATCAAAGGATCACCGGTTACACGGTAACTGGTAATGGATGGTTGATCATGCCGTCAGGCGTTCTGTGTCATAGCAGAAGAATTCCTTATTGTCGCCTATGGACTCATCATGTCGCTAGGAACTTTTAACAATCAAGTTAATTATGCCGTCGGGCATTCAAGGACATTTTCGGGCGTCAGCCGGACTTTGTCAGTAAGTCGGGAATAGAATCCCCGGTCAATCATGTACCAAATAGAGATATCCAAACTTCTGCCATCAGGCACTCCGCATCAGCTGAGAGAACTGCTTCGACATCGCGGTTGGACTTCAGCAGTAAGTCTTGGGTTTTGGCACCGCTGCCAGACTTCAATCATCAAGTCTTCAAGGGAAGTTTCAACTTCTCTGTTTAAAACCTGTTGGGGATGACACATCTCCGCTGGGGATTCTGGAGAACTATCAAGTAACTCTGCTTCAGGGATCCAGAAATCATCTTGGATGAATCAACTCTGCTGAGGACTTCAAGAATCATCTTGGACAAATAACTTTGTCGGGGACTTCAAGAATCCTCTTGAACCAATAACTCTGCTGGAGATTTCAGGAATCATCCTGAGCAACCTCTACCGGGGACTCTTAGCATCAACTTGAGCAACCAACTCTGGCGACTTCACCAGGGATTTTTAAGAATCATCTTAAGCACACAACTTCGTTGGGGAATTCAAGAATCATCTTGATCATACCATTCTGTGGAGGAACACCTACAAAACAAGATCGGTAATAACCTAGCTCACGTTTCGTATGCATATGCTTTGACAATGGCGCAATGCTCCACACAGTGGAAATGCTACGCGTTTAGGGTAAATGCTATGCAATCATGCAAAATGCTACGACCCCATCAGCAAAATAAATGCTGAAGGGAGAATCCTCCTGTCAAGGAGAAGGAACCACTCTGGTGGAGAGGAAGAACTCATCCTGCCAAGGAGAAGAAGTCACACCAATCTCAATTGGACTCCGCTTGGGGAAACGAACTTCAGTCGACTGCTGCAAGGGAATAAAGCTCTCCGAGAACCTGAACCTGCTCAACCGGGTATTCAAACCACAAACTGCTGAGGAAACGATATCAATCGCAGAAATAAACTGCACGGCCTTCACGGCAAAACTTTCTGGGAGATAACGACTCCGATGGGGAAAAAAAACCTCAGCTATTCAACGCTCTACTGGGAAAAACCAATCACGGCCTGAACGGCTTCCAAGGACTCGGCTCTCTTGGGGAACTGCAAACTCGGCTGAGTAGGGCAACCAGACGATGGAATCACTCCTACCTGCTGGGGAGAGTACAACTCTGTGGGGAATCTCAATTCCGCCAGAGACTTCAGTCTGAATTATCGGAAGCTGCACACGGGCGAACAGTCTCCTACGCGACACTGCACACTGGCCCAGTGCTAGGGAATGAACGCACACTTCAGTGTATGACTCAGCTGGGGAGATGACGTTCCTTCAGGATACATTTGATTGGGGGGAGAATCTTCTCTGCTTGGGGGATACATATCAATGCTCTTGGTTCTATGTTCAGACTCCGTGGGGAGATGTTGCTGAACTTGCCGGGGTAGAAGGAATCATCCTGCTTGGGGACGCATACGGCGTACAGCCTGGAATATGCTATACCTGCAACAACACATACAAACAGACAAGATACCCTTCTCAAAGGGACCTATCAAGGTTATCATCTTGTAACAATGTTCAAGTAATTCATTGTTTTAACAATCAGTGGCCTAGGCCGGTAAGTTTATGTATGCGCATTTTATCAAAAACATCGGCGTTCTTTTTCGCAAACAAAATAGATAGATGCTAAACAAATAAACATAATTGATGAATAGTATATATTTTATTGATGACGAACCCTTGAATGGGTGAAAATGTTTTACAACAAATGCAAGCTCCTGGAATGAGGAAGCTGCGCAAATATAAAACATAAATATACATCAGTATATACACATGTCGGCAATGCGGCATAGACGAACACCATGAGTTGATCCCTCTATGACCCACTCGACTTCGATACTTCTCCAACGCTTCAGCTTCAGAAGAGATTGATTTAGATAAACGACCCTCAGGTCTTCCAAACCACTAAACAATGAAAGTCCATACGCGAAACGCAGTCATTTGCTTTTTCAAATCCCTAACTTTTGCCTGAATCGCCCTTCCGGGTTTTCGATTCACCGGGATACCCTTTTTTGCCAAAGTCGCCCTTCCGGGTTTTTGACTTTGCGGGTTTACATTCTTTTCTTTTATATCCCTAATTTTTGCCCGAACCTTTTTCCTTTTTTATGGTTCGCCAGGATGCCCCATTTTTGCCTGGATATTCTTTTTCGTTCCAGCGGGTCATTCATTAAGCAAAGTATTTTTTAACTGCGTCCGCGTTCACCGGGGATGCAAAATCTTCACCATCCATCGTGGATAACAACAAGGCTCCTCCCGAGAAGACCTTGTTGACGATGTACGGACCTTCGTAATTGGGAGTCCACTTGCCCCGGTGATCGGAGTGTGGAGGAAGAATCTTCTTCAGGACGAGATCACTCGTCTGACAGCTTCTAGGCCGCACCTTCTTGTCATAAGCTTTCTTTATTCGGCTCTAGTACAGACGACCATATGCAATCGATGCTAACCTCTTCTCATCCATCAGGCTGAGTTGGTTTAGTCGGTTCTTAATCCATTCCGCCTCATCGAGTTTCACATCAACCAAAACTCGTAAAGAAGGAATCTCCACTTCTAACGGTAGGACAGCTTCCATACCGTACACCAGTGAGAAAGGAGTTGCCCCGGTTGATGTAGATACCATCGTACGATAACCGTGCAGCGCAAACGGCAAGATCTCGTGCCAATCCTTATAGGTCACAACCATCTTCTATAAAATCTTCTTAATGTTTTTATTGGCCGCTTCAACAGCGCCATTCGTCTTCGGCCGGTAAGGAGATGAGTTGTGGTGTTCAATCTTGAAACTCTAGCACAACTCCTTCATCATCTTGCTATTTAGATTCGACCCATTATCAGTAATGATCCGCTCGGGAATTCCGTAACGACACATGATATCCCTCTTTATGAATTTAGCCACCACCTGCTTGGTCACATTAGCGTATGAGGCTGCCTCCACCCACTTGGTGAAGTAGTCGATGGCTACTAAAATGAAGCGATGACCGTTGGATGCGGTGGGCTCGATCTTGCCTATCATGTCAATGCCCCACATGGAGAACGGCCACGGGGAGGACATGACATTCAACGGGCACGGCGGTACATGAATCTTATCAGCATAAATCTGGCATTTATGACATCTCTTTGCAAATGTAAAGCAATCCGACTCCATCGTCAGCCAGTAGTACCCTGCTCTCAGGATCTTTCTTGTCATAGAATGCCCGCCGGAGTGCGTACCAAATGTTCCTTCATGGACTTCTTCCATGAGCATATTCGCTTCTTACTCATCTACACATCTGAGTAGCACGAGATCGTGGTTTCTTTTATACAAAACTCCATCAAGATTGAGATAAAAATTTCCAGACAGCCTCCTCAGAGTCTTTTTATCCTGGGTTGACGCTCCCGCGGGATACTCCTTAGTCATAAGGAAAGTCTGGATATCATGGAACCATGGCTTGTCGTCGGAGGCTTCCTCGATCGCAAAGACGAATGCAGGTCTATCAAGATGAGAAAGGACAATTCTTGGAGCTTCATTCCAAAAATTGACTTTATACATCGAAGCCAACGTGGCTAGGGCATCAGCCATCTGATTCTCAGCCCTGGGCACATGATGGAGTTCCACTCGATCAAAGAATAGAAGTAGCCTTCTGGCATAGTTCATGTACGACACCAAATTCGATTGGCGAGTCTCTCACTCCCCTTTAATCTGGTTGATCACAAGTGTCGAGTCACCATATACATCTAGGTTCTTGATTCTCAAATCAATTGCTTCTTCCAGGCCCATGATGCATGCTTCGTACTCTGCCTCGTTATTGGTGACCGGAAACGTCAGTCTAGCGGTAACGAGATATGGGATCCATGGGGAGTCGTGATGATCGCCCCAATGCCACTTCCATAAGAGTTAACCGCCCCGTCAAATATCAATTTCCATTGGGATTTGCTATCTGGCCCCTCGTCGGGCAATGGTTCATCACAATCTTTCGCTTTGAGAAACATGATATCCTCATCAGGGAATTCAAATTTCATCGGCTGATAATCCTCGATTGGCTGTTCGGCGAGGTATTCAGACAATACGCTTCCCTTGATGGCCTTTTAGGAAACGTACTGAATGTCATATTCTGTCAACACCATTTGCCATTTGGCAATCCTGCCCGAAAGCGCTTGCTTCTTGAAGACGTACTTGATCGGATCCTTCTTTGAAATTAGCATGGTTGTGTGGTTGAGCATGTACTGTCGTAAACGTTTGGCAGCCCAGGCTAGTGCACAACACGTCTTCTCCAGCATTGAGTAACGAGATTCACAGTCCGTGAACTTTTTACTCAAGTAATAAATGGCATGCTCCTTTCTGCCCGTCTCGTCGTGCTGACCAAGAACACACCCCATACTATTCTCAAGAACTGTCAAGTACATGATTAAGGGTCGTCCGGCCACTAGGCGTATCAAGATCGGAGGTTCCTGCAGATACTATTTTATCTTATCAAATGCCTTCTGGCAATCCTCGTTCCAGATAATTGCCTGATCTTTCTTTAGTAGTTTGAACATCGGTTCACACGTGGCCGTGAGCTGAGAGATAAACCTTGCAATGTAGTTTATTCTGCCCAAGAAACCACGAACTTCTTTTTCAGTCTTTGGCGCTGGCATTTCTTGTATTGCTTTAATCTTCGCAGGATCAACCTCAATGCCTCTTTCACTCACGATAAACCCCAGTAGTTTTCCAGACCGTACTCCAAAAGTACACTTGTTAGGATTCAGCCTCAACCTGAACTTCCTAAGCCTCTCAAAAAGCTTTAGCAAATTGACCAGATGTCCCTCCTCCGTTTGGGACTTCACAATCATGTCATCAACATAGACTTCAATCTCATAATGAATCATATCATGAAACAAAGTAACCATTGCTCGTTGGTAAGTGGCCCTTGCGTTCTTCAGACCGAAAGGAATTACCTTGTAGCAAAATGTTCCCCAAGGTATAATAAATGTAGTTTTCTCCATGTCCTCCGACGCCATCTTGATCTGATTGTAGCTGGAGAAGTCATCCATGAACGAAAATACGGAGAACTGAGCTGTATTTTCGACCAACACATCAATATGAGGGAGTGGGAAATCATCTTTAGGGCTCGCCCTATTCAAATCCCGATAATCGACGCACATTCGCACCTTACCGTCCTTCTTCGGTACAGGTACTATGTTGGCGACCCACGGAGGGTAAGTAGTGACTACTAAGAAGCCAACATCAAGCTGCTTCTGCACTTCTTCTTTGATCTTAACGGCCATATCTGGTCGCGTCCTCCTAAGCTTCTGCTTAACGGGAGGACAATCTTCTCGCAGTGGCAAATGATGGACTACGATGTCAGTGTCAAGTCTGGGCATATCTTTGTATGACCAAGCAAAGATGTCACTATACTCTATCAGCATCTCAACCAATCTCTGCTTGACATCATTCTGCAATGCAGCCCCTATCCTGACGTTCCTGACCAGTTCTTCAGAACCCAGATTCACAATCTCAATCTCTTCCTCGTGAGGCAGAATAACTTTCTCTTCTTGTTTCAACAAGCGGGCCAACTCTTCGGGAAGGTCTTCGTCTTCATCAATCTCTTCTTCGGCTTGATAGATCGGGCAGTCGAAGTCGAAGTGAGTCATAGAAGGCCCAGAGTCGATGTCATCTGCTATGTGGATCCTGCAATAACAAGGGTTAAGCTTAAGACAAGGATATGCAGGTTAGCACAAATCCTATTGCCATTTTATTGTTTTTCAAAACAAACATAAAACAGTAATAACAGAGATCACAACATTTGAATACGAAGAAAAATGCCTTTTGATTTATTGGTAAAATGCATGTACATAATCAAATAAGGCCCTGACAATAAAACCACTATGCCCCGGGTAGGACATAGGGTTGTACAACGATTGGAGAAAGTAAATCATTACTCTTTGTCTGTTACTTGGATGGTATCCTTGATGGACCAGTTGTTGAGGCTCTGGCCTGGTTTGCTTGGCTGGATCCAAGAGTCTAGGTCACAATCGCTGTCTTCGCCGTCTTCAGACACTGCGTTGACACTTTCAAATATCACCCCGCCACTGGTAAACTGGATCGGCCCTTTACCTTGCAACGCATTGTGAGAAGAGGAGGCTTCAGCCGTAGGAGAGTATCCTAACCCAAACTTGTCCTGTTTGTTACGTATTTCTAGAACCTGCCCCCAGCCTAGGTAGATCCGGCTTGAACAACGGCCCGGGCTTCCTTGAAGGAAGAGAGAGTCATCTCTGGTTTTTCAGTCATTACTGGAGCCACGTCCTTGATTTTAACAGCTTCGAACGCCTGACATAGGGTTTCGTGGATTTCCCCATCCATCTCAACATATTTGAAGGACGACAAATGGCTCACCATTATGTCTTCCTCGCCACATACAGTTACAATGCTCCCCCTACAGCATACTTGAGTTTTTGGTGCAACGTGGAGGTCACGACACCAGCAGAATGGATCCATGGCCGGCCTAAGAGACAACTGTAGGCTGGCATGATGTCCATGATGTAGAAGACTGCGTCGAAAGTTTCCGGCCCAACTTGGATTGGCAGAGTTACCTCTCCAAAGACATGACGCTTGGTTCCATCGAACGCTTTCACAACCAGGTCACTGGGTGTGCAAATCAATCCTCGAGTATCTAACTTCATCAATGCTTTCTTTGGGAGAACATTGAGTGAAGACCCAGTGTCCACCAATACATGAGCCATAACTGTTCCCCTACACTCTATCGAGATGTGCAGGGCGCTGTTGTGGTTTCTTCCTTTCGGCGTCAGCTCCAGGTCAGTGAACCCTAACCCGTTTCCAGCATTTACGTGGGCTACCACCCCTTCCAACTGTTGACTGAGATTTCCTGCGGTACATACGTGGCATTCAAAACCTTTAACAGCGCATTGCGATGTGACTCCGAACACAGCAACAAATTCAGGATGGAAATTTTCGAGGGTGTTTGATGAAGATGGTCAATGATCTTGTAATCACTCTTCTTGATCAACCTCATGAACTCTTCAGCGTACTTTACAAGTAAGTCCTTCTCTACCCCACGAGGGGTTTCCTCAACGACTTTACTCTTTCCCTTATCAGTTTCCTCAGCTTTGTCTGCTTTGTCCACCACAATCTTAGGTGGAGCAAATACTCTGCCGCTGCGTGTGATTCTGCCGATTCCCACTAGGTTATCCACCGACTGCCCAAAGGGTTCCAGTTCCAATTTCTGTCCGTTACAGTAGACGTCTGCCCCATAATGCCACAGGACAACATTGGTGCTTTCGAAAGGTATCGGCCCAACTTTAGTGATGGTAATTGTGGGTGGCCTGGGTGCAGAAATTATTATCGTTTGGCGAGGGATGGTGATGGTGGAAACCTCATCATCTTGCTTCAGCATTACCTCTCCAGATCCACATTCGGCCCTTCGGCTAAACTGCAAGATTCCTTCGGTCATCAGACTTTGAATCCCCTCCGCCAACTGTTCGCATCCATCAGGACGAGTCGCACAGCCCATACCTAGTTCTCCACAGCCCGGAAAGAAGCCTCTCTTCATCAGCATGACTTTAACGAAGCTAAGCGGTATCTTCAGATCCTTGACATCGGTCAACAAATCCAAGTTCTCGTCTTCAATAATGGCATTCACCCCACCTCCCCTATGATTTGGCATAGGGTTCTTCGTGACATTCGACACATTATCTGAGAAATTGATGATCTTAGCATCCACCATATCTTGCACCTTGTGCTTGAAGGCTTTGCAGTTTTCTATCGTGTGGCCGGGTGCCCCTGAGTGAAAATCACACGTTGCATTCGCATCATAACCATGCGGAGGTGCCCCTGTCAAGGGGGCCAGGGTTCTCTTCTGGACTAGCTGTAACTGAAGCAGAGTTTGTAACAACTGAGCATAAGACATGGGCGGTGTCTCAAGGTGACGGCTCGACAGAGGCGCCCTGTTCTGATACTTTCTATACCCTTGCTGATTTGGCTGCTGCTGTGGCTGAGGTTGTTGGACTGCAGGGATGGTTATGCTAGCCACCTGCTGGCGCTGGGCTTTGCCTTTCCTTCGAGCGTTGGACACGGCGCTCGTCTCTCCTTCACGCCTTTTGTTACCATAGGGTTTCTTTCCTCCTCCAGCTGAGGATAGATCAACACCCTGAATTTTCCCCAATTTGATCCCATTTTCAACGTGCTCGCCATTAATGATGAGATCAGAGAAACTTCCTGACATACCGCTGACCAATTTCTCGTAATAAACCCCTGGGAGGGTAGGGTGGCTACAAACATCTCAACCAGCTCTCGTTCAACCATCGGCGGCTGAACTCTAGCTGCTAATTCGCGCCATCGCTGGGCGTATTCTTTGAACCCCTCGTTGTTCCTTTGTGACAAGTTCTGCAGTTGAACCCGATTCGGAGCCAAGTCACTGTTATACTGATAATGGTGCACAAAGGCTTCAGCAAGTTCCTTCCACGTGCGCACACTGGTAGGTTCTAAACTCATGTACCATTCCAAGGATGGCCCGGACAAGCTATCCTGAAAGAAGTGCATCAGCAACTTCTCGTCTTCAGAGTGAGCGGACATCTTTCAGTAGTATGACCTTAAGTGGACACGAGGGCAAGTGGTGCCCTTGTATTTCTCAAAGTCGGGCACCTTGAATTTGGGAGGCGCCTTGAAATTAGAAATCAATCCTAATTTAGTCATGTCGAACCCCATAGTGTTCAGGTTCTCGAAATCCTCATTTTTTCCTCGAGTGCCTTAAACCTCAGACGTGCTTCAGCAGTCAGCTCTCCTTCAGCACTCCTCTGTGAGAACAAATCTTCTTGACGATCTTCTAGCCATGGCTGAGGCCCATACAGATTTCCAGCACCTGCGTTGCCGTTGCCCAGTCCAGCATTGCCATTAGCTTCAAAGTTTCCATTACTGACGCCAGTCGTATTACCATTGAGCCCTATGTTAGTGATCACATTGCCGTTACCACTTCCATTCCCCCCGGTCATGGGGATGCCATTCTGAGGAGTTTCAACAGGTGGAAGGGTTGGAATGCTCCCTCCATGAAGTACACCATTGCTGTCAACCCTTGAGATCAGAGGCTGGACCAATGTTCTGAGCTGGTCTTGGCCGTTGGCGACCACTTGCATGAGCTCCATGAATCGGTCCATCCTCTCTCGGAGTTCCTGAACGTCAGTATGCACTTGTTCCATTGCTCTAGCCTGATTTGCTCTAGTCGGATAGCGGTGGATTGGCCTTCGATCAATCCAGGAACAACCTGTATACACAAATGGTTAGAAAAAACGACAAAGTGCTCGTTATGCAAATGCTTCATGCAAATGCAAACTTGTGTTTGTGCCTTGGGGAGATCCCCCCCGATCCTAGTTTCCGAGACAAATAAAGTCTATGATCCAATCATGGAAAAGAAATCCTCATATATTCATCTGAAAATCCCACTCAGGTAGCGTACAACTGTAATCACATACAACTGAAGCAATAAGGCATGACCCCAACCAACAGACCTGGCGATGATCAGCATATCAATGCATAAAAATGTACAAAGAAAGATACAAAAGATCAGGCGCGGCCACGGGCATGAACATATTCTATCAACTTCTTTGTAGTGGAGTGATCTGACTGAGTAAGCAAACCCTGGATCAGCAGGTCCTTCTGACTGATGGACTTTGGGAGGTTCTCGGCAACACTCCTAGAAATACCTTCTTCAGGATGGTTCTCGACTCTTCTTCTCTTAGCATCAGCCCGGAGTTGAGAATCTTGCAAAATCGCCTCGGCTTCAGCCAATCTATACTGGACGTCATGTCACAGGGAGGCTTCAGCCTCTGTACTCTCGTTTTTCACCATAATATGAGCTTCCAGCTCGACTACTCGCTGCTTCATCTTTTCTTCCCGTTCTTTGTACTTGGCTATGGTGTTGCTCCAGACCCTCTCGTATTGGGTTAGCTTCTGGTACACTCTGTCCAGATCCTGTTTCTTGGTTATCAACATGCCATGCACTGACTTCAGATCCAACCCCAGACGTTCCCTAGCATCAGTTTCTATGGTCAGGTTGGAGCCTAGACGGTTGATCATCTCAGACTGCTTTTTGCAGGTATAAACGGCTTTACTTTTCTCTTTTCGAAGTTGAGCAATCTCTTTCTCCAACTCTTCGTTGGCCTTTTGTAGCTCTTCCTTCTCTCGGAGTACCTGGTTGAATTTCTGGATATCAACCGTAGTAGGTTCTTTGTAAACGGGAGCACACAATGGTTCCACAGCAGGAAACGACATTAGAAACTTGGCAGCTCTTTCTCGAACCCAAGTCACATACGGATCAAAGGCCTTATTGTTGCTCTTTCCCAGCGAGACTTTCCCCTTTCGGTGAATTTTGCTCCAAGCATTCTGTACCTTGACCAAAGTGTCACCTTCAAGCAACCCCGTAAAATACAAGGATTCTCGTATTTCTTCCTCTTCAGGAGGACCTCGTAGCGCATACCCAAATTGTCGTACTAGCAGAGATGGATTGCAGTTGATACATCTATTCCTTCCAACCAGGGGGACGTTAGGAAAGCCACAGCAGCTATGCACAATATCCTTGCCCAGCAGATCTCTATCGAGCCAGATGATATCGTCAGCAGTCAAACCCATCAAGCGTGCAGACCAAGGTGAAGACTCAGCAGAATCAATGAACGGACCTGACTTAGGAAGATGACTAGCAAACCATTTATACAGTAAAGGGGCACAACACGCCACGTTCTTCCCCTTTCTGTTCTCATTCTTGCTGTGAACTGAATGGTAGACGTCTCCGAGGAGAGTGGGCATTGGATTCCCGGAGGCAAATATGTGGCAGGCATCCATGCTTATGAAGTCCGGGTGACTTGGGAATAGCACGATCCCATAGATACAGAGGGCTAAGAAGGCATTGAACACATCCCAGCGACCCTTCTCTGCAAACTTCCGGGCTTTTTCCATCAGGAAAGACAAAGGGAAACCATGACCTCCGATCTTTCTGGATACCATCCCTTCTAATTCAGGCTCATCTACGTGAAGAGCGGCAGTCAGCTTACTCAGTTTGGATTCACCCTCAACACGGTAGTAAGGCATTTGAGTCATCAAAGGGACCCCCACCAGGTCAGAGTATTCTTCCAAGGTCGGGGCAAGGACATAGTCTGGAAACACAAAGCATCTGAGCTGTGGGTCGTAAAACTGTAGCAGGGCATATAGGCCATTCAACTCGTACGTAGGAAGCTTATACACAATAACCAGAATTCACCCATAACTTTGTCTGAAACTCTCCATCACTGTCTTATTAGCCAAAGAAATTAAAGCTCGCAATTCTCGGATGTCAGGTGTTGGTAGCTTGTAAGCCATTGTCTTCTTCAGAGATGCCATATCTGCCGTGAGGATCAAGATCACTAGAACCAGGGGAGAAATATGCACCTGCAACACAAACACACGTTAATGACATGCAAATGAGAATGCAAACAATGCAAAATGAAATCATGCAGCAGGAGATCAGGACAACGGTGCTGTTGAGGAGGTGAAGATTATGTATCAATTAAACCACAATACTGCTCTGTCAAGAACAACCATATCTCTGATGAGAAGAAACCCCTGATACCAGACCATAAATCTGCTCTGTCAAGAATACACATATCTGATGATGAAAACCTCTGATATCAGACCATAAATCTGCTCTGTCAAGAACACACATATATCCGATGATGAAAACCTCTGATATCAGACCATAAATCTGCTCTGTCAAGAACACACGTATCTGATGAGAAGAAACCCTGATACCAACAAAACTGATTCACTGTCAAGAAAACCAGGTAGTCTGAAGGTTAAGGTTTCCTACAATAACCCGACCCTGCTCACAGGTATGGACCTAATCACGGAAAAGGTTTGGCATCCTATGCGGTCATCAGCGTCACAGACTTTCAAGAAACAATGATACGATACCCAGAAGGTGTGGCATCATCATCCCTTGAAGCGGCCTCACTTAGCTGAATTCCAAATGATCGGTTCCTAGAGTCGACAATCCTTAGATCCAACAACCCCTCGAGTCCAAAGGACCGATAGGAAGCCATCAAAGAAGACCTCGTCTGAGTGTGGATTACATGGGAACAACTGTAAGCAAAGCAAGAACGTCCTCCACTAACCCACTCTAATACTATGTAGCTCTCAAGCCTGGGTCTGGCTTCTCACTCATCAAAATGCCCCTCCCACAATAGTACAGATAATCATATCATACTGAAAATAAAGTGCGGGAAATAAAATGCGATAAATAAACACAACCCAACAAGTAATCATACAAGCGCTAGGATTGACTCTCGCAGGGGACGTTGGATCCCCAAATTGACTCGCATAAGGAACGTTGGATCCCAGGAAACTATCAAGTCCCCAGCAGAGTCGCCAGCTATCGCTACCGCGAAAATAAGGTGCCGGCAAAACAGAAGAGTCGCCACCTTTCGTTATTTATCCCTCAGAACAAGAAAGGAAACGATCGGAAAAACTTGACGAAAAGGTGTAAGACAAGGTCATCGCAACCATTGTCTGGGTTCGGGAGTCGTTTATGCAAGGGGAAGGTATTAGCACCCCTCACGTCCATCGTACTTGATGGGATCCATGCTTGTTGTGTTTATCTGACGGGTTGGTTTACTATCTACCTATCAAGGCTGGTCTAAAAATAAAAGAAAATGACTCGGCAAAGCGTCGCACTTTATGCCTACGTATTCTCATCAGAGAATGAGAAATCAGAGTCAACACAGTTTGACTAACTACGGGTTATGGGGAAGGTGGCTCGCCAATACATCAGTATTGTGCCTACGTACTCTCAACAGGTATGAGAGATCAGAGCTTACGTATTTCGGGATAATACAGATTACGGGAATTCAAATTCATCTGTTTTTTCGAGTAGGGTTAACACACAGTTCGAGTAGTTTGGCGTACGCAGCTCGACCCGTGGAGACTTAGGCGTTACCATTTGCGGTAGAACTGGGAGTTAACGACACTCTTTTCTTCAGAAAAGCTTCCTTTGAATTATGGGCCCATGGGGCAAAAAGATTTGAAGTTTGTTTTCTGTCTTTTACGGAAGAACTGTTTTTTAGTTGTCTGTAGTTGGTACAGCACTAGAGACTATAACTTGGGAACGAATGCATCGCATATTGTCCAAAGGACGTATACTAAACATTCTAGACGATTGAGAGGAGGCCGCTCAATTATCATTACCCAAGTAGCTTAAGGCTCGTATCGCACTTATACTAACTTGCCTTTATTACGTTTTTTACTGTTGTTTGAGATGAGGAGAGAGAACAGGCTCAACTAAGGGGAGACTATCAAGTCCTAATGTTGTCATGCCAAGGATTCATCCTATGGTTGAAGTTTGAAACAGGGAACTCCTAGAAGTTAACATGCATAGGTTTCAACCTAAAGTTCTAATCATCACTTCCTTATCAAAGGAAGTGAGATTCCTAGGGGATCATGTCAATGATAAACAGAAACAGATAAAGCATCAGCTTAAACAGTAAACAGTAAACAGTAAATGATTATAAAATGCATGCAATGCAAGTGAGGGAGGAAATGTGTGTGGGGCATCAGCCTCCACAAGCTCGTCTCGACCTCAAGCCAGATATGAATAACTGTAATCGTACAGAAGAATAAAATAAAATGCCATCAGGAAAACCACAAACCACATAGGCAAGGGAGCTGAGCTCTACCGAATATCCGCAAGCAAAGCCACACAGTAACAATACAAGCAGAGGGAGCAACTAAACCTCTAGTGAAATCATGCTTCTAGATTAAATCAGTATAAGCATGAACTTATTCTAATGCATCAAGCAAATCAAACAAGTCACATCAATACAGTTGCACAGAAAGCAAACAGACAAGAAAGAAAGCAGATCAACAACTTCCACAGCTTCACGGCAAAGCAATCTTCTGACAGCAGTTCAGTCTTCAGTCTGTAACTAATCTTCAAGGCTCTCATCTTCAATAGCAAGTGTCAACTTGCTTCTTCAAGCTTTCAATGCATCAAACACAAGTATCAACTTGTTCTCCAACTTCAAGCTTCAGCTCTTCATTTGATCTCAGCTGGATTTTCTTCACAAGTGTCAACTTGTTCTTCTTGGTCTTCAAGCTTCAGCTCCAATGGCAGTCTTCAACTACTGGGAAGTGGCAACTTCTAGCATCTTCAATCTTCTAGCAAGGAACTCTATCCTCTAGTAAGGGAGAAAGATTCATCTAACAAGAGCAAGGTATGGATAGTGGAAAGCAAAGTGAAGACCAAAGGTCCCCTCTAAGCATTCTACTATCAAGGAAAGGCACCCTCAAAGGTTCTACCAATTTGTGAGGAGCCAATCATCCCACCAAAGGAGGGATGAGGCCTTCACAATGGGACCTTACATCATAGGGAGGGATGGAAGTGATCAACACCTTCCATGTTTCATGATGGAAGCAAAATCTATTCTAAGAGATCTCCATGAAAACCCTAATCCTTAACCCTAAACAAACTACACCAAAGGAAGAGAAAACTTCAAGTCCAAGCTCCACCATGCATTCCTCAGCATCCCACACATGTCTTCATCACCATCCAAGAGTAAGAGAAGCAAAACCCTAATCTAAGGGAACTAAAAAAGTCATTCTAGTTGAGTTAGGAAGTTAGGATCACCTAAAAACCTAGTACTAAAATTAATCCTAACTAAAATACTAAAACTAATTGTAAAATCCTACAAAAATAACTATGGGAACCTAAGTCAATCATGACTCCATCATGTTAATTCCAGAGATTAAATCATCCAATAAGCCCTAGAATTAAATTCTAAACTATGAGGTACTAAGGTTAAACCCTAAAACTAGAGCACCTAAAGTTTCAATCTAAAAACCTCATCTAATTTCATCACAAAAATGTGATAAAAATACTAAGGGAGCATACTTGTCTAAACTAGCTACACACAGAAAATCAGCTCAAAAATCATCATCAAATGATCACACAAAATTTCACAAGACAAGGTATCAACCATAATGAAATTACTATCAATTAAAATACAAAAAATGCAATTAAAATTAAAAATGCATGAATTCCTAACCTTTCAATTTCCTAAAATTCTAGACTCATTCATGAGTCAGGGAAAAAAAACTTGGATCAATTTGAGTTATTTTCCTATTTATTATGAATTATTTTCCAAACTACATGAAATGATGAAAATAAGAAAATAAGAAGAAAATAGTAAAACTGGCGTATCAAATAGCAATTCACATCAGCTCATTTCAGGAATTTGGGCCAAACGGGGTGTGGATATCAATCTGTGCACTAGGCCCAAACCAAACCAATTAATGAAACGGTGCGTTTCATTCAGAGTCTCTCTTCAGAATTTGAAATCAAATCGTGGTCGTGTATCCCTTGCCTGAGTCAAAGGTCCACCCTTCATCCAATGGCCAGTGTGCTTCGTCCCCAATTTGAATCAGATGGAGGGAAATAACCAGACGGTGGCCTGAGCTACAGCGCCACCGTCTTCTCCGGTGAGGTGCTCGTCTCAGGTCATCAAAAATGTCAAGCCAATACCCAATCCTACTCAATTTTTCATCCTGATCACGAATCCATCATCCAAATTCACTAATTCCTTCTCTAACTCCAAACACGATAGAATTTTCAGAAATCCACCAAATCTTGATCATCACAATTCTCAAAGATAATGATCCTAATGTAATCTACACTCTTCACTGATCAATTTCCACTATTCAATCATGAATGTATCACCAAGAATCTTGAGAAATCAAGCTCAACAGAAAATGGTCCATACCTTAGAGTGTCTCTATCCATCAAATTCTTGTATCAAAATCCATCTATGTCATGATAAGAAACTAACCACATAAAGATTTCTAACTATCTCCCTATAGATTAAGCACAATTTCGATTTGTACAAACCTGGTTTCGGATGAAGAACAGGTGCAACTCTTGCTCGATTCCTCCTCCACAATGTTCCAAATTCACTCCAAATCTTCCTCTAAAGCTAATGTGTCGCTACTGCGAAAATCGGCGCCGGCTATGACAGAAGAGTCGCCACCGTGCGTTATTTATCCCAAAGGAGGGAAAGGACACACTCAGAGTAAACCTAACGCAAAACGGGAAAGGAATGGTCATCGCAACCAAATCCTGGATTTGGGAGTCGGTTATGCAAGGGGAAGGTATTAACACCCCTCACGTTCGTCGTACTCGATGGGATCCATGCTTGTTTTCTAGCTAAGGGTCTGTTATTCTATCTACTCTAAAGGTCTGGGTTAAAAATAAAAGAAAATGACTCGATAAAGTATCGCACTTTATGCCTACGTATTCCCGTCTGGAACGAGAAATCAGAGTCAACGTAGTTCGCCGACCTACGGGAAAGGAGGGGAAGGTTGCTCGCTAGGATATCGCATCCTATGCCTACGTACTTTCATACAACATGAAAGATCAGAGCAAACGTAGTTCGGGCTACGGAAGACACAAGCTTGTCTGAATGTTTCTATCTCCTTATGAAAAGGTTTTTCCTGATTAAGAGTCCAAGCGGACAAAAATGACACTTTGATGTTTGTTTTCAGTCTTTTACGCAAGAACTGTCTTTTATGGTGTTTGCAATCTCTGACGCACTAGAAACTATGATTTGAGAGTGACTACGCCGTATGTCACCCTAAGGGTAACACACTAAGCAATCAGATTACTGAAGAGTGACCCTCCAGCAACCTTTCTCAAATAGCTTAAGGCTCGTAGCGTACGACATCGATTATCCTTATTACTGTGTTTTTGAAGGGTTTTGAGATGAGAAGAGAAAGAAGCTCTAAAAAGCCTATGGTTGAAAAAGGGAATCAAAACTACCCTAATGTTGTCATGCATGGGTTACAACCTAATGTCTGTCATATTTCTCTCTTGCACAGAGAGAAACAGAGATCCTAGGGGATAAACGGAAAAGAAACATCATATATACAGTAAACAGTAAAATGCATGAGATGCAGCAGTACAAGCGAGGCAAGGGAGTCTCACTCAACCTCGAACCTGGGAAAACAATAGGCAAAGTGAAACAGCTTCACTTCAAACCTAAGGGGCAAGCTGAACAAGCTAACAGACAATACAGAAAAGAAAATAAAACCCGACACTAGCTCTGACAGCACCACCAGCTCCTATAGTAACAGCTCTGACAGCTACAGTTGATTAACAGCAAAGGTTGACAGTAACACCTTCAGTCAAGCTCCCATCTTTACTCTCCAATGATCCCTAAGCTTTAGATAAGTTCCTATCTCCAAAACTCTCCAACTTTAGCAAGCACTGAACCCCAACAAACAGACAGCTTCAATCAGCAGCAAAACCCTGGTCTGCAACAGATACCCAGCTTTGACAGGCACAAGCTTCATCTTCACCAATCTTCAATGAACTCCATCTTCAATAGGCTTCCATCTTCAAGGAAAGCACTCACAGGAGAGAATCAATTAATGATAGATGAAGTTGGGAGGTTAAGAGGCTCAATGACAACCCAAGGAAATCACTAAGATCTTAACACAGCAAGTGGAAGGTATCCTCAAGGTTCTGCCCCACCAAAGCATGCTCTACATCCCTCCTAAGGAGAGATGGAACTTCTTTGGGGGTACCTTGTGTCACGGGATAGAATAGAGGCACAAGAAGCTCTCTATGTTTGACAGAAGAAATCAGTCTACTCTCAAGCTCTCCCTATATCTCCTATCTCCTAAGTCTTTAAAAGCAACCTTCAAGGGTAAGAATCTTCATGCTCCAAGCTCCATCCTTTGACTCCAATCATCTCCAATGTCTTTATTAGCTCCAACAAGCAAAGCCCAAGCCCAACACCCAATGGAAACACCCCAAAACCCAAGCAAACAATTCAAAGGCCCAAAATGGCAACACACAATGAACACACAATTTGCAAAATCTAATAAAAATAGTAATATACTATATAAAATCCTAAATTTAATTCTAAGGGGACCTATTTATCTACCCTATAGCCCCTATATTTCCCAGCACCTAAATCACACTAAAAACCCAAAAACTATGTGTTGAAATGCACCTATGTCAAGGTAAACCCTAATCCTAATCACCCTAAAGTTTAATATTCAAAACTAACTAAAATTAAATCAAAAAAATGTGGTAAAATTCCAAGGGGAACCTAATACTCTATTCTAACTATAGCAAAAAGAATTGCATCAAAATACCAAAGGAAATGATCCTACAAAATTCAGCAAGTTGGATATACACAATGAAAGTGAAATAAAAGCACTTAAATGTAAAAATGCACCAGAAATAGAAAAATGAATTAAATGCTATTTTTATTGTTTTATAATTTTCTTGAGATTATAATGAAGATGAGGAGAAAATTCCCATCTAAAAAGACCTATTTTTCAATTTATTAGGATTTTTTCAAGGAACCTAAAATAATATGTGAAATAAAAGAAAATATGATAAAAAGAAAAAGTCATGTGATGAATAGCAATTAAAAACAAAGTAACAGCTAAACTGGGCCCAGAGGGGGGTGTCCATAGAAATGCGCGCATGAGCCCAACCACATCCATAAATGATAATGAAAATAACAGGAAAATTGGAAAAAACGTGGTTCAAATAGCAACATAATGCAGTGTATTCTCAGTGGGCCTTGGCAAAGGGGGTGTGGGTATCCTTTCTTCACTTAAGCCCAAACTAGCAACTTAATGAAACTATGCGTTTTAGTCTTTCAGACTCTCTCACGAACTGAATTGTAATCAAGGCCATTGGATCCCTATTCGAGTCAAAGTCTTCTGGAGATCCAAGGGTTGTAAGGTCATCTTCAACCTTTAAATTCTTCTTGGAGGGAAACCATCCATGGATGAACATAGTATCAACATCATCTCCTCCCAATCGTGTTCCATCAATTCCTCATCAAAATTCAAAATTAAAAACCCTAATCCACTCCATTTTCTTCCCTGAATCTAACCATGCTAACCACATACATTGAATCATCCTCCTCCAAGAAACACGATCAACATCTTAGAATTTGGTCAGAAATCAATCATCACTAAACTTAAAATTAATTGGTCCAAACTCATCACCAACTCTCCCTGATCAATTCTAACCATTAAACTAAACATCTAACACCAAGAATCGCCAGATAAATGCACGAACAGAAATGGTGTCAATCACAAAATTGTCTCTAATTCCCACCAATTGCTACCAGAAAGCTTCCTATGATCATCTACATGCTATCTAACCACCTAAAACCTATTGAACATGCATATATTAAGCCATGGATTAAAGATTACATACCTGTGATTTCTTGATGAACAGACCACTCAAACCTTCAAACCAATCTTCCACAAGCTCCAGATTCCTTTACTAGCATATGACCAAGCTTCTGTATGCAATAAAAGGGATTGAAATGGCTTGGATCTTGAAACCCGATCTTGAGTTGCAGGCTGAGAATTTCAAATGCTATCTCACAATTCTTCAATGCTCTTGCTATGAATTCACTCTGGAATCATTCAACAATGCCAAAGCAAGCTTCTACATCAAAGAGAATGGATTGAAATGATAGAAATCGTGTAACTGAATTCAGTTTTGCAATCTGAAATTTCTGAACTCAATCTCTCTTTTCTCCTTCAATTCTCACCAACCGGGGTTATGGATCACTTCACCAGTATATATAGATCATGAATGAACCTTCTAGACAGTTCTGGATCCATCTAATGAGAAGTTCAAATTCTCATGTCATGAAAATGTCATATCATGCTATGCTCACACCAGTTCCTGATAGCAGCTTGTATTCACCTTGTTCTGAGTTCAATTTGTCCTTAGATGAGATTTTGGACGTGTTGGAATGGTTTAACACCTTGCATTTGATCCCTTGTTTGAATTGACAAATGTAACTTATGCTTTAAGCAACAAAAGACAACTCTATGAAATTGACAGCCCATTTTTGATGACTTGGATAGTCTCTTAGGCTCAAATAACACCCCTAGCTAGGCTTCTTCTCTTGGTAGACACCTTGATCCCTTGTTGGAGGCATGCTATGCTATGATATGCAAATGATTGGGCTATGTATATGGTTGCCTATGCAAATGATAATGCAATTGAAACATAAACCAGGTGAAATAGATTGAGCAAATTTTAGGGTGCAACAGCTGCCCCTATTCAAACGGCTTGGACCCGACTGGGTGAAGAGCGAACGACCTTCAAATATTCGAGGTACGAGACGGTTGAATACCAAGAACCCGGAAATTTGCCAACTGCAGAGATAAACTGCACAACCGTTTAGGGAACAAAACCCACCAAAACATTCCATCTTGCCATGGACTAATTCTATCAATACAGACAACACCACCTCTCTGCCGATTGTAGCAGTACTTGACTCTAGCAACTCAAGATATATAGCGTCTCTGTCCATTTACAGTATCTTATTCTTCTATGCAAACGCAACAGATCATCATTTTTTCACGTGACTCCATGAACCAAATGGGTATGAATAACTCTACTAACATCATACAATCTTTCTGACGCTTTTGCTGGGGAAGTAACTCTGCCAACAAAACACGACTCTGTCCATGATATAGGAAAATAACTCTGCTACCACTACGGGTAAATAACACCGCCATCGCTACGGGTAATACTCTGTCATCACTACCGGAAAATAACACCGCCATCGCTACGGGTAATACTCTGTCATCACTACCGGAAAATAACACCTCCATCACTACGGGTAATACTCTGTCATTACTACCGGAAAATAACACCGCCATCACTACGGGTAATACTCTGTCATCACTACAGGAAAATAACACCGCCATCACTACGGGTAATACTCTGTTATCACTACAGGAAAATAACACCGCCATCGCTACGGGTAATACTCTGTCACCACTACAGGAAAATAACACCGCCATCACTACGGGTAGTACTCTGTCACCACTACAGGAAAATAACACCGCCATCGCTACGGGTAATACTCCGCCACCACTACGGGAAATAACTCCGCCACCACTACGGGAAATAACTCCGTCACCACTACGGGAAAATAACACCGCCATCGCTACGGGTAATACTCCGCCACCACTACGGGAAATAACTTCGCCACCACTACGGGAAATAACTCCGTCACCACTACGGGAAAATGACTCCGCCACCACTACGGGAAATAACTCCGTCACCACTACGGGAAAACGACTCCGCCACCACTACGGGAAATAACTCCGCCACCACTATGGGTAATACTCTGTCACCACTACAGGAAAATAACACCGATACAGCTTCTCTGTCGATTCTTTGCAGCAGCGGACTCCATCAATCAAATGGGTAACAATATAACTGATCCAATCTTCAAACTTTGGTGCTAACATGGTATCAAATTTGAGAAGGACTTTACTGGGGATGTTCTGAAGCGAAACTGCCAGACACCTACTTCAACGTAAGCGGCCACCTCAGAAATCTTGATTCACGAAATCTTTTGCTTACTGTCATAACAACAATCTAGAAGGAACGCTCCGCTGGAGGGGTAAGAGAAACTTAAACAAGCAACACTGTGGGGAATAATGATAAGACGAACATTATCATCACATGTCTCATGCTGAGACCTTTAATATTTAGTAATTGATCTGAGCAAGAGCTTCCTCCACCTGCAAGGGAAACAACACTTGAAAACCAAAGGTTAACCAACCTGGCTAATGTTTCAAAATGCGCATGTTTGAGAATGGTGTAATGCTCCGTACAACACGGATATGCTACGCGTTTTTGGGTAGATGCAAATATGACACTATATGCAAATGCGAATGCAGGTTCAAGCTGCTGGGGAAACTCTGATAGACTTGCTTCGTCAACACGGAATGCTGAAGACGAATACCACCATGTTGGGGATGAACGTGTATCATAAAGTCCTCCGGCAAAATAAATGCCGGACATACAACCAACTCCACCGGGGAGAGATTAAACTTTGATTTCCACTGGGAGGAAAGAACATCATCGGCTGGGGAGAGTAACTCAGCTGGGGAAGAAGCGACTCGGCCGGGGAAAAATGAACCTTCCGGGGAAACACACTATCTGGGCACAGCTTACAAACTCGGAGCTACTACTCCGCTGAGGATAATCCTTCTGAACCAACTATGACTTGGTTAAACACTGTGGGAATTCTCCCAGCTAGGGATTGATCATTCACATACTCGACTCTCTGGGGAGTGCAACCTCTGCAAGGGATACTGATTTTGACTGGTTGGAGATATCTCTTGGACAACTTCCATAAGAATACTCTTCTGGGGAAACTAATCCTTCCTTCGGTAAGGGATAACATCATCTCAACCTCTCTGGGGGGTGAGGTGCGACCTGCTGGGAATAACGTCAAATAAAGTCAGGTCCTTCATCAAGAGATTCAAGCTGGGGGATACAATCTTCTGATCGCTCGCTTCAAAGGTAAGAACCCTGCAAAACACAAACGAGATAACACAAATCTACACAACTAAACCTATTCGGGTTAGCGTCCGCGACATTACTTCAGTCAATTCGAAGTTTTAGCAATTATTGGCAAGGGCCAGCAAAGTTATGCAAGTGCAAGTTTATCAAAAAACATCGGCGTTTTCCACATACAAAACAGTAAAGCACAAACATCAAATACTGAATAACATGTTTTATTAATAACAAGCCTCTAAATAGGCAAAGTTTTATACACCGGATGCAACTCCTGAAAAGAGGAAGTTACGCACACACACATACATATATGCACAAAAGTATAAAGATACAGAACAACAGTTGTATACATGTCGGCAACGTGGTGCAGACAAACATCACGAACTGATCCTCCTATGACTCGCCTGACTCTGGCGCTTTCCCGGTATTCAATTTTCGGAAGAGATCGTGTCGGATAAACGAACCCTCAGGTACTCCCAAACCAACTAAGCAATGCAGTATCAAATTCAGAACGCAGTCATTTGCTTTTCAAATCTTTAACTTTTGCGTGAACCGCCCTTTGCGGGTTTTCAATTCACCGGGATACCCTTTTTTGCCGAAGTCGCCCAATGCAGGTTTTCGACCTCGCGGGTGTACATCTTTTCAATTTTATCCCTAACTTTTGCCCGAACCTTTTATTCATTTTTTTCATGGTTCGCCGGGACGCCCCATTTTTGCCTGGACTCTCTTTTTTTTGTCCAGCGGGTCAATTTTAAGCAAAGTATTTTTTAACTGCGTCCGAATTCACAGGCGACGTAAAGTCTTCACCGTCCATGGTGGACAACAACAAAGCTCCTCCTGAGAAGACTTTTCTGACAATGTATGGACCTTCATAGTTCGGCGTCCATTTTCCCCTGTGATCTGTTTGTGGCGGGAGAATCCTTTTCAGCACAAGGTCGCCTGTCTGAAAGCTTCGCGAACATATCTTCTTATCGTACGCTTTCTTCATCCGGCTCTGATACAACCGACCGTATGCTAGAGAAGCTAGCCTCTTCTCATCCATTAAACTCAGCTGATTCAACCTGTCTTTTACCCATTCTGCCTCATCAAGTTGGACATCTCGTAGAACCCTCAAGGAAGGAATCTCAACTTCCAATGGTAACACTGCCTCCATTCTGTATACTAACGAGAAAGGGGTTGCCCAGGTTGATGTGCGTACCATCGTACGATAACCGTGCAAAGCGAAAGGTAGCATCTCGTGCCAATCCTTATACGTCACAACCATCTTCTGAACAATCTTCTTTATGTTCTTGTTGGCCGCTTCAACAGCGTCGTTCATCTTGGGTCGGTACGGAGAGAAATTGTGATGCTCAATCTTAAAATTCTGACACAACTCTTTCATCATCTTGTTATTCAAATTCGAACCGTTGTCGGTGATAATCCGCTCAGGGATTCCATATCTGTAAATAATATCTCTTTTGATAAATCTGGCAACCACTTGTTTGGTGACATTAGCATATGATGCTGCTTCCACCCATTTGGTTAAGTAATCGATTGCCACCAAGATGAACCGGTGTCCGTTGGATGCCATAGGCTCAATCTTACCAATCATATCAATTCCCCACATCGAGAATGGCCACGGTGATGACATCACATTCAGAGGACTCGGAGGCACATAGACTTTATCCGCATAAATCTGGCATTTATGACACCTCTTTGCAAACTTGAAACAGTCTGTTTCCATAATTAGCCAGTAATAACCTGCCCGCAGCAGTTTTCTTATCATAGCATGCCCACCAGCATGTGTACCAAATGTACCCTCATGTATCTCTTCCATGAGCAACTTCGCCTCTTTCTCATCTACACAGCGTAGCAACACCAAGTCGTGGTTCCTTTTGTATAGGACACCGTCCGGGTTCAAATAGAAATTACCAGCCAATCTCCTACGAGTCCTCTGATCGCGACTGGATGCCCCAGCCGGATACTCCTTATTCTTCAGGAAATTCTGGATGTCAAAGTACCAGGGTTTATCATCAGATGCTTCGTCAATAGCAAATATGAATGCTGGCCTATCAAGCCGAGATATAACAATCCGGGGAGCCTCGTTCCAGAAATTAACTTTATACATTGAAGACAATGTCGCCAGGGCGTCAGCCATTTGATTTTCTGCTCGCGTCACGTGATGCAATTCCACCTTGTCAAAGAAAGGCAATAATCTCCTTGCGTAATTCATATATGGTATCAAATTGGGCTGACGTGTCTCTCATTCTCCTTTTATCTGATTCACCACTAGAGCTGAGTCTCCATATACATCCAGATTCTTAATTTGCAAATCAATGGCTTCTTCAAGCCCCATGATGCAAGCCTCATATTCAGCTTCATTATTGGTAACCGGAAAGGTCAATCGAGCAGTAAATGGGATGTGCGACCCATGGGGAGTGGTAATGATTGCCCCTATTCCGCTACCATAGGAATTCACAGCTCCATCAAATATTAACTGCCACTTGGAACCCAAATATGGTCCTTCATCCGGCAACGGTTCTTCACAGTATTTCATCTTTAAGTACATGATATCCTCGTCAGGAAAATCAAACCTCATCGATTGGTAGTCCTCAATAGGCTGCTCAGCAAGATACTCCGACAACACACTACCTTTAATAGCCTTCTGAGAAACATATTGGATGTCGTATTCGGTTAACACCATCTGCCATCGGGAAATTCTTCCGGAGAGTGCTTGCTTCTCAAACACATATTTGATTGGATCCATCTTCGAAATGAGCATGGTTGTATGATTCAGCATGTATTGCCTCAAACGCTTGGCGGCCCAGGCTAATGCACAACACGTTTTTTCAAGCATTGAGTATCTCGACTCATAATCAGTGAACTTCTTACTCAGATAGTATATCGCATGCTCTTTACGCCCTGTCTCGTCATGTTGACCGAGAACACAACCCATACTCCCCTCAAGAACCGTCAAATACATGATCAAAGGTCTCCCGGCCACTGGAGGTATCAAAATAGGAGGTTCCTGCAAGTATTCTTTTATTCTGTCGAATGCCTTCTGACAATTTTCATTCCAGGTCACAACCTGGTCCTTTTTCAACAACTTGAATAACTGCTCGCACGTCGCAGTTAAGTGAGATATGAACTGGGCGATATAGTTCAATCTCCCTAAAAATCCATGCACTTCTTTTTCTGTCTTAGGCGTCGGCATTTCTTGTATTGCTTTTATTTTCGCAGGATCAACCTCTATTCCTTTTTCGCTCACGATAAACCCCAGTAGTTTACCCGATCTCACCCCGAAGGTGCACTGGTTAGGGTTCAGTCTTAGCCTGAACTTCCTAAGCCTCTTGAACAATTTCAGCAGATTAACCAAATGCTCCTCCTCCGTCTGGGATTTGGCAACCATATCATCAACATAAACCTCGATCTCTTTATGCATCATGTCATGAAAGAGAGTCGTCATAGCACGTTGATATGTTGCCCCAGCATTCTTCAACTCGAAGGGCATCACTTTGTAACAAAATGTCCCCGAGGGAGTAATGAAAGTAGTCTTCTCCATGTCTTCTGGCACCATTTTAATCTGATTATAGCCTGAGAAGCCATCCATGAAGGAGAATACGGAGAACTGAGCAGTGTTATCAACCAGCACATCAATGTGAGGAAGTGGAAAGTCGTCTTTCGGGATCGCCCTGTTCAAATCACGGTAGTCTATGCACATTCTCACTTTACCGTCTTTCTTTGGAACTGGCACAATATTGGCGACACATGATGGATACTTTGTAACGGCTAGGAAACCAGCATCCCACCGTTTTTGCACTTCCTCTTTGATCTTTACAACCATGTTCGGCCTGGTTCTTCAGAGTTTCTATTTAATAGGCGAACATTCTTCTTTTAATGGCAGACAGTGAACAACCATATCCGTATCCAACCTAGGCATATCCTCATACGACCAAGCAAATATATCACTGTACTCCTTGAGCATGTCAATCAACCTTCGCTTGACGTCGCTTTGCAGCGCGACTCCTATACGAATGTTTCTCACGACCTCTTCCGACCCCAAATTGATAATCTCAATGACTTCCTCATGAGGTAGAATGATTCTTTCTTCTTGTTTCAACAACCAGGTCAACTCTTCTGGCACTTCGCCATCTTCGATAATCTCTTCCTCAGCATGAAGTACCGGGTGCTCGAAGTCAAAGTGAGTCATATGAGGTTCATAGATGGCATCTGAAATAGTAATCCTGCAAAGGAGATGGTTAAATGCTTCAAAACACAGACAAAGCAAATAACCACATTGCCATTTTATTGTTAAAAACAAAAACAGGAAAAACAGGGATCACAATATTTGTATATGAAAAGAACGCCTTTATTTCATGATTAAACAATGTAATGTACATAACCAAATGGCCCTAAGCAAAATCACTATGCCCCGGGTAGGACACAGGATTATTCAACAATTAAGAAAACAAATCATTATTGTTTAGTTGTCACGGGAACAGTTTCCCAGATAGACCAATTGCAGGGACTTTGTCCTGGCACGCTTGGCTTGATCCACGCGTCCATATCACAGTCACTCTCTCCTTCTTCAGAATCGGAAACAGCATTAATGGTCTCATAGCATACTCCCTTCTGTGTAATTGTTATCGGCCCTCTGAACTTGGGTGCCCCTGAAGAGGACGTTGATGACGAAGGATGGTATCCAAGTCCGAACCTGTCCATTTTCACGGGAATCTCCAACACCTGACCCCAGCCCTTGGTCTCGCCTATCTGCACTAGAGCTTGAGCTTCCTTATAAGATGACACAACCACATCTGATGCTTTACTGGGTACTGGAGCTTTGTCTTTAATCTTCAGCCCTTCAAATGCTTGACAGGGCGTCTCGTGTATTTCGCCGTCGACCTCCACATATCTGAATGAAGACAGATGGCTAACCAGAATATCTTCTTCTCTACAAACAGTGACGACGCTATCCCCCACCATATACTTCAACTTTTGGTGCAACATGGATGTGACTGCCCCAACAACATGAATCCATGGGCGTCCAAGAAGAAAACTATACGCTGGCTGGATGTCCATTATATAGAATTCAGTTTCAAACATTTCAGGCCCCACCTGCAGAGGTAATGTTATTGATCCGAAAACCGACCTCCTCGTTCCATCGAACGCTCTTACCACTAAATGACTGGGCGTGTAGATAATCCCTCTGATATCTAATTTCATCATTGCTTTCTTCGGTAGCACATTCAGGGAAGACCCGGTATCCACTAAAACATGGGACATGACCGTGCCCCGGCATTCTACTGATACATGCAGCGCCATGTTGTGCTCCCTCCCTCTTGGAGTCAAATCAAAATCTGTGAAGCCCAAACTGTGCCCCACATTGACATGCGCCATCACCCCTTCTAACTGATTAACCGACACGTCTTGAGGAACAAAGGACGTGTCTAGAATCTTCAGCAAAGCATTCCGATGGGCCTCGGAACATAATAGTAGCGACAAGATCGAGATCTTTGATGGCGTTTGCTGGAGGTGCTCCACAATTTTGTAATAAATTTTACGAATGAGCCTCATAAACTCCTCTACGTATTTAACTGGCGTTTCCTTTTCCTTTATCTGCGAGGGGCCACCCTTAGTCACCTTGGCTTTACCCTTAGCCAATCTTTCTGCCTCTACCTCAGGTGATATGAAGATTCTCCCACTTCTGGTCATACCTCCTGTTCCAACAACATTATCTACAACCCCAGCTGGTTGTTTATTTACTACAATTTTCTCACCGTCACAATATACCTCCAACCCGTAAGTCCACGACACTGCTTTTGTACTTTCAAAGGGGACTGGCTCGGCTTTGGTAATAGTGATTGTCGGTCGTTTGGCGGGCGCCGTTATTGTTATCGTTTTCCTTGGAATCGTCACCATTGCAACATCGTTCTGCTTTTCACATAACGCCTCTACAGGCTTTTCAACTGCAGTTCGATCGAATCGCAACGTGCCTTCATTTATCATAGCCTGAATACCCTTTCTTAACTCATCACAACCCCCTGACTGGGTCCAACAATCTAAGCAGAATTCATCACAGCCTGGGAACACTCCCCCCTTTAACAACCTGCTCTTAACCTCACACAAAGGTGTCTTCAACTCGCTGACATCCATCACTAGATTCAAATTCCCTTCCGTCAATATGGCATTTGCCCCATGATTGGGCATAGGTTGTTGTACTATATTTGGACCCGCCTGGCCAAAGTTGATAGCTTTGCTGTCCAACAAGTCTTGGACTTTATGTTTAAACGCATGACAACCTTCAATATCATGACCGGGCGCCCCGGAGTGAAACTCACAGTGTTTACCAGCATCAAAGCCAAACGGAGGTGTGCCCGTTAACGGCGCCATGGTCCTTTTCTCGACCAAATTCAACCCTTGCAGTGTTTGAAGCAGTTCGGCGTATGTTGAAGGAGGCGTTTCAAATACTCTCCTTGGCTTGCCCTCTAGGATTCTGCGTTGGGCGGGGTGTTGCCTTTGTTGTTGCTGTTGTTGCGGCTGCGGTTGTTGAGGAAAAGGGATGGTAACACTAGCTACCTGTTGATGCTGAGCATACTGATTTCGTCCTCTGCCCCGGCCCCTGCCACCAAACACGGCACTAGAATCACCTTGTCGTCTACCACCAAATGCTTTCCTTGTACCTCCTGCGGGGGTAGACTCACCTGCTTGGAATCTTCCAACTTTAATCCCGTCTTCGACCATCTCACCCATAAGAATCAAATCTGAAAAACTGCTCAACGAAACATTAAACAATTTTTCGTAATATATCCCCGTAAATGTCCCAATGAACATGCTATTCATTTCTCTCTCAGCTAACGGAGGATGTACTCTTGCTGCCATGTCGCGCCATCTCTACGCATACTCTTTAAAGCTTTCCCCGCTCTTCTGCGACAAACCTTGCAATTGAACTCGGTTCGGTGCCAGATCACTGTTATATTTATAATGCATGACGAAAGCATCTGCCAATTGCTTCCGGGTTTTGATTTGAGTGAGCTCCAACCCCATATACCATTCGCGTGACGGTCCTAACAGGCTGTCTTGAAAGAAATGCATAAGCATCCTTTCGTCATCTGAATATGCGGACATCCTTCTGTAATAAGCGCGGACATGCACCTTAGTGCAAGTGTCCCCCTTATATTTTTCGAAAGTGGGAGCTTTGAATTTCAGCGGTACCCTCAGCCCAGGCACCAAGCCCATAGTAGTCATGTCTAATCCGGTAGAATTCTGATTAGCCATACCTTTCACCTGTTCTTCAAGCATTCTGATCCTCTGAGTATTGTCAACGGGTCCCTCAAATCCCATGCCTCTTCCAGAAAAGGCGTCCTCTTGACAATCTTCACCCCAGTTCACATTTTCATTTCCGTACCCGTCATAACCAGTGTTGCGACCAAACCCTTGCTGATTAATCATGGGACCCCGTCCTCTATTACCATAACCTTGATTGACCCCAACATGTCTGAACCCAGTGTTGACAGGAATCAATCCAGCACCATTTCCACCATAACCCTGGTTAGCGTTACCAAAACCGTCGTAGCCAAAACCTTGAGTGTTGAAGCCAAATTTTCCGCCCTAATTGCCATACTCAAACCCCTTGTCATTATAGCCGAACCCATTGTTACCAAAACCATTACCGCCATTGTTGTTACCACCGCCCAGATTGGCATCTCCACATCCAACATTGTTAACAACAGTCTCATTTTCGTTCCCTGTGTTACCATTGCCAGCGCCAACGTCATTGTTTACAACCACCACAGGTGGAACCACAGGCGTAGGGGGCCCATCCTCATGCAGAGTTTCGACGTGCACAGAGTTGTGGTCATTGTTGCCATTCCCATTAGTTCGCGTCAGCAGCGGCTGTACCAAAGTCTGGAGGTTCTCCTGACCTTTAGCAATGTTCTCCATAGTCTGCATGAAAAGATTCAGCTTCTCGCGGATTTCCTGCATCTCGTTCTGCATCTGGTCCATAATTCTCTTGCAGTTGGTACGAGTAGAGTATCGATGTGGGCGCTGACCATCAATCCTGAAAGACCTGCAGGTGCAGGAAATAAGATACAGATTCCATGATTAACTGGCAATGCAATATGAATGTGTATGCAAATGCAATGTGTAAATATGCTACAGGTTGTATCCCCCCCCCCCCCCGATTCTAGTTTCAGAGAGAAGGCCATCACGACAATGGAGTCCCCATCAAGCAAGCAAGGAATCAGAAAACCCTCATATATAAACAAATGCCAAGAGGCTGAGTACAAGAGTACAACTGAATACAACTGAAGAGACCTCGGCCAACAAGCCTGGCGATGGTCAAAATATAAGTGCAAATAACAAAGGCAAGGCAAGGATGGATCAGTCCAAATGGCGCTCTCTGACGTCTTCCAATATCCCCAGCGTCTCTGAACGACCCAGTCTGGAGATTAGCTCTTGAATCAGTAAGGCATGCCGCTCGGCAGTGGATCTCAGTCTTTCGGCGTCGTTCTGGCAGGTTCCTTCGCCCGAGTACTCCTCGGGTCTGCTTCTCTTGGAGCCGGCCTTCACTTCACAACTTCTCAGCTTTTCATCAAGGCTACTTACTTTAAGCTCCGCAGCGCTCCTAAGTGATGTCTCTTCAGTAATCTTTGCGTCCTGGGCTCTAACCTGCGCCTCCAGCGTGGCAATCTGCAACTTCAGTTCATCTTCACGCTCCTTCTGCTTGGTAAGCGTGGTATTCCATAATGTTTCCCATTTGCTGAGACGGGAATAAGCTTTGTTCAAAAGTTCCTTTTTGGAAGCAAGCACCTTGCTAACACCGTTCAAGGCTATTCCCACCTTTTCTTTCTTGTTGGTCTCCTTCGTCAACTCTGAACCCAACTTATTAATCAATTCGATTTGTTCCTTCACAGTGAAGGTAGCTTCATTCTTCTCATGACGCAACTGGAAGATCTCCTTCTCTAATTCATCATTGGCTTTCTTCAATTCTTCGTTTTCAGCCAACAATTTGTTATACTTTTCAATCTCTATCGAAGTAGGAGCCTCAATCACTGAAAGATATAGAGGTTCCACAGCAGGATATGGCATCGAGGAAACATTAGCTCTCTCGAGGATCCAAGCCAAATAAGGACCATAAGCTTTGTTGTTGCTCTTACCAAGCAACGCTTTCCCCCTCCTATGGATGTTAGCCCATGCATGTCTCAATCTGACTAAAACAGCCCCGTCTAATAAGCCCGTGAGATACAGAGATTCCTGTATCTCCTTTTCAATAGGAGCGTCCCTCAAAGCATAACCAAACTGTCTTACCAGCAGAGAAGGGTTATAGTTAATACAGCCTTTCCGTCCAATCAAGGGGACATTCGGAAAGCCACTGCAACTATATATAATATCGGTGCCAAGCATGCTCCAATCAAACCAAATGATGTTCTCAGCAGACAGCCCCATCAATCGGGAAGACCAATCCAAAGTATCAACAACATCAATAAAAGGCCCTGTCTTCGGAAGATGCCCCTGGAACCATCTGTACAAAAGAGGAAGACAGCAGGACACATTCTTGCCACAATGTTTCTCATTCTTGTAATGAATGGAATGATAAACATCTCCCAAGAGAGTAGGAACTGGATTCTTCAAGGCGAGAATCAAGAAGGCATCTGAGTTGACAAAATCTGGCACATTAGGAAACAAGACAATCCCATAGATGCAGACAGCTAGAATGGCACTGAAGGCAACCCAACATCCATTCTTCGCGCACTGTGTAGCCTTCTCAACCAGGACAGACAAGTGAAAACCATAAGCTCCGTTCAGCTTAACCAACCCTCCCTGAAACTCAGAAGCGTCTAAACTGACAATCTCAGCAAGTGTAGCCAACTCAAGCTCAGTGTCAATATGTACGAAAGGCATCTGATCTAGCACGGGAACTCCCAACATAGCAGAATACTCCTCCAAAGTGGGTGCCAGAATATAGTCAGGAAATAAGAAGCATCTCAGCTGCGGCTCATAAAACTGCATCAAAGTATACACCCCAGTCGTCTCAAATGCGGAAGGGCTGTACAACAAACTAAGCAATCACCCATAGGATACCCTAAACTCAGACCTCACTCTCTCATCTGCTAGAGCGACCAATCCCAGCAAGGAACTGATATCAGGTGAATGCAACCTATAAGCAACTGTCCTCTTCATGGACTCCATGTCTGGCCAGGAAATACACTAGAATTAGAGGGGAATGAACACACCTGCAACATAAGTACACGTTAATGATATGCAAAATGAGTATGCAACGATGCAGCATGCAAACATGCAACAGGGATCAAGTGATCTGTTGCTGAGGAGATCCATCCATAATATCTGTCTCAACAGACCCACGATACTGCTCAAACCTGGCCTCGACGAACCCAAAACAACTCTGATGAAGAACCCCAAATCTCAAACCACTGAATCACGGTCAAGAAAACCGGTTTCTGGAGGTCTGGTTTCCTGCATACCCCAACCCCTCTCACAGGTAGGTGTCCTATCAACTGACACAAGGTACATCATCCTATGCGGTCGTCGGCGTCACAGACTTTCAAGACTGATGATGCGATACCCAGAAGGTGTGGCATCATCATGTCCTGAAGAGGCCCTCCTCAGCCAACTTCCAATTGATCGTTCCCCAGAGTCGACAATCCTCGGGTCAGACAACTTGTCGAGCCCTAAGGGCCAGGCAAGAAGCATCAAAGAGAATCTCGTCCGAGCGTAAATTTCGCGGCTAGCTGGTGCAAGCTAAGCGAGCAGGCTAACCACTACTCTCTACTTCTACGTCTATGTGTAAACTCAAGCCCAGGTCCGGCTTATCTCTCATCAGATCACCCCCTCCCCACAACAGCAATAACAATATAAAGCCGATAATAAACTGTGGAAAGTAAAGACGGAAAAGTAAATTTACACAACACCCGTGACGGGAAAACAAGCGCTAGGATCGACTCGCATAGGGGATATTCCTGTCCCCAGCAGAGTCGCCAGCTGTCGCTACTGCGAAAATCGGCGCCGGCTATGACAGAAGAGTCACCACCGTGCGTTATTTATCCCAAAGGAGGGAAAGGAAACGCTCAGAGTAAACCTAACGCAAAACGGGAATGGAATGGTCATCGCAACCAAATCCTGGATTCGGGAGTCGGTTACGCAAGGGGAAGGTATTAGCACCCCTCACGTCCATCGTACTCGACGGGATCCACGTTTGTTTTCTATCTAAGGGTGTGTTATTCTATCTACTCTAAAGGTCTGGGTTAAAAATAAAAGAAAATGACTCGACAAAGTATCGCACTTTATGCCTACGTATTCCCGTCTGGAACAAGAAATCAGAGTCAACGTAGTTCGCCGACCTACGGGAAAGGAGGGGAAGGTTGCTCGCTAGGATATCTCATCCTATGCCTACGTACTTTCATACAGCATGAAAGATCAGAGCAAACTTAGTTCGGGCTACGGAAGACACAAGCTTGTCTGAATGTTTTTATCTCCTTATGAAAGGGTTTTTCCTGATTAAGAGTCCAAGCGGACAAAAATGACACTTTGATGTTTGTTTTCAGTCTTTTACGCAAGAACTGTCTTTTATGGTGTTTGCAATCTCTGACGCACTAGAGACTATGATTTGAGAGTGACTACGTCGTATGTCACCCTAAGGGTAACACACTAAGCAATTAGATTACTGAAGAGTGACCCTCCAGCAACATTTCTCAAATAGCTTAAGGCTCGTAGCGTACGACATCGATTATCCTTATTACTGTGTTTTTGAAGGGTTTTGAGATGAGAAGAGAAAGAAGCTCTAAAAAGCCTATGGTTGAAAAAGGGAATCAAAACTACCCTAATGTTGTCATGCATGGGTTACAACCTAATGTCTGTCATATTTCTCTCTTGCACAGAGAGAAACAGAGATCCTAAGGGATAAACGGAAAAGAAACAACATATATACAGTAAACATTAAAATGCATGAGATGCAGTAGTACAAGCGAGGCAAGGGAGTCTCACTCAACCTCGAACCTGGGAAAACAATAGGCAAAGTGAAACAGCTTCACTTCAAACCTAAGGGGCAAGCTGAACAAGCCAACAGACAATATAGAAAAGAAAATAAAACCCGACACTAGCTCTGACAGCACCACCAACTCCTACAGTAACAGCTCTGACAGCTACAGTTGATTAACAACAAAGGTTGACAGTAACACCTTCAGTCAAGTTCCCATCTTTACTCTCCAATGATCCCCAAGCTTTAGATAAGCTCCTATCTCCAAAAATCTCCAACTTTAGCAAGCACTGAACCCCAACAAACAGACAGCTTCAATCAGCAGCAAAACCCTGGTCTGCAACAGATACCCAGCTTTGACAGGCACAAGCTTCATCTTCACCAATCTTCAATGAACTCCATCTTCAATAGGCTTCCATCTTCAAGGCAAGCACTCACAGGAGAGAATCAATTAATGATAGATGAAGTTGGGAGGTTAAGAGGCTCAATGACAACCCAAGGAAATCACTAAGATCTTAACACAGCAAGTGAAAGGTATCCTCAAGGTTCTGCCCCACCAAAGCATGCTCTACATCCCTCCTAAGGAGAGATGGAACTTCTTTGGGGGTACCTTGTGTCATGGGATAGAATAGAGGCACAAGAAGCTCTCTATGTTTGACAGAAGAAATCAGTCTACTCTCAAGCTCTCCCTATATCTCCTATCTCCTAAGTCTTTAAAAGCAACCTTCAAGGGTAAGAATCTTCATACTCCAAGCTCCATCCTTTGACTCCAATCATCTTCAATGTCTTTATTAGCTCCAACAAGCAAATCCCAAGCCCAACACCCAATGGAAACACCCCAAAACCCAAGCAAACAATTCAAAGGCCCAAAATGGCAACACACAAAGAACACACAATTTGCAAAATCTAATAAAAATAGTAATATACTATATAAAATCCTAAATTTAATTCTAAGGGGACCTATTTATCTACCCTATAGCCCCTATATTTCCCAGCACCTAAATCACACTAAAAACCCAAAAACTATGTGTTGAAATGCACCTATGTCAAGGTAAACCCTAATCCTAATCACCCTAAAGTTTAATGTTCAAAAATAACTAAAATTAAATCAAAAAAATGTGGTAAATTCCAGGGGGAACCTAATACTCTATTCTAACTATAGCAAAAAGAATTGCATCAAAATACCAAAGGAAATGATCCTACAAAATTCAGCAAGTTGGATATACACAATGAAAGTGAAATAAAAGCACTTAAATGTAAAAATGCACCAGAAATAGAAAAATGAATTAAATGCTATTTTTATTGTTTTATAATTTTCTTGAGATTATAATGAAGATGAAGAAAAAATTCCCATCTAAAAAGACCTATTTTTCAATTTATTAGGATTTTTTCAAGGAACCTAAAATAATATGTGAAATAAAAGAAAATATGATAAAAAGAAAAAGTCATGTGATGAATAGCAATTAAAAACAAAGTAACAACTAAACTGGGCCCAGAGGGGGGTGTCCATAGAAATACGCACATGAGCCCAACCACATCTAGAAATGATAATGAAAATAACAGGAAAATTGGAAAAAAAAAAACGTGGTTCAAATAGCAACATAATGCAGTGTATTCTCAGTGGGCCTTGGCAAAGGGGGTGTGGGTATCCTTTCTTCACTTAAGCCCAAACTAGCAACTTAATGAAACTATGCGTTTTGGTCTTTCAGACTCTCTCACGAACTGAAATGTAATCAAGGCCATTGGATCCGTATTCTAGTCAAAGTCTTCTGGAGATCCAAGGGTTGTAAGGTCATCTTCAACCTTTAAATTCTTCTTGGAGGGAAACCAGCCATGGATGAACATAGTATCAACATCATCTCCTCCCAATCGTGTTCCATCAATTCCTCATCAAAAATCAAAATTAAAAACCCTAATCCACTCCATTTTCTTCCCTGAATCTAACCATGCTAACCACATACATTGAATCATCCTCCTCCAAGAAACACGATCAACATCTTAGAATTTGGTCAGAAATCAATCATCACTAAACTTAAAATTAATTGGTCCAAACTCATCACCAACTCTCCCTGATCAATTCTAACCATTAAACTAAACATCTAACACCAAGAATCGCCAGATAAATGCACGAACAGAAATGGTGTCAATCACAAAATTGTCTCTAATTCCCACCAATTGCTACCAGAAAGCTTCCTATGATCATCTACATGCTATCTAACCACCTAAAACCTATTGAACATGCACATATCAAGCCATGGATTGAAGATTACATACCTGTGATTTCTTGATGAACAGGCCACTCAAACCTTCAAACTAATCTTCCACAAGCTCCAGATTCCTTCACTAGCATATGACCAAGCTTCTGTATGCCAAAAAAGGGATTGAAATGGCTTAGATCTTGAAACCCGATCTTGAGTTGCAGGCTGAGAATTTCAAATGCTATCTCACAATTCATCAATGCTCTTGCTATGAATTCACTCTGGAATCATTCAACAATGCCAAAGCAAGCTTCTGCATCAAAGAGAATGGATTGAAATGATAGAAATCGTGTAACTGAATTCAGTTTTGCAATCTGAAATTTCTGAACTCAATCTCTCTTTTCTCCTTCAATTCTCACCAACCAGGGTTATGGATCACTTCACCAGTATATATAGATCATGACAGTTCTGGATCCATCTAATGAGAAGTTCAAATTCTCATGTCATGAAAATGTCATCTCATGCTATGCTCACACCAGTTCCTGATTGCAGCTTCTATTCACCTTATTCTGAGTTCAATTTGTCCTTAGATGAGTTTTTGGACGTGTTGGAATGGTTTAACACCTTGCATTTGATCCCTTGTTTGAATTGGCAAATGTAACTTATGCTTTAAGCAACAAAAGAAAACTCCATGAAATTGACTCCAAATGAAGAAAATGTTATTGCCAATGTTTTTAAAATGCAAATTCCAATCAAAATGATATGTCATATGTGTTATTTTTGCCTTGGAATGAAAAACCCCAAAATTGATCACTTTAAATGAACTTTAATCCTTCCTTATTTGGCCAATTTTGCAATTTTGAGCTACAAGAAATTCCAAGTTCCCATGACCTCTTTCCTAGCCCAAAAATGTCATTCTAAGCACATCTCATGTTGAACATTTTTCCATTTGAGGAGTGGAAGATAGAGATTTTGACCTATGTTGGAAAATGACCTATAATTCAACTTTCCCAAAATACCCTTGGGTTGCCAACACCATAACTTGAGTTCCACAAATCCTCTTGAAGACTTCTAGTACTAAAATTAAATCTAATATCAAGCCCTACAATTCTTATGTTGTCCAAGAATCCATTTGAAAATTCCTTGATGGGAAAAAGTTGCTTGGAAGTCAAGTGACTTTCACAGATAAATTTCAGTGTCCTCTGGGGACCCATAACTTGCAAGAACCATAACTTGAGTTCTACAACTCTTTTTGAAGACTTCTAGTACTCAAATTAAAGCTATTGAAATGCTATACAAGTTTCATGTTGGCCAAGAATCCATTTGAAACTTGCATTTTGACTTATCTGGCTTGGAAGTTAGGCCCAAATTAAGGGATTTTACACTAAAACCCTAATTTGGCAACTCCTCCTATTCTTGATTCTCTTTGATTTATCCTTGGCACAACACCATACATGTATCCACACATCAATTCATGAATCCCACATCCTCCAATTAAGCCTTGATGATCTCCAACCATTCAGTTGACCTAGGATTGACCTAGGATTGACCTAGGGTTGACCCAGATAAAACCCTAGTTGACTGCATTTCAACTGTGGCCCTGGTACTTGAATCAATGACTTGTCTCATCTTCAATATGACCTTCTAAGCATCCCATGAGCTTTGTACATACTTCCAATTCACAGTTACATGCTTCCAACCCCATTGATGACCTTCAATACACCTCAAGTTAGGAGAGAAATCCACTTGTTGACATTCAAAATTCCTCAAAGTTTCAGCCCATTTCTGATGACTTGGATAGTCTGTTAGGCTCAAATAACACCCCTAGCTAGGCTTCTTCTCTTGGTAGACACCTTGATCCCTTGTTGGAGGCATGCTATGCTATGATATGCAAATGATTGGGCTATGTACCTGGTTGATTATGCAAATGATAATGCAATTGAAACATAAACCAGGTGAAATAGATTGAGCAAATTTTAGGGTGCAACACAATGCACACCTCAATTTGGCTTGATTCCTCTTCAATCTCCAAACACGATCTTGAGTTGCAGCTCTGAGTTTTTACTTGCTATCTCTGCTACCAGCTTCAAATGCTTCCAAAAAAATGGCTGAACACACTCCAAATCTTATATAGAACTCATTAGAATCATCTAGAAAGTTCTGTAACCACCCAAATGAGATTTTGCAATTTCAATTTCTCTTCAAAATGTCATCCACACCAGTCACGATTCTGGCTCTCTTTGGGCATGAAAATGCTTGGAAAATTCATCTCATGAGATATTGAATTAGTTTGTTATGTTCTCTTCCTTGTTTGCAATCCAATGGCTCATGTTGGTTAGGTTGCTTCATAATGAAGAAATGAAATGAAATGGCATGAATTTGACCTCAAACCAAAATTCTAGCATTGCCAAAGTTTCTAAAATGATTTTTCCATTCAAAATGACCTATAATTTTGCCTTGTTTGGAAACAAAATGAATTATTTCAATTTTTTGGTCATTAAATGCCTTTAATTCTTCTTTTTTCAAAATTCCTTGAACCACATCCTTCCTTGAGCCATTTGATGTCTCCTTGATGCATGGTTAAGGTTAAAACCCCATTTGGAGCAACATTCAAGTTGAACAAAATTTCATTTGAGGTGTCTAAGTTGGTGAAAATGACCTATGATCATAAATGACCTATAATCACAAATTCCCAAAATACTCTTGACTTGTCAAAGCCATAACCTTAGTTCTACAAATCCTATCAAGGACTTCTATTACTCTCTAGAAAGATAACAGAATAAGGAACAACATTCATGTTGACCAAAAGTTCATAGGAATCATACTTCTAGGGCAAACGTTTCATGCAAGTTGGGTAACTTTCAAGCTCCAAATTCACATACCTCAGATGACTTGTAACTTGTCAAAGTCATAACATGAGTTCTATAAACCCTATCAAGGACTTCTAGCACTCAAATTAAAGCTAAGAACATGCTCTACAACCGTCATGTTGGGGGCAAGATGAGATGACAATCATATCTTGAGCTAAATTGCCTTGAAGATAGGGGCCAAACTAGGGGATTTTACACTGTCAAGCCTTAGAAACCCTAGCTTGAAACTTCTCAAACTCTTCAATTATGATGAGTTAACCTTGGAATCATCCTTATAACATACCAATGTATCAATCCATGATCACATGGCTCTTGGATTAAGTCTCAACTTTCTTCAAATCATCAGTTGACTTAGGGTTGACCTAGTCAAACCCTAGCTGCACCAATCATGGCTGAGGCTTCTTATTCTTGCACAATGACATGTCTAGGCCTCAAAGTGATCTTCAAATCTTCTCATGAGCTCTCTCAAGACCTCAAGTCTAACTTCATGCCTTCAGAATCATCTGATGGCTTTCCACAACTCTCAAGTTAGGGGACACACCTTCTTGGTTTCAACCAGTCTTTCTGAGGATTTTTTAACTTCTCTGACAAGGATATCAACCCTTGAACACCTGAATAACCTTATTTAGATAGCTTCATAGTCTTGTGTAGCTCTTGATTGGTAATCATACCTCTTGATCTCCTGCATACATGTCAATGAAATGCACATGATAATGCTAATGTGAATGAAATGAAACATAAGCTAGGTAAAGAAATGTTGGGCAAATTTTGGGGTGCAACAGCTACGCCAGTAGAACTTTAGACCCTGCCCAAATGAACTACGCCACAACGGAGAAGGAACTTCTAGCAGTTGTGTTTGCACTTGACAAATTATGTTCCTACTTGGTAGGAGCCAAAATAATCATATACACAGATCACGCTGCCATTAGGTACCTAATAAGCAAAAAGGACGCCAAACCAAGATTATTGAGATGGATCCTATTATTACAAGAGTTCGACTTAGAAATTAAAGATAAGAAGGGGACCGAGAACGTAGTTGCAGATCACTTATCCCGAATAGAGGGCATTAAACAAGAATCAGTGCCTATCAATGACGATTTTCCCTACGAACGTCTAATAGCCAAATTGGAAAGCGATATGTCCAACTCAACCTCGGAAGAACCAGAACTTGAGAAAGCCATGGAAGCTGTCTATGCCCAAGCGACTTTGCCTTGGTTTTCCGACATCGTTAATTACTTGGCCGCAGGCGTGCTTCCACCGGACCTAACTTATCAACAAAAGAAGAAATTCTTCCACGACTTAAAGCATTACTATTGGGACGAACCTCTACTCTTCAAACGAGGCACCGACAACATATACCATCACTGTGTTCTAGAGGAAGAAATAAACGACATCATTTCCCAATGCATTCAGCACCTTATGGTGGTCATGCTAGTACTTCAAAGAGGTGCGCTAAAATTCTACAATCTGGCCTATTTTGGCCCAGCCTCTGGAAGGATGTCCATATCGCTGTACTCAAATGCGACCGGTGCCAACGCACTGGCAACATCTCACGACGCGATGAGATGCCTCAGAAAGGAATTTTAGAAGTAGAAATCTTTGACGTCTGGGGAATAGACTTCATGGGACCTTTCCCGTCTTCTTTTGGAAACAAATATATACTCGTCGCCGTCGACTATGTATCTAAATGGATAAAGGTCGTTGCCACTCCAACAAATGACGCGCGAGTAGTCGTCAAACTCTTTAGAAACACAATCTTTCCTAGATTCGGTGTGCCCAGACTCGTCATTAGTGACGGTGGTTCGCACTACATATCACGAATCTTTGACAAACTCCTCTTCAAATACGGAGTCAAACACCGTGTAGCTACACCGTATCATCCACAAACGAGTGGACAAGTGGAGGTTTCGAACAGAGAAATAAAGCAAATTTTGGAAAAGACTGTCGCAACCTCCAGGAAAGATTGGTCATCAAAACTAAACGAAGCTTTATGGGTTTATAGGACCACCTTTAAGACACCAATAGGTACCACACCATTTAAATTGGTTTACGGAAAATCCTATCACCTGCCAGTAGAATTAGAGCATAAAGTCTTCTGGGCTATTAAGACGCTGAACTTCAACTACACTGCGGCAGGAGAGAAACGTATCTTGAACCTTCACGAATTGGAAGAGCTCAGATTGGACGCATATGAGAATGCCCGCATCTACAAAGAAAGAACCAAGAAATGGCATGATAAACATTTGATCCGGAAACAATTCAGTGTGGGAGACATCGTGCTCCTATTCAACTCAAGATTAAAACTTTTCCCTGGAAAATTAAAATCTAGATGGTCTGGACCTTTTGAGGTAACCAAAATCCTTAAAAGTGGAGCTGTTGAAATCAGAAATCAAATCAACGCACCGTTTATAGTAAACGAACAGCGTTTGAAGCATTATAATCAAAACGAACACAGCCACCACGTGAGCAATGTGAAATTGCTCGAGCTTCCCGATTAGCTTGAAGCCAAGCTATCGTCAGGCTTTTGACGTTAAAAACAACGCTGATTGGGAGGCAACCCAATTTTTCCCGTTTTTCCCTTCTAAATTTATTGAAACTATGTTTTCATTTTAACTAATAATTTCCATAAATTTCTATTTTCTTATTTTCTACAATTTATTTTATTTTATTTTTCTTTCTTTTATCACCTTTTGCTTCTTAAAAATATAATCTCAGTAAATGTGATTTCAACTTTTCCAGGATTTTAAAGTCGTTCTACTTTTCTCCCGTTTTTATCCGACTAACCTCCGAGTATGGCTGACATCGATGTTACGACCGTTGTATTTAGAGGACTAGCTCACAAGGCCAGATTTGAGGCACTGACTCAGAGAAGCTTTGCTTCGACTCTGTACTACGATAGATCCACCATGGATAAGTTAGGAATCCAGGATAGCATTCAGTATCTATTTAACCAATTAGGCTGGGAGCAAACTGCTCTAAAGACCCGATTTGCTACCTACTGCGAACTCACGTTCGAATTCCTTAGCTCCTTAAGCTACTTACCTGAACATGGCTATGGATCCACCAAAGAGCTGATAACCTTTAGAATGTTTGGAATGGACCACACCCACAACCGTACGTCGTTAGCTATCATCCTAGGCTTCCATAGCGGACCTTTTGTGTTTACCAACACTGAAGAGGATTTTGATCTCGAGTTAGAACAATTCTGGGGTACCATCATAGGTAGCTATCACCCTGAACCTAATGACATGCACAATAACGAGATACATAATCCAACACTCCGTTATTTTCATAGAATTTTAGCCCATACCCTCTTTGGGAAGGAGGAAAACATTACAACAGTCTCAAAGGAAGAGTTGTTCATCCTTTTCTGTGCTTCACAAGGCCGCCCTATCAATGTTGTCCCTTTTATGATGAGGGCATTCATACGCCTTAATCAGGAACCTCATTGACCCATTTTAATAGGAGGCTTAGTCACCATGATTGCCCACGAAATTTGCCTGAGGTACCACCTGAACAGAGCCATTCGTTTTGGCAACCTCAGACCAATGGACATCTAATTCTGCTTCAACAGACGTATCTTAGGTACCTTAGGACCAGGAGCCTACGGATACCTCATAGCTGATCAACCTGTCCACCTTTTCACATTGCCCAACCACGAGCTAACGAGTATCCACAACAGAAACAATTGGCTTTATGAATTGGACGAGCCTATGGGACCTCCATCACCCCACTCCACACCCCAGGCTTACATGTACGACAGTGATCACATATCAGAAGCACATGACTATATGCACTACAAAGATTATGAGTCCTAAGTGGAGACAGATCCTGAGACCCCTCCTAATTACCATAACTTTCCTGACCCCACTCATGAACAAGACACAGACAAGTTGGACACTGTTCTGAGAACTATGGACGATTTCAAGCTGGAACTAACCACTATAAAAGATGAATTAACACAACTTCATATGGATTTCATTACTTACATGGACGTAGTTAGCGACCAATTTAATGACGTTATTTAGTGGATCAACAACTTGAAGAAACCAAAGGAGTGATGTTTTAGTTTTCTTTTTAAGTCTAGTTTACTGCATTTCACGTTGTTTCCCATTATTTAATTTTGCAATTGTTTCTTTTTGGATATTGTATTACATTAAACTCGTTTTTAGATTCAATGTTATTTTAATTTCATTCCGGTATTTCCCTTAATTTTGTTTCCTGTTATCTTCTATTTTGTAACTAGTCTCTCATACTGCATTAGAATAAAAATCACTGTGAAAAACGCCCCCTAAGCAAACTTCTGCAATTCTGCAGAATTTGCTGGTGTGACGGTCGTCACACACCCCTGACGGTCGCCACGCGTATTACGACCATCACACACCTCTGACGGTCGCCACGCGTATTACGACCATCACACACCCCTGACGGTCGTCACGCGAACAAAACCCCAATTCTGTCAAAACAGGGGTTACGAACCTTTCCACCTTCACTCTCCTAATTTCCCACTTTCACACATTTAAACTCCACTACAACCTTTCGAATTCCCTATTAATCCTCCACCATTTCAACTTCCATTTCACTATTATATATTGACCTCTGCATTCCCATACTTCTTCATCCGCAGAAACTATCTATTTTCCATCTCTGAACCTCTCTCACGAAAAAAATGGCTAGACAAAATCGTGAAAACCCCAACTTGAGCAATATCCTTTTCTGAGAAGGCGAGGCCGGCGAAAGGCAGAGGACCAACTACATAGCTTTCCATCAACAGTCGCTTCAACCGACCCGCTATGCTCACCTAGATTCTTTGACAGAACTGGGTATTCTCGATGGTGTAACTTGGATGCTACAGAGGGCCGTCATTTGGCATCTCTGCACCAACCCTCAACCCACCTACGAGCAACTCACACTAGAGTTTCTCAGTTCCTTCGCGTACGTGACTTCACCCGGCGATACCAACTAGCTCACCGGCGCCGCTTGCTTCCGCTTGTTCGGCACCAAATATCAAGTCCCTCATGACCGCATCGCCATCATGCTGCAATTTTCTCACGGCGACGACGCTCATCGCCGCCTCGCCGATCAGTTCTACCATGAAGCTTTCACTCTATGGAACCAACTGATCGGCACCACTGCTGATAGTTGGGAGACTCTGAATGCCACTCACATCCACAACCCAACAATTCGCTACTTTCATCGCGTGTTGAGCAACATCATCTTCGCTCGTGACAGTAACCACAAAGTCAACTCGAAGGAGCTGTTCTTTCTCCGTTGCGTGTTTGCTTCGGAACCCGTTAACGCCGCCCCATTCCTCTTGGCTCATATTCAAGCCAACTGCAATCGCGGCTCAAAACCATTCTATTTTGGTGGCATCATCACATCTATCGCCTTAGGCCTCGGTCTTGGCGACCACCTCCAGACCCTTCGCCAGATGCCCCCTATCTTCCTAGACACCGACCATTGCCGCGCCTCTCACCTAATCAGATGCCGCGCAGATGAGAAATATCATCCGGTAGTGCGAGGCCGCACTATCCAGAGCATTATCATGCCCTCTCGCACCCGAATGCATTCGCAGGACGGAGCCAACTGGATCTTCGATCCGAATGCTCCTGCTGCCCCAACTCAGGAAAATTCCCAAGGGCCAGGGATGAAGTTCAAGACGAGTTGGATAGAGCTGACCAGGATGAGCCATCACAACCACCTCCTACCGAAGGTCCTTCCTTGCGCCGCCGTCCTGAAATCGATGACACAACCGCTGCTCTCCTCTGCTGCATCGAACAGCAGAATTAGATGATGCTTCTAATGGAACAACAAAACCGATGGGCTGAACAGTTCGAAGCTTAGCAGAGAGAACAAACTGGTCACATGAGGACATCTATGCAGCAGATCCAGGACTTCCAATCCGGCCTGGTCGATGACATGGCCAACCTCATTGTGCGAGTCGACGGCCTCCACGAGTACATCTTCCACACCGGAGCTTTGAACCTCGAGGCACACGACGGCAGAGCCAGAGGTAGAGGTAGTGATAGAGGAAGAGGAAGGGACTAGTAGTATTTTTCATTTCTTGTATGTTGTTTTTTCTTTCCTTTGTATTTTTCCCTTCCGCATTCTTTCAAATCAGTGAGGACACTAATTGAGATAGTGTGGGAGCGGACCGTTATTTCACTTTCCCTATTATTTCCTATTCTGATTGTACCTTTCTTTCAAATTTTCAATTTAAAGTATTTTTAATTTTGGCAAATAAAGCTCATTTATATATATATCCGTTATGTGAACTCCCCGCGCTTTATCCGACATATACAAAAAAACTTTTATCCTCTCCAAAGCATCACGTGACACGCCTAAGCTTTACCAAGTGTGGAATTCCCGAGAGAAAATTCTAACAAAGCCACTACCGCCCTGACACCTTAGACCTCTGGTTTATGCGAGTCAGTCTCACTACTTACTCGTACCAAAGCCTCAAGTTTCGACTCAAACGGAGCCCCTAGTAGTTTATACGAGCAGTCAGCACCATCCTAAAACACTTCTAAGTAAGAAATCGATGCAAATAAGTGCGTGATCTCTAGTATGAAATGAATAATCATGAAAAAAAGAAAAGCCATATAGCCTAAATATAGAGACATGTTCCTTCTAAGTTAGGTGCTCCTCGCCCGAGCATTTAGCCCAACGGTACGAAACTCTTGCAGATTTATAGCAGAATGAGCATATGTGCGAAGAAAAATTAAACTAGCAAAGAGATCATACTCACCAACAGGTTTGCTTGCCATGAACGTGTATGGACAACGGGCTTAATGTGATTGCGCCAGAACGAAACTGGGTAAAATTAGTTGCGAGAAGCTTGAAGTTGAGCTGCAGTAACATGATTGGGACTGGCTTGCATAAAAGAGAGGCCTTTGAAGACTTACAATCCAGTGTCATTGCCGTATATGTTTTGTTTCCATTGGAGCCCCGGCTTTCCTAACTTGACGTCTGAGAAATCTTATCGAAGGAAGAGCGTGTCGCGTGCTTGCCAAATTTTAAATTTTTCCTACCTTTACTTCAGGACAAGCAAAGATTCAAGTTTAGGGGAGTTTGATAACGCGAAATCGTATATATATATAATGACATACATTTTTACTAATCAGTGACTGGTTTCACTCCGATTTCGGGTATTTCCACATTATTTGTCCATTATTTTGCAGGTATTCAAAACTCATGCTCAAATGGAGCAAGATGAAGAAAACAAGCAATTACATATGAAAACCAGATGAAAAACAGGCCAAAAACAGCAAATACGAATTTTGCTGATGTGACGACCGTCAATAGCCCATGATGACCGTCATACGTGTTACGACCGTCACACACCCATGACGACCGTCATGCTTTAAAAAGTGCATAAATGTTGCACGTGCTGTGAGTGCTTTCAAATACCAAAAGGAGTGGACCACTAACTCCTACATTTTCTGAGATCAATCCCACTTCCTGAGGCAATTAACCGTTGGAAATTCCATCTATAAAAGGAGGGAGCTGGTACTAGAAAAGGGGAGCTGCATTAAAGACACGAAGTGCTGCCAATTTACTTTCAGAGCAATTTTTGAGTTTCAGAATTTCTTATTGTTTATTGTTTCCTTTTTCTTTCTTTCCTTGCAATTGTTGTTTTACTTTCCGAATTCTATTATGTATGAGTAATTGGCACAAAGACTAAATCCTGCCGACATTTTGGAGAATTTCCCAAAAGCCAATCGAATTATTTACAGGTTTTCATTTTAATCGTTAATTGAATTCTATTTCCCATTATAATGCATATTTATATTTTCTACCATTGTTTACGTGTTCTTAGTTTATATTCCATGTCCGGCTAAATTTAAGAAATCGGTATGTAATAAGTAGTCAGATGGGATTCGATAATTAACCTGTGTATACTTTCCTTTTCAAACTTATTTATGGCTTTAGTTTTTAAATTTATTTTTCTAAAATAAATGTTCGTCGCGACAACGAGAACTTATTTAAAGCAGTTTTGCCACGACAGTGAGAAATTCATAAAGGTACGAACCAACAAGCGACAGCTGAGGTTAGGTCCAGATAGTAAAAACTAAGCATTCGTTTTAAAAACAACGACAGCGCTTTAAAAAGGATTAGAGTTTAATGGTTTTCAAAAAGTAATTTTAACCGCGAACGGGATAGCGACAACATACGTTTCGCCTTAGAGTTGCGAATAGCGTCAACAACCATCGTGAGCCAAAGGTCTTTAAACCATCATTTTCTTCTTAAACTATTTTTGAAAACACCCGAAACACCGGTAACTTGTCGAATCCTTGAAGAACCAACATATTGCATACCGATTCAAGCATTTATACCTTAAGTAACATTTTTAGTTCCCCTATAGTTTACACACTTATTTTACTTTTATTCCCCTAAAACCATACCAACCTAGATAAACACAGTAACACCCGAAAATACTAGTTTGATTACGAGTCCCTGTGGGATCTATATCTTTTATTACTACGCGATAGACTGTGCACTTGCAGTTAGTTCAGTTAGTAATAGAAAGTCGCGATCAGAATCCGAAGGCCGGCTCAACACCAAGTTGAGAGGAACATTTGACCTCGCCGTCAGGCATCTGTTAAACAAACAGGCATCGAACCCGAAGGCGGCTCAACCGGAAGTTAAGAAGAACATCCGACCTCGCCATCAGGTATCTGTTAAACAAACAGGCATCGAACCCGAAGGCCGGCTCAACCCGAAGTTGAGAAGAACATCTGACCTCGCTGTCAGGCATCTCTTAAACAAACAGGCATCGAACCCGAAGGTCGGCTCAACCTGAAGTTGAGAAGAACATCTGCCCTCGCCGTCACGTATCTGTTAAACAAACAGACATTGAACCCGAAGGCCGGATCAACACGAAGTTGAGAGGAACATCTGACCTCGCCATGAGGAATCTGTTAAACAAGTAGGCATCGAACCCGAAGGGCGTCTCAACCAGAAGTTAATAAGAACATTAGACCTTGCCGTCAAGCATCTATAAAACAAACAAGCATCAAACCCGAAGGCCGGCTCAACACCAAGTTTAGAGGAACATTTGACCTCACCGTCAGGCATCTGTTAAACGAACATGCATCGAAACCGAAGGCGACTCAACCGGAAGTTGAAAAAAACATCTGACCTCGCCGTCAGGTATCTCTTAAACAAACAAGCATCGAACCCGAAGGCCGGCTCAGTCCGAAGTTGAGAAGAACATCTGACCTTGCTGTCAGGCATCTGTTAAATAAACAGGCATCGAACCCGAAGGCCAGCTCAACCTGAAGTTGAGAAAAACATCTGATCTCGCCGCCTGGTATCTGTTAAACAAATAGACACTGAACCCGAAGGCCGGATCAACACGAAGTTGAGAGGAACATCTGACCTCGCCATGAGGAATCTGTTAAACATGTAGGCATCGAACCCGAAGGGCGGCTCAACCAGAAGTTAATAAGAACCTTAGACCTTGCCGTCAGGCATCTATAAGAGAAATAGGCATCGAACCCGAAGGCCGGCTCAACACCAAGTCGAGAGGAACATTTGACCTCGCCGCCAGGCATCTGTTAAATAAACAGGCATCAAAACCGAAAGCGGCTCAACCGGAAGTTGAGAAGAACATCTGACCTCACCGTCAGGTATTTGTTAAACAAACAAGCATCAAACCTTAAGGTCGGCTCAACCCGAAGTAGAGAAGAACATCTGACCTCGCTGTCAGGCATCTGTTAAACAAACAGGCATCGAACTTAAAGGTCGGCTCAACCTGAAGTTGAGAAGAACAGCTGACCTCGCCGTCAGGTATCTGTTAAACAAATAGGCATCGAGCCCGAAGGCCGGCTCAACACGAAGTTGAGAGGAACATCTGACCTCGCTGTAAGGCATCTATTAAACAAGCAGGCATCGAACCCGAAGGCCGGCTCAACCAGAAGTTGATAAGAACATTAGACCTTGTCGTCAGGCATCTATTAAACAAACAGGCATCGAACCCGAAGGCCGTCACACATCTGTTAACCAAACAGGCGTCACACATCTGACCTCGCCGTCAGATATCTGTTAACCAAACAGGCATCGAAACCGAAGGTGAACCCGAAGTTGAGAAGAACATTTGACCTCGCTGTCAGGCATCTGTTAAATAAACAGGCATTGAACCGAATACCGGCTCAACTTGAAGTTGAGAGGCACATCTGACCTGGCCGTCAGGCATTAGTTAAACAAACAGGCATCGAATCCGAAGGCCGGCACAACACGAAGTTGAGAGGAACATCTGACCTCACCGTTAGGCATCTGTTACACAAACAGGCATCGAACCCGAAGGCCGGCTCAACACGAAGTTCATCGGAATATCTGACCTTGTCGTCATGGCTCTGTTAAACAAACAAGCATCGAACCCGAAGGTTGGTTCAACCCGAAGTTGATAAGAACATTAGACCTTACCGTCAGGCCTCAATTAAATTAACAGGCATCGAACCCGAAGGCCGGCTCAACCCGAAGTTGAGAGGAACATTTGACCTTGCCGTCAGGCATCTGTTAAACAAACAGGCATCGAACCCGAAGGGCGCCTCAACCCGAAGTTGAGAAGAACATCTGACCTCGCTGCCAGGCATCTATTAAGCAAACATGCATCAAACCCGAAGACCAGCTCAACCCGAAGTTGAGAAGAACATCTGACCTCGCCGTCAGGCATCAGTTAAACAAACAGGCATCGAACCCGAAGGTCGGCTTAACACGAAGTTCATAGGAATATTTGACCTTGCCGTCAAGTATTTGTTAAACAAACAGGCATCTGTTAAACAAACAAGCATCGAACATGAAGGCCGGCTCAACCCGAAGTTGAGAAGTACATCTAACGTCGCCGTCAGGCATCTGTTAAACAAACAGGCATCGAACCCGATGGGTGTCTCAACCCTTAGTTGATAAGAACATCTGACCTCGCCATCAAGCATCTGTTAAACAAACAGGCATCGAACCCGAATGTCGGCTCAACTTGAAGTTGAGAGGAACATGTGACCCCGCCATCAGGCATTAGTTAAACAAACATGCATCGAACCCGAAGGCCGGTACAACACGAAGTTGAGAGGAATATCTGACTTCACCGTCAGGCATCTGTTAAATAAACAAGCATCGAACCTGAAGGTCAGCTCAACACGAAGTTCATAGGAATATATTTTAGCACCCCAAAATTTGCCTTCTCGTTTTATACTTGGCTTATGTTTCATTTTTGCATTTAGCATTTTGCAATGCATAGCATTCGGTCTCGAGGCATGGGATCAAAGCGTTCCTGTGACTTAGGTGCATTTCGGAGCAAGAGATTGAACAACGAACAGAGAGCATCAGAGCTTCGGAATTTATTTTTCCCAGCAATCGAATGATCGGTTTTATTCTGTGTTGCAGGTTAATTCCAGATAGGAAATCAGCATTCAGGCTCATAACAAGCATTTTCACAGTGACGACGGTTAAAAATGAGGTTCAGCAGCTAAACAGAGCTCCAGACAGTTGAAATAGGGCAAATGGACAGATATCCCACCAAAAGGCGCCAAATTCAAATTTTTGAATGTGTTAATCGGTTAACACATATGGTTAACCGATTAACCATTTGAAAATCAGCCCAGAATTGAAGTTTTAACAGCGTTAACCGGTTAACGCATATGGTTAACCAGTTAACCATAGCATAATTTGCCTTGTACGTGAATTGTCAAGTGGATTTGCTTTGGGGTCCAATTTTGATCACTTGAAAGCCCATTTTTGCACTTGGGAAGGGTCTAAAACATTATTTAAAATTTGGTCAAATTTCATTTCCCTCCAAATTCTCAAACCTCATTCCATACCACAATTTCCAAACCAACTTCCAACCCTTGATTTGGATCCCATACTAAGAGAGTATTTAAATGATTTTACTCCAAAGCAAGCCATTCTGACCTTCATAATTTCCATTTCAAATTCAGAGTTGATCAATTCTCTCTCAATTCTCTCAATTTCCACCATAGCTAAAACCTTCATTCAAAGCTCATTTTCCTTGGAACTATTGATTCTTCATTGGAATCAATACATTCTTGAGCATAATCCTCCATCTACCATCATCATTTGATCAATTCTCATCTTCAATTTTCGTGCAAGTTTAGATCTGGATTTTGAAGTGATTGTAGAAGTGCTTATTTGGAGTAATTTGGCTTAATTGTGAAGGATCTTCATTCATACATCATCAACTAGCTTGGATCTTGAAGTATTTCAGACTTCGTTGCTTAGATCTACACAATTACAGTTGATTCAACAATTACCGAATCAATTCTCCGATTCGTAGGTTGGACTTCTGATCCGATTTAATTTTCGAGCTTATTTGCATATTCACCATGTTAATCTTCATATTCGATTGAATTGTGATTGATTTGATTTGGTTGATCCATGATCTGGTTGTGTTGATTTGTTTGCATACTATTTAAATCATGATTTTTTTTGTTTATATTCGTGAATAAGTGATTATGCGATCATCCGGTTGATCGGATAAGTGCTTATTTGCTGGAAAGTGGTTCTGTTTGTTGTTTTTCTGCTTCTGGTACAGTGTTAACCGGTTAACGTATACGGTTAACCGGTTAACCAACTCAAATATTCAAAATTTTCAAAGTTTTCAAGGTGTCAACCGGTTAACGCCTAGTGTTAACCGATTAACACCTATGAATTTCCAGATTTTCACACGTTTTACACAGGTTAACCGATTAACCGTATGTGTTAACCGATTAACACTGTGCCAAAATGCCATATTTTGCTGTTTTCTTGCATGTTCGTATATCGGTTCAATTCGAATCATCATAGATCAGTGTGACGCATTAGAATTGAATTGTTTTGGATATTTTCTACTGTTTGTGGTTGTTTAATCATGATGTTGTTTCCATGTGGGGTCATTCCTTCAATTATTTGCATGTTTGTATGTGGTTCGAGTCGATCATTCATTTGGATGTTCGTATACTTTCATATCTTGTTTTCTCCACATGTTTGCATCATTCTTGCATCGCTGTTGAGGTCGGGACGCGCTTATGGCGGCTGCTGCCCCACACACTTTTCCTCCCTCCCACCATTCTAATTGTGCATTTTTCATGTTTTCATTTATCTACTTGTGATTGATCCTTCCTTTGTTCTTCTTGTGCTTTCTTGTCATGATCACCACAGGATTCCTAGTCACTCCGTCTAGGATGGGAGTAGGAGAGACATTAGGTGCTCAATCCAAGTATGCTAACATTAGGGTAGATGTTTCCCCTTCTTATCCAAACTTTAGGAGTACTTTGCATGACAACGTTAGGGCCGAGTTTCCCTTAGACCTTCCGTGTGTCTCTCTTCTCATCTCAAAATCACGCTAACTCATTTAATAAAGGCGATAAACATTGTGCACTACGAGCCTTAAGCTACATGGGGAATGATGAGTGAGGGGTCTCCTCTCGCTTATCTAGAATGTTTAGTATCCGTCCCGTTTGGGGGCGATATACGATGCATTCGCCTCTGTGTCATAGTCTTTAGTGCAACGTGAATCACAAACTGAATTAATTCACTTCACTAAAAAATACAAAACAAATTCAAACCTTTTTACTTCGGGATTAATAGGGAACTTTTTTTTCCAGAAAAGAGAGTTTTGTTAAGCTTTAATTCTACCGCAAACAGGCTTCGTCCCTAACTGATGGAATTATTGTTTAACTCTACTCAATTAAAACGTTTAATCAACTTGTGGTTTCGTGTACGCCCGAACTACGTGTGCTCTGATCTTTCATACCAGATGAAAGTACGTAGGCACAAAACGCGATGTCTTGGCGAGCAACCTCCCCCCTTCTTCCGTAGTTAGCCGAACTACGTTGACTCTGATCTTTCATACCAGATGAAAGTACGTAGGCACAGAGACGCGATGCTCTGTCGAGTCTCTCATTTCTTTTCTTTTTGTCCCGCAAGCCTGTAGCATAGATAGTTTAAACACACCCTTAGATAGACAACAAGCGTGGATCCCGTCGAGTACGACGAACGTGAGGGGTGCTAATATCTTCCCCTTGCGTAACCGACTCCCGAACCCAGGATTTGGTTGCGATGACCTCGTCTTCTCCCTTTTTGTCAGGTTTTTCCGATCGTTTCCTTTCCCTCTCTTTGGGATAAATAACGAAAGGTGGCGACTCTTCTGTTTTTGCCGGGTGTTTTTCGCAATTGCGACAGCTGGCGACTCTGTTGGGGATCAAACCCAGAGTCTCTGGTTCCCTATGCGAGTCACTCCTAGCGCTTGTCTATTTGCGTCTTTGGGTGTTTACTTTTGTACAGTTTTTGCTTTATGTACTTTTTCTGTTGTATATTATTGCGTTGCATTTCTGTTGCTGTTGTGCTATGGGTTGGGTTGTTCTATTGAGAGATAAGCCAAACCTGGGCTTGAGTATACACATAGGATTAGAGTGGAGAATAGCGGGAGCTTGTGTGGTGTCTGGCTGCGCAATAGCTCGCGTGAAATTCACATTCAGACGAGGTTTTTCTTTGGAAATATTCTATCCTGCGCGTCTGGTGCAGTTGAGGGAATATTGACTTAGAGAGACTGTCGACTCTGGAGACCGTTCATTTGGGAAGTAAGCTAAGTGAGGCCGCTTCGTTAGACTATGATTCCAAACCGGAAACAGTGAACGTATCATCGTTTTTTGAAAGTCTGTTACGCTGACCACCCGCATAGGATGTCGTACCTTTCAAGACTAGAACCCACATGTGAGAGGGATGGGTTTTGCAGGAAACCTGGCCTTCAACCAACCCTGGTTTTCTTGTCGGTGCAGAATTTTGATCCTGAGTGTTCTATCCAGTGTGTTATCTCAGTGTTCTGATTAGAACGAAGCTCTGGTTGAATTCAGTCAATGGCACAACAACGCATTTGAGCATTGGATACTTTGATCCCATGTGTGCATTTGCATATCATTTTGCATTTAACATTGCATGTTTATGTGTGTTACAGGTTCTCGTCTATCCCTTGATTCTGGTACTGGTCTTCTTCAGAGATGGAAGTTAGCAGAAAGAGGATTGTTGTGTATAAGTTTCCTGCACCCGAGTTGGGACCTTTATTTGGTCTGATTTCCTTGGCTGAGCCTAGTTTTCTTGCAGCTTTCAGAGAACAGTATGGTGGAATTCTAATGTTTTTCCGTAAGCTTATGACTTTTCAGCATGGAGCTATTCATACCTTAATGCAGTTTTACGATCCTCCACTGAGATGCTTCACATTTCCGGACTATGTGTTGGTTCCTACTTTGGAAGAATTTGCTTACATCTTGGGTGTTCTGAATCGGAACAAAGTGCCTTTCTTCAGTTCCGAGGAAGAACCTAATCTTGAGGAGTTGTCCGTCGCTCTTTATTTGAGCGCCTCTAATTTGGCGGGTCATGTTATAAGTAGAAACGGAGTTTCCGGATTTGCTTTCCCCTTCCTGGTCGACAAAGCCCGAGAGTATGCCGACAAAGGTTGTTGGGTAGTTTTCAGTGCTATATTGGCTCTGTGTGTTTAAGAAATTGTGTTGTTTCCAAATGTACCTGACTTTGTGGATTTTGATGCTTTTCATGTCTTTGCTTCCAAGAATCATGTGCTTACTCTTCTAGGAGACTTGTATCATGCAGTGCATTACAAGAACGAGAAAAGAAGAGGAAAGATGGTTTCTTGTTGTGCGCTGTTGTTGCATAAGTGGTTTGTTGATCACCTTCCTTGCTCAGGAGCTTTTGTGACTTCCGCGAACTCATCTGAATGGTCGAAGAGCCTTATGGGTTTAACGGAGAAGAATATTGCCTGGTTCAATCGAGACTTATTGGGTCGTGAGCTTATTTTCAGTTGTGGTAGCTTTCCTAATGTGCCTTTGATGGGGAGGAAAGGCGGTATCAATTATAATCTTTCTCTTGCCGTAAGACAGTTCGGTTATGATTTGAAAGGACTTCCGAAAGAAGAGGAAGTGCAGGAATATCTGTACTTCACAGGTGTAGCTGATCTGTGTATCTCAGCTCAATTTGTGGACGCTTGGGGTAAGATTCACAAGAAGGGAAAGCTTTCTTTGGGCAAAGTAGATTGTAGAGCCTATGATTCATACTCGGATTGGATTCAGAAGAGTTGAAGAGGTTTTGTTGCCGTTTCCTGTTGAAGTACCATTGTATCCTTTAGTCATCGAGCTGCCTACAACTGTTGATATCTCGAGGTATACTAAGCTTTGGGCAGAGAAGGAAGAGTTGTGCAAAGAGAATGAAGAGTTGAAGCAGGAGATTAGTCAGCTGAAGCATGATAAAGGTGAAGCTTTGTATTTGGCCAAGACAAATGCAGAATTGTTGACCAAGTTGAAGGAAGAGCTTGCGGATCAGGTACAAGCATGTAAGCAAGTCGGTCTTGATATGAAAAGCACTTGTGATGTTCTGAAGATTAAGAAGGAGGATTTAGATAGAGCATATCTGAAGATATCCAAATTCAATGCGCAGTGGAATGCTACTGTGACCGCCAACAAGAGTAGAGAAGATCAGCTTCGTGTCCAGGTTGATAAGCTGAAAGCGCAATTCAAGGCTAAGGAAAGAGAGCTATTTCTAGAAACGTTCCGCAGGATTACGATCGAGCAGAAATGCCAAGAGACTTTATCAACACTTGAAGAGTTCAAGATCCGTGTAGAGGTGAAGAAACCCAGGCTCGAAGATGCCTTTGGCGAAGATGCTTTGGAGGATCATTGTCATTATCTCCGGGATGTGATACACAAGAGGGATGTCCTTATCCGAGAGTTGATGGAGAGGCCAGACCATCCAGATACGAAGGAGATGCTTGAGGAGTCCCAGGAGTGGCGTAGAGATCATGGCTACTAGGAGTTTTATCTTTTGTAGTTTCATTTGATTTTGTATCTTGATCATCACCAGAGATGTTGGATGAGATCAATGCTTCTTTGTATGCAGTTATTTCTCATCTGGTTGTATTGTTTCAGCTTTACTTGATATATGAGGAGTTTTATTGTGGTGTTCTTATCCATCTCTGCTGTTCTTGTTTATCGAAACCGGAATCAAGGGGAAAGATCTCCCTGTGCATACTGTCGCTACCGCGAAAATAAGGTGCCGGCAAAACAGAAGAGTCGCCACCTTTCGTTATTTATCCCTCAGAACGGGAAAGGAAACGATCGGAAAAACCTGACGAAAAGGTATAAGACAAGGTCATCGCAACCGTTGTCTGGGTTCGGGAGTCGGTTATGCAAGGGGAAGGTATTAGCACCCCTGTTGCACCCCAAAATTTGACCAACACTTATTTATCCATCAAGTGTTTGAAGGTTGATACCCTCATCAGAAAGTTCAGGAGATCCTCAGAGGGACTGGTTGAAACCAAGATTGTGTGCTTCATAGCTTAAGAGTTGTGGGAGCTCCTCAGATGATTCTGAGACTTTGAGAATAGGCTTGAAGCTTTGAGAAAGCTTATGAGATGTCTTGAAAGCCATCATGAAGCCCATAGAGGTTATTATGCAAGAATTCAGAAGATTTAACCATGAAGGGTAGAATTAGGGTTTTGATTGGGTCAACCCTAGATCAGCTGAAGATTTGGGGAAGGTTGAGACCTAATCCAAGGGACATGAGATCATGGAATGATGTATGGAGATGTTACAAGGATGATTCCTAGACCAACTCATCATGATTGAGGAGTTTGAGAAGTTTGGAGTTAGGGTTTCTGAGGATTGTCAGTGAAAAAACCCTAATTTGATCCCTATCTTCCAGGCAGTTTTAGCTCAAGATGTGATTGATATCTCATCTTCCCCACAACATGAATGTTGTAGAGCTTGTTCATAGATTTAATTTGAGTGGTAGAAGTCCTTGATAGGATGTGCAGAGCTCAAGTTATGGTTTTGACAAATTACAGGTCATCAGAGGTGTGTGAATCTGGGTCCTTGAAAGTCACCCAACTTGCAGACAACTTTTTCCCTAGGAGGGTGATTCCTATGATTTCTTGGTCAACATCAATGTTGAAGATCATCTTCTTATCTTTCTAGAGAGTACTAGAAGTCCTTGATAGGATTTGTAGAACTCAACTTATGGTTTGAACAAGCCAGGGGTATTTTGGTCATTTGGCAGTTATAGGTCATTTTAAGCAAAGGCCATATCTCCTATTTCCAAGCCTCAAATGGAAAAACTCAAAACATGAAAGTTGTTCAAAATGGCATTTTAAGCCTAGAAAAGAGGTCATGAATTGTTGGAGAAGCTCATAGCATGAAATGACAAAGTTTGGTAAATTTGAACTAAAAAAGGCATATAAGTTAATTCAAGTCAAGTTGAAATTTGGTTTGGGAGATCTATGAGTCCAAAATAGGTCATCCAATATACCATTTTGAATGTAAATGGCATTCTAAAAACTTTGGTTTAAATAGAATTTTGATTTGAGGCTCAAAAATGAGGGTTGCTTTGGAAAATTGTTACTTGAATCATAAGGTAACTAAACAAAACTTCACAAAAAGCAAGGAAGTGCATGTTTTTCACTCATTCTTTCCCAATATCTCTTGTAAGGAGATTTTGAAGCCAATTTGACAAGCCTAACTCATGAGATATGGTATGATCAACATGTCATTAAAGGAGAAATTCTATAACTTTCTAACACCTTCCATGAGTTTCTAGATGATTCTAGGAGTTTCCATGGATGGCTATAAGAAGAGTGAATCACAATGTGGCCAGGGTTGGTGATAATTGTTGGTGAGTGGTGAGATTAGAGTGTGAAAAGTGAGATTCTTCCATTTGCATTTCCATAACAAACTCTCTTTCTCTTCCATCTTCATTCATTTCTCCTCCACAAACACACTACTCTGATCTTTAGGAGCAATTGCATACCAAATTGAAGGAAGATCCATGGAGGTTTGAAGCTGTTTTGAAGAATTTGCAAGAAGAGCATATTGAGATCAAACACAAGATTCAAGCATTGTTCATCAATCTTTTTGCATACAGAATTCTTATCTGCCATTGGAGATCAATCAGGGAAGGTTGCAGGCATTGAATTGGAGTGAAACCATATCCACCATTGAAGTTTGACAGGTTGGTGATTTTATTCATATCACCTTATTTATATGCATTCCCTCATAGTTCTAGGTTTAGACTGGTTAAGCTAGGGTAGAGGACTATATTCTGAGAATTTGAGGAAGTTTTGTGAAGTTCCATGGCAGACACCAATTTCTTTCAGTTGCAAGAATGAGTCGTGTGTTGGGTATTGATGGGCATGGCATAGTGTAGAATGGCTAGGGAAGCATGTGGAACAATTCTGGATCGTTAGTTTGAAGTTACATCAAGATTGATATCAGTGTAACATGTTGGAACCCTAACTTTCAAGCGTTCTGTTTGGATGATATAAGATGTTTCAGTGAAAACTATGCACATGATCATGTTCCTGGTGAGTAATAGAGCAAGTTTGGCTTTGGAATTGTTGATTTTCATTGCATATTGATGGAGAACGAGTGGAGTTAAGATTCATGCATGGATGCTGTTTTTCTGAAAACCCTAGGGTTTGTTTGGGGACGATGCACTCCCACCGTTGGATGATCCCAGATCATTGACTATTTCAGTTAATCCAGCGGCCACGATTTGAACTCAGAAACGGAGGGAGATTTCCAGGCCAAAACGCTGTGTTCAATTAAGTTGTAAATCCTGGGCTGAAGACAGGTCTTGCTATGCGCACCACCACAATGGGCCCAATCCAAAAATACCCTTCAAAATACTGCTATTTGCACTGTGGCCATAATCATTTTTCTGATGATTTTTCAAGTGATTTTCTGAGCACGTGGGCTTGATATTCACACCCCCAGGATCTGGGCCCATCATGAAAACAACTGAGGCGTATTACTTTTGATACCCCCTCCCCTTTATTTCTTATATTCTTTTATTTTAATTTTAATATTTCTTGCATTTTAATAAATCCATAAAAAATCCAAAAATTAATATTTTTCATTTCTTCTTTTTTTCACATATTCATGATTTTGTCTAGAAAAATATCCATAAATAAAATTCCATTTTATTTTCCTTTTAATATTTTTTGCATATTATTTTTGTAAATAGGTTTTTTAATTGATTTAGTTGATACCCAATTTTGTACAATTTCTTTTAGGACTTTCCCTTAGGATTTTTGAGCCATTCTTTTTGGCAAAGTTAGGTATTGAATCATAGTTCATTTAGAATTTAATTCTCAATTTGTAGATTAAAATTTGATATAGTTTGATTGTTTGACATTTAGGTGTTCAAATTAGGGTTTAGGTTGTATAAGTAGATTTGAACCATTGTGTTTTGGGGTTTATAGGCCAAATTAGTGTATGGGGAATATATGGGTTAAGGGTAAGTATGTATAGAGTCCCCTAGAATTTTGCTAGAATATTGTATGGTGTTTTAGTATTTTTAATTGATTTTTGGATGTATGGTTAGTATGTGTGTTGCTTAAAGGCATAGTTTGTATTGTATTGTTTTCTTTTCCTCTCTTTTGAGTGTGTGAGCTTTGAAGATTGAGTTGAAGACTTTGTGGATCATCATTGGAGCTTTGAAGACCTTGCAGAGAAGTTTAGCATAGCTTTTGTTTGTTTGTTTGTAGGTTTATAAGTACATAGGTAGAGCTTTAGATAGAATACTTTTATGCAATAAACAAGGAGTGTCTTGTTCACCTCCTTCCTTCTCTATGACATAAAGTCCCTTAAGGGTATTCACCTCTCTCCTTTGGAGGGATTAGTGACCTTGCCCTCTGAGGTAGAACTTTGAGAGAGCCTTTCCCTTTGATGTTAAGTCCTCAATGGCATCCTTTGGAAGTCAGTGAGCACTGTAACATCCTCACCTCATCTTGTTGACTGAATCTTGTTTGCTGGAGCATTGGAGCCATTGAAGATAGAAGCTGAAGCTCTGAAGAAGATGATTCCTTGAAGATTGTTGAAGTATTGGAGACTTTGTGAAGATCAAGTTGATGCCTGAAGATCCCTGAAGATGGTGAAGCCTGAAGGGGGAGCTGATCAAAGAAGCTGAAGCTTAAAGGAGAAGATGAGTTGAAACTCATATTGTAGGGTTGATACCTGGAAAGCAAGTGAGCACTGAAGTCTGAAGACTGAGTTGCTGCTGGAGGAGCTGAGGCTTTCTTCTGTTTTTCTTTTCTGTATTGTTTGTTTTGTCTGATTTGTCTGTTGCATTAGAATAAGCTCATCTAGAATAAATTCAGTTTAAGAACATGATTGCATTAGAGGTTGAGTTGCTCCCTCTGCTTGTATTGTTAATGCGTGGCTTTGCTTGCGGGTATTCGGTAGAGCCCAACTCCCTTGCCCATGTGTTTATTTTGCTTGATAGCAATTTCATTTCTTTTATCTGTATGATTGCAGGTTGCCGTTTATTGCTTGATAGCATGTTGTTTATTCTTCAGTATGATTTCTGTTATTTCATGACTGGCTTGAGGTCGAGACGAGCTTGTGGAGGCTAAAGCCCCACACACATTTCCTCCCTCACTTGCATTGCATGCATTTTACTATCAAGCTGATGCTTTGTCTGTTTTGGTGTATCATTGACATGATCCCTTAGGACTCTCATTTCCTTTGATAAGGATTTGATGATAGACTTTTAGGTTGAAACCTATGCATGACAACATCTAGGAGTTCCCTGTTCAAACCTCAACCATAGGATGAATCCATGGCATGACAACAGTAGGACTTGATAGTCTCCCTCCTAGTTGGGCCTGTTCTCTTCTCATCTAAAAACAGTCTAAGATACAGTAATCATGAATGATTTCTTTCGTACGTTACGAGCCTTAAGCTATCTGAGAAAGGATTGTGGGAGAGTTTCTTTTCCACAGTCTGGATGTTTAGTATGGTACCCTTTGGGTGACAGGCGACGCATTCACTCTCAGGTCATAGTCTCTAGTGCGGTTGAAATCGCAAATACAATAAAAAACACTTCTTTCAAGAAATAAGCTGTAGTTTCCCGAACTACGTGAGCTCTGATCTCTCATGCCTGTTGAGAGTACATAGGCACAAGACGGCGATGTCTTGGCGAGCTACCTTCCCCCATCTTCCCCCGTAATTAGCCGAACTACGTAGACTCTGATTTCTCATTCTCTGATGAGAATACGTAGGCATAAAGCGCGATGCTTTGCCGAGTCATTTTTCTTTTCTTTTTTTCAGTCAGCCTTGATAGGTAGATAGATTATAACCAACCCGTCCAAGTAAACAAACAAGCGAGGATCTCGTCGAGTACGACGGACGTGAGGGGTGCTAATACCTTCCCCTTGCGTAACCGACTCCCGAACCCAGACAATGGTTGCGATGACCTTGTCTTACCCTTATTCGTCAGGTTTTTCCGATCGTTTCCTTTCCCGCTCTGAGGGATAAATAACGAAAGGTGGCGACTCTTCTGTCATGCCGGCACCTTATTTTCGCGCAAGCGACAGCTAGCGACTCTGCTGGGGACTCCAACGGTTCCCTGTGCGAGTCAATCCTATCGTTTGTGTGTTTGCTTGTTGGGTTGCGTTTATTTATCGCATTTTTACTTCTCGCACTTTATTTCCCGCATTTTTATATTCAGTACAATATGATTATTTGTGCTGTTGTGGGATGGGAGTTCTGATGAGTGAGAAGCCAGACCCAGGCTTGAGTGCACCATAGACTTAGAGTGGAAATTAGTGGGCGCGTGCTTGCTTTGCAGGCACTAGTGTCTCATGAAATCCACGCTCAGACGAGGTTCATCCGGTTGGCTTCACTTTCAACCCTTTGGGTTGAGACGGTTGCTGGTTTGGTGGATTGTCGACTCTGGGGACCGATCATTTGTGATTCAGCTAAGTGAGGCCTCTTCAGGACTTGATGATGCCACTCCTTCTGGGAATCGTATCATCAGTTTTGAAAGTCTGTGACGCTGATGAACGCATAGGATGCCGTACCTTGAGTCAGTCTAGGTCCATACCTGTGAGCGGGACTGGGTTTATTGTAGGAAACTTAGACCTTCAGACTACCTGGTTTTCTTGACAGTGAATCAGTTATGTTGGATTCTCAGTTGCAGATATGTTCTTGATAGAGCAAGGGTTTGATCAGAGGATCTTATCATCGGGTGTTTGTCTGTTCTTGATAGAGCAGGCTTTGATCAGTGTATTATCCTCAGTGGTTTGTTCAGGATAGAGCAGATTTTGAGTGAGGTCTGAAGATCTCATCAGCAGATGTTATTTGTTCTTGATGGGGCAGATTTTGAGTGGGGTCTGAAGACTTCATCAACATATGTTCCTTGATCTTGCGCCCGGGGTCCTTATTGTCAGGCACTTATTCTTGTCAGAGCAGAATTTTGATCTCAGTCCTATCAGATGGTTATTCTCAGCAGATCAGATTAGGGGTCTTACACTGAGGTTTCCTTCTCATCAGCGACTGTTGATATCGAATCTCCACAGCAGCTACCTGGATATATTATTGCATGCCTGCATTTTGCATTAGTTTGCGCATTCATCTGCATTCCATTAACGTGTGTCTGTGTTGCAGGTACCGTTTCCCCGATCCCGGATTTCTCGCCTTCTGCTGTTATTATGGCCTCCCTCAGGAAGACTGTTGCGTACAAGTTCCCGACCCCCGATGTGTCGAAGCTGACTGGTTTGATAGCCCTGGCAGGGGATTCTGTGAAGGATAGGTTCAGGAAGTCTTATGGCAGGTTGCTTAGTCTGGTTTGCAAACCTTCTACGTCCGAGTTGAATGGGTTACATGCTCTTCTGCAGTTTTATGACCCTCCCCTGAGGTGTTTCACTTTTCGTGACTTTGTTCTCGCGCCGACATTGGAAGAGTATGCTGATATGCTGGGTGTGCCTATCAAAAGGCAGATGCCTTTTGTCCACATGGATGCTGAGCCTGATCTGGCTGGCCTAGCTTCCTCGCTCCATTTGAGCGCTTCTGAGTTAGTGGTGACGAGCTGGAACAAGGTCCCAGGGTTCTCTCTGCAGTTTCTGATAGCTAAGGCTCAGCAGTGTGCTAAGGACAAATGTTGGGACGCATTCAACGCCATCCTTGCTTTATGCATATATGGCATTATCCTATTCCCCAGCATGCCTGATTTCGTGGACTTTGATGCATTCCACATCTTCGCCTTAGGGAATCCAGTCCCTACTCTGATCGGAGACTTCTATCACTCAGTGCATTACAAGAATGAGAACCGGAGAGGGAAGAATGTCTCATGCTGCGTACCGTTGTTGTACAAGTGGTTTGATAGTCATTTGCCCAAGAGGGGTTCTTCTGTCTTGTCTGCAGCCACAGTTGAGTGGCCTGAGCGTCTGATGAGCTTGTCAGCAGAAGATATTGATTGGTTCGTTGACAGAGACAGGTTAGGCACCGAGGTGATCTTCAGTTGTAGTGGGTTTCCTAACGTACCTCTGATAGGTAGGAAGGGTTGCATCAACTACAATCCATCATTGCTAGTTCGTCAGTTCGCATATGCTTTGAGGACTCCACCAAAGGAGGAGGAGGTACATGAATCTCTGTACCTCACGGGTACTCCAGAGGGGGATTTGTTGTCCAAGCTTCAGCATGCGTGGAACAATATCAGCACGAGAGGAAAGCCTTTGTTGGGAAAGAGCAACAGCCAAGCCTACCCTCCTTATTCAGCTTGGATCAGAGCCAGAGCCAGTGCTATAGGGATGCCATTCCCTCATGTCAGACCAGAGAGTCCTCCACCAGTCAAAGAGCCTACCACTGTGTCAATTCATCAGCACAACCAGGTATTAGCCGAGCGTGATGAACTGAAGCGGGTGAATGCAGAATTAGAGAAGGAGTTAGCTCAGCTTCGGAGTGAGAGGAACGAAGCCGTGCATGCTCTCAAAAAGAAAACAGAGTCGGTGAACCAACTGGGTGCAGACTTGGCAAAGCAGATTGCTGATCGGGAACGCTTAGGTCAAGACTTCAGGGCTGCTAATGATGTGCTAGCTACGAAGAAGCAGCATTTGGAGGAAGCATATCGAAGGATATCTAAATTTGACCAGCATTGGAAGACTTCCATGGCCACCAGGAAGGAGCGAGAGGACAAGCTGATGCTACAGATTTCTAAGCTGGAAGCCGAAGTAAAGGACAGTGAGCGGAGGTTTGATGAGGAGACCGCCCGCAGATACGCCGCCGAAAGCCGTCTCAACAAAGCTCTTGCTAACCTGAAGGAGCATAAGCTGATGTTTGAGTCTAAGAAGCGGAAACTGGAGGATTTCTTTGGCGAAGGAGCTTGGGAGAGTTCAGTTCAGGGGCTCCAGCATACCATCAGGCAGAGGGAACTACTCGTTGAGGGGTTGCTCACCTTGCCAGATCATCCAGAGACGAAGGAGTTATTAGCAGAGTATCACGCCCGTGGCCGTACTTGACTAGTCGTATTCCTGTTGTTTTGATCTTTGATGTATGCTGACCATCACCAGACTTGTTGGCTGAGGTCATGCTGTTGATCTGTTTGTACTCGTTGATACTGTGTACTGCCTTGACAGGCCTTTCCATATATATATGAGATTGATGTTTCCATGATTGGGCTCGGATTTCTTCTTCCTCTTATTATTATCAGCACCGTCACTAAGGCACTAGGATCGGGGGAAAATCTCCCACGCACACAGACACACGCATGCATCTGCATGAAGCATATTTGCATGGTGTATATCTTATTGCTTTTCCTAACCTTTATTGTTGACAGGTTTTTCAGGTTCCGAGTTGTCTCCGGTCTCCAGGATTGATCAAAGACTCATCCACCGCTACTCAACTCGCGCCAATCAGACAAGGATAATGGACCAGGTGCAATCAGATGTTCAAGAGCTCCGTGAACGGATGGATCGTTTTATGGAGCTGATGCAGGTAGTTGCTAATGGTCAGGACCAGCTTCGTACTTTGGTTCAACCTCTGATCTCCAGGGTTGACAGTAATGGCATACTTCATGGAGGGGCTGTGCCTACTCCTCCTCCAGTGGATGCTCCACAGAATGTTGTTCCTGTTGCCGGGGGCAACGGCAGTGCTAACGGCAATCTGATGACTAATATCGGGCTCAACACGGCAGGCGTCGGCAATGGTAGTTTGGGAGCCAATGTTAACATAGGGCCGATCAACGGCAATGCTGGTGCAGGGAACCTGTTGGTGCCTCAACCGTGGCTGGAGGACCATCAGGATGACATATTCTCTCAGAGAGGTGTAGAAGCATAGTTGAATGCTGAAGCTCGACTCAGGTTCAAAGCGCTGGAAGACAAGATGAGAGACATTGAAAATCAGAACACATTGGGCGTTGATATGTCCAAGCTCGGGTTGATTGCTGACTTCAAGGTACCTCATAAGTTCAAGGTGCCTGTCTTTGAGAAGTATAAGGGTACTACTTGCCCCCGTGTTCACCTTCGATCTTATTATAGAAAGATGTTCGCCTATTCTGACGATGAGAAGTTGCTGATGCACTTCTTCCAGGATAGTCTTTCTGGTCCATCACTCGAATGGTATATGGGTTTGGAGCCCGCTACTGTGCGCACCTGGAAAGACCTCGCTGAAGCGTTCGTCCTCCACTATCAATACAATAGCGACTTGGCCCCCAACCGAGTTCAGCTTCAGAATCTCTCACAGCGGAACAATGAAAGCTTTAAAGAGTACGCCCAGCAGTGGCGTGAATTGGCTGCTCGGGTTCAACCGCCGATGGTTGAGCGTGAGCTAGTGCAAATGTTCGTGGCTACCCTTCCTGGAATCTACTATGAAAAGCTGGTCAGTGGCATGTCTGGAACATTCTCGGCTCTCATTACTATGGGCGAGCATGTTGAGAACGGTATAAAGATCGGAAAGATTCAGGGCGAATCATCCTCAGCGGGAGGAGGTAGTAAGAAACCCTACGCTGGCAAGCGTCGAGAGGGAGATGCTAGTGCTGTCACTAATGCTCGGAGAAAGGGCAAGGGCCCTCAGCCTCAGATTGCTAGCATAAATATCCCAGCTGCTCCACCGCCGCAGCAGCAGCAGCCTCAGCAGCAGAATTAGCAGGGGTATAGGAGATATCAGAATCGGGCTCCTATGACAAATCGTCAGTTTGAAACTCCACCTATGTCGTATGCACAGCTTCTGCAAACGTTGCTTCAGCTCCAGTTAGTGCAAAAGAGGACAATGGCTCCCTTAACAGGGGCACCACCACCGGGGTATGATGCCAATGCTACTTGTGAGTTCCATATTGGGGCACCGGGCCATACGATTGAGAATTGTAAAGCTTTTAAGCACAAAGTCCAAGACTTGGTGGACGCCAAGGTTATCAACTTTTCTGACAGTGTGCCCAACGTTACCAAGAACCCTATGCCTCATCATAAGGGGGGCGGAGTGAATGCTGTTATTACTGAGGAGAGCGCGGACTTGCTGACCGATGTCAAAGATTTGAAGACGCCGCTTAGTTTTGTCAAGGCTAAGCTGTTGAAGAAGCGCTTCTTTCCTGGATGTGGAGAGTTATGTATGGCTTGTGCTACACTTCCTAACAGGTGTGAGCAGCTGATCGAAGGTATCCAAAGTCTGATGTCCGAGGGTATTTTGCAGTTCAGCCGGAGCATAGAAAGTGCATCAGGAGAGGTCGTGCTGAAGCAGGCAGATGAAGTTGCTACCATTACTATTCCTCGTCACCCTATTACTATTTCTGCGCCCCGACCGCCTACTATTACTATCACCAGGGCCGGACCAATCCCGTTCGAAAGCACTAACGCCGTTCCCTGGCATTACGGCGCCGAAGTCTACTGCAATGGTCAGAAGATAGAGCTTGAGCCGTTCGGATCGACTGTGCAGAATCTTGTCGGAGTCAGTGGCATTACTAGAAGCGGTAGAGTGTTTGCGCCAGCAGAGGTTGTGGCAGAGAAAGTGGTCAGGGATGATGCCGTGGATAAGGGTAAAGGCAAAGCTGTCGAGGAGGTCCCTTCTGGGGAAGAGAAGGACTTGCTAGTTAAAGATGCTGAAGAATTCATGCGGCTAATCAAGAAGAGCGACTACAAGATTGTAGATCATCTTCATCAGACTCCGTCAAAGATCTCGATTCTTAACTTGTTGTTGTGTTCTGAGGCGCACCACAACGCCTTGCTGAAGGTATTAAACGTTGCATACATGCCGCAGGAGATATCAGTAAATCAGCTGGAAGAGGTGGTGGCCCATGTTAATGCTGGTAATGGGCTGGGATTTACAAATCTAGAGCTGACTCCTAAAGGAAGAGATCACAACAGCGCCTTGCACGTCTCGATAGAGTGCAGGGGCACTATTATGTCACATGTCCTGGTAGATACGGGTTCCTCGCTTAATGTGCTTCCGAAAAAGGCACTGATGAAGTTGGATACCCGCGGATTGCTTTGCACGCCCAGTGATCTGGTAGTGAAAGCCTTTGATGGGACTAAGCGCCACGTCTTCGGAGAGTTGACCCTACCAATTTAAGTTGGCCCAGAGACGTTCAATACGGTCTTCTATATCATGGATATCATGCCTGCCTACAGCTGTCTCTTAGGCCGGCCATGGATCCATTCCGCTGGTGCCGTGACGTCCACGCTGCATCAAAAGCTTAAATATGCTGTCGGGGGCAGCATAGTGACCGTCTGTGGTGAGGAGGACATTATGGTGAGCCATTTGTCGTCCTTTAATTATGTTGAAATGGATGGCGAGATCCATGAAATGCTCTGCCAAGCATTTGAAACTGTCAGGGTGAAAGAGGTAGCTCCTGTCGTCGTAGAGAAGCAAGAGATGAATCTCTCCTCGTTTAAGGAAGCTCGAGCCGTCGTCGAAGCCGGTTCCACCCCAGGCTGGGGGCATGTTTTGGATATACCAATCAAGCAGGATAAGTTTGGATTGGGATATTCTCCTGAAGCTGAAGCTTCATCTTCTTCTAGCAGTTCGTCTCGTGGGAAGGGGCCGATCCTATTCACCAAGGGCGAAGTAATTTTCGAAAGCATCAACGCAGCGTCTGAGGACAGCGGGGATAGCGATTGTGATCTTGACGCCTGGATTCAACCGAGCAAGCCGGGCGAGCGCCTCAACAATTGGACCATCAAGGAGATTACCCAGCTGACAAGTGAAGAGTAATGATTTGCTTTTTACAATCTTTGTACAACCCTATGTCCTACCCGGGGCATAGTGGTTTTATTGTCAGGGCCTTGTTGGATTATGTACATGCATTTTGTTAATAAATAAAAGGCGTTTTCTTCGTACTCAAATATTGTGTTCTCTGTTATTCCTGTTTTATGTTTATTTTGAAAAACAGCAAAATGGCAACGAGGTTTGTGCTAACCTGCATATTCTTGCTTTAAACTTAACCCTTGTTATTGCAGGATCCACATAACAGATGACATCGACTCTGGACCCTCTACGGCTCACTACGACTTCGATTGCCCGATCTATCAAGCCGAGGATGAGATTGATGAAGACGAAGACCTTCCGGAAGAGTTGGCCCGCTTGTTGAGACAAGAGGAGAAGGTTATTCTGCCTCATGAAGAGGATATTGAGATCATAAATCTGGGTTCTGAAGAGCTCGTCAGAAATGTCAGAGTAGGGGCAGCGCTGCAGGTTGATGTCAAGCATAGACTGGTCGAGATGCTTCGAGAGTATAGTGACGTCTTTGCTTGGTCATACGAAGATATGCCCGGACTTGACACTGATATCATGGTTCATCGCTTGCCGTTGCGAGAAGATTGCCCTCCAGTCAAGCAGAAGCTCAGGAGGACGAGACCAGATATGGCTGTAAAAATCAAAGAAGAAGTCCAGAAGCAGTTGGACGCAGGATTTCTAGCCGTCACCACTTACCCTCCGTGGGTCGCCAACATAGTGCCTGTACCGAAGAAGGACGGTAAGGTACGCATGTGCGTCGATTATCGGGATTTGAACAGGGCGAGCCCTAAGGATGATTTCCCGTTGCCTCATATCGATGTGTTGGTCGACAATACAGCCCAATTTTCCGTGTTTTCATTCATGGATGGCTTCTCCGGTTACAATCAGATTAAGATGGCACCGGAGGACATGGAGAAAACGACGTTTATCACCCCCTGGGGAACATTTTGCTATAAGGTAATACCCTTCGGTCTGAAGAACGCAGGGGCCACTTACCAGCGAGCAATGGTAACTTTGTTTCATGATATGATTCATCATGAGATCGAGGTCTATGTTGATGACATGATTGCAAAGTCCCAGACGGAGGAAGAGCATCTGGTCAACTTATTGAAGCTTTTTGAGAGGCTTAGGAAATTTAGGCTGAGGCTGAATCCTAACAAGTGCACTTTCGGAGTGCGGTCCGGAAAGTTATTGGGGTTTATCGTTAGTGAACGAGGGATTGAAGTTGATCCTGCGAAAATAAAAGCTATCCAAGAAATGCCAGCGCCGAAAACAGAAAAAGAAGTTCGTGGTTTCTTGGGCCGAATGAACTACATTGCAAGGTTTATTTCTCAGCTCACGGCCACTTGTGAACCGATGTTCAAACTTTTAAAGAAAGATCAGGCGATTACTTGGAATGAGGATTGCCAGAAGGCATTCGACAAAATAAAGCAGTATCTTCAAGAACCTCCAATCTTGATACCCCCAGTGGCTGGATGGCCATTAATCATGTACCTGACGGTTCTGGAGAATAGTATGGGGTGCGTTCTCGGTCAGCATGACGAGACGGGCAGAAAGGAGCATGCCATTTATTATTTGAGTAAAAAGTTCACTGAGTGTGAATCTCGATACTTGATGCTGGAGAAGACGTGTTGTGCACTAGCTTGGGCTGCCAAACGTCTGCGACAGTATATGCTCAATCACACCCCTATGCTAATTTCGAAGATGGATCCGATCAAGTACGTCTTCCAGAAGCAGGCTCTTTCGGGCAGGATTGCCAGATGGCAAATGGTGTTAACGGAATATGATATTCAATACGTCTCTCAGAAAGCCATTAAGGGAAGCGTATTGTCTGATTACCTTGCCGAACAGCCAATCGAAGACTACCAGCCGATGAAGTTCGAATTCCCTGACGAAGATATTATGTTTCTCAAAGTGAAGGATTGCGATGAGCCATTGCCCGATGAGGGGCCAGATAGGAAGTCTCAGTGGAAGTTGATATTCGACGGAGCGGTTAATTCCTATGGAAGTGGTATCGGGGCTATCATCACGACTCCTCACGGATCCCACATCCCGTTTACTGCGAGACTGACGTTTCCAGTTACCAACAATGAAGCAGAGTATGAAGCATGTATTATGGGTCTAGAAGAGGCAATCGATTTGAGAATCAAGAATCTAGACATATATGGTGACTCAGCGCTTGTAATCAATCAAATTAAAGGGGAGTGGGAAACTCGTCAAGCGAATCTGGTGCCGTACATGAACTATGCCAGGAGGCTGCTTCCTTTCTTCGACCGAGTGGAACTTCATCATGTACCCAGGGCTGAAAATCAGATGGCTGATGCCTTAGCCACGTTGGCTTCAATGTATAAAGTCAATTATTGGAATGAGGCTCCAAGAATTGTACTTTCGCGTCTTGACAGACCGGCATTTGTCTTTGCGATCGAGGATGTCGCCGATGGCAAGCCATGGTTCTACGATATCCAGACCTTCCTTATGACTAAGGAGTATCATGCGGGTGCGTCAACCCAGGATAAGAAGACTCTAAGGAGGCTAGCTGGAAACTTTTATCTCAATCCTGATGGAGTGTTGTATAAGAGAAACCACGATCTCGTGCTACTCAGATGTGTAGATGAGAAGGAGGCAAATATACTCATGGAAGAAGTCCATGAAGGCACATTTGGTACGCACGCCGGCGGGCATGCCATGACGAGAAAGATCCTGAGAGCAGGGTATTACTGGCTGACTATGGAGTCGGATTGCTTCAGTTTCGCAAAGAAATGTCATAAATGCCAGATTTATGCTGATAAAGTTCATGTGCCGCCGTGCCCATTGAATGTCATGTCCTCCCCTTGGCCGTTCTCCATGTGGGGCATCGACATGATAGGCAAGATCGAGCCCACTGCATCCAATGGTCATCGTTTCATTCTGGTAGCTATCGACTACTTCACCAAATGGGTGGAGGCAGCCTCGTACGCTAATGTGACCAAGCAGGTGGTAGCTAAATTCATAAAGAAGGACATCATCTGTCGCTATGGAATTCCCGAGCGGATCATTACTGATAATGGTTCGAATTTGAATAACAAGATGATGAAGGAGCTGTGCCAGAGCTTCAAGATTGAACACCACAACTCATCTCCTTACCGGCCGAAGATGAATGGCGCTGTCGAAGCGGCCAACAAGAACATTAAGAAGATTGTTCAGAAGATGGTTGTGACGTACAAAGATTGGCACGAGATGCTGCCGTTTGCATTGCACGGTTACTGTACGACGGTGCGTACGTCGACCGGGGCAACTCCTTTCTCCTTGGTGTACGGTATGGAAGCTGTCCTACCGTTGGAAGTGGAGATTCCTTCTTTGCGAGTTTTGGTTGATGTGAAGCTCGACGAGGCAGAATGGATTACGAATCGTTTGAACCAACTCAGCCTGATGGACGAGAAGAGGTTAGCATCGATTGTATTTGGTCGCCTGTACCAAAGCCGAATGAAGAAAGCTTATGATAAGAAAGTGCGTCCTAGAAGCTTTCAGACGGGTGATCTCGTCCTAAAGAAAATTCTTCCGCCACACTCCGATCACCGGGGCAAGTGGACTCCGAATTACGAAGGGCCGTACGTCGTCAGCAAGGTCTTCTCGGGAGGAGCTTTGTTGTTATCCACGATGGATGGTGAAGATTTTGCATCCCCGGTGAACGCGGACGCAGTTAAAAAATACTTTGCTTGAAAGAGACCCACTGGACAAAAAAGAAAGAGTCCAGGCAAAAAAGGGCATCCCGGCGAACCAAAAACAGAATAACAGGTTCGGGCAAAAATTAGGGATATATTGAAAAATGTACACCCGCGAAGTCGAAAACCTACACTGGGCGGCTTCGGCAAAAAAGGGTATCCCGGTGAACTGAAAACCCGTAAAGGGCGGTTCACGCAAAAGTTAGGGATTTGAATAAGCAAATGACTGCGTTCCGCGTATGGACTTTCATTGTTTAGTGGTTTGGAGGACCTGAGGGCCGTTTATCTGAATCAATCTCTTCCGAAGCTGAAGCGTCGGAGAAGTATCGAAGTCGAGTGGGTCTTAGAGGGATCAACTCATGGTGTTCGTCTACGCCTCGTTGCCGACATTTGTATATACTGATGTATATTTATGTTTTCCTTTTTGCGCGGCTTCCTCATTCCAGGAGCTTGCCTCTGTTGTAAAACATTTTTGCCCATTCAGGGGTTCACCATCAATAAAATGCATGTTGTTCAGCAATTCTGCTTGCCTGTTTTCGCATTTATCTGTTTTGTTTGCGAATGAAAACGCTGATGTTTTGTTGATAAAATGCGCATACATAAACTTACAGGCCTAGGCCCATTGATTGTTGAAACAATTAATTAACTGAATATTGTCACGAGATAATAACCTGGATAGGCCCCTTTGAGGAGGGTATCTTGTCCGTTTGGTTGTGTTGTCGCAGGTGTAGCGCCTTCCAGAAGATGTGTCGTGCGCATCCCCGAAGCAGGACGAGCCCTCCTTCTCCAGCAGTGTTCAGAAGTCTCCCCTCCGCAGAATCTGAACGCAAGATGGTGAGCATTGATATGTCTTCCCCAGGTAGAGATGATTCTCTTCTCCAAGCGGACGCATCCTGAAGGAACGTCACCTCATCAGCTGAGTCGCACGCCGAAGCTCGTATTCTTCCCTAGCACCGGGTCACAAGTGCAGGTTTCATAGAAATGTTTGGGTGCCGAAGCTCGTGTTTTCCCCAGTAAAAGTCGCCGAAGCTCGTATTCTTCCCCCAACACCGGGTCACAAGTGCAGGATTCACAGGAAATGGTTCAGTAGCTGATGGTGCCAGACTGAAGTCTCCAGCGGAATTGATATTCCCCACCAGAGCCGAATCCTTGGAAGTTGATCATATCATGATTGGTCTTTCCCCAGTGGAGTGTGGAACAGCTGAAGTTGTTTCCCCGCAGAGTTGTCATCCCCAGAAGAGTAGCCGGGACAGCCACGCAGTTTATTCTCGCGATGGATGTCAGCAGGTCCAAGTTCTCGTAGAGCTTCGCTCCCTGGTAGCAATCAACTAAAGTTGGTTTCCCTGCAGCAGCCCGCGGAAGATCATTTCCCCAAGCGGAGTCCAATTGATATTGGCATGCAGTTCTCTCCTCAGCAGGATGATTCCTCTATCTGAGTAGTGCTTTCTCCTTAACAGGAGAATTTCCCCCTCGACATTTATTTTGCTGACGGGATCGCATCATTGTGCATGACTGCATAGCATTTAACACTGCATAGCATTTAACATTGCATAGCATTTAGCATAAGCGCATAGCCTTCCTACCATGCGGATTAAGGCGCAGAAGCATACGCATCATAAGCATGATCCAGGTTACTATCATTCTTGTCTTACAGGCATTCCACCAAGAGACCAGCTGCTCAGGACGATTCCTGATGTTCTCCCCAGCGAGGTCGTTTTCTTAGGATGATTCTTAAAGACCCCGGTGTAATCCCCACGGTCGCTCGCTCAAGATGATTTTTGAGATCCACAGCGAAGTTTCCAGTTCGTGACGATTCTGGAATTCCTCAGCAGAGCCGTTTGCTTAAGATGATTCTTAAGACCTCAGTACAGCTTCCCGAGTTGTTTGCTTAGGACGATTCTTGAGCTCCCCAATGGCGTCCCCAGCAAAAGTTGCCCAGGAGGATTCCTGGAATATGCCTAGCAGAATGCTTGCTCCAGAAAGGTTATCAGTTCAAGATGATTCTCGAAGGTGCCCGACGAAGCTATTTGTTCAAGATGATTCTTGAAATACTTAGCAGCGTGATATGTTTGCTCCAACAGTGACGTCTAATCTGAAGATTGAATTTGTAAACGCCTGAAGGCGGTATCGAAGGTTCCTGTGAGTTCAGATTTCCTTGTTGATGAATCAACGTGTGGCTGAAGACAAAGTTCAAAAGTTTGTAGATGCAGCTTTTGTATCCAGAGTGAGCCGTGTTGGTCTGAAGACCAAGTCAGTTGTCCTGAGGTGATGATTGATTGCGATCAAGTGAATAGTGTTTCTTCTGACTGAAGTCACAGATACTCTATAGCAAAGGCGGAGTTGCCTGAAGGCAGATTCATGCATCCTTGAAGGCCAAGGATCATTTCTTCAGACCGAAGTCGAAGATACCTCCTGCAGAGTTGCCATCCTTGAAGGCCAAGGATGCTTATCTTCAGAAGTACTTGAAGATCTTTTCTAGCTGAAGCTGGAAGTGGCCAGGGGCCAGGGTTTCATATGTCTTTGAGGTTGAAGTTCTACGGTGAACTTAGTATTCAATAGTATTCGGATGTTCGTTATGGTTCTGAGGGTGAACCCCAGATCAGAGTGTGCTCGGGTAAGTCTCTCATTCCCAGCGGAGTAGTTTCAAATACGCAAGTGTACCTTTTGTTCCATATACCAGGGGTGAACCCCAGGTCAGATTATGACGTGTTCGACGGCGAGGTTGAATGTTTGTTTGACGGCGAGGTCAGATTATGACGTGTTCGACGGCGAGGTTGAATGTTTGTTTGACGGCGAGGTCAGATTATGATTGGTTCGACGGCGATGTTGGATTTGTTCGACGGCGAGGTTGAATGTTTGTTTGACGGCGATGTCAGACTCTTGAAATCCCCAGCAGAGATGATGATGGTACGACGGCGATGTCGAGTGTCTCTCAGAGCGATGTTTGTTTCCGACGGCGATGTCAGATTCAGTTTTCCAACGGTGATGTTGGGCATGTCAAGTTGATCCAGTCTTCTGACGGCGATGTTAGGTGATGCAGGTCCTTTAGTTCTCCAGCGGCGATGCGGGGTATTTTGAAAGATGTAGTTCTCCAGCGGCGATGCGGGGTATTTTGTCAGATTTAGTTCTCCAGCGGCGATGCGGGGTATGTTGATGGTTCGACGGCGATGTCAGATGTAGTTCTCCAGCGGCGATGCGAGGTATTTTTTTCAGTATTGTATTTTCTCCAGCGGCGATGTGGGGTATGTTTGTTTCCGAAGGTGATGTCAGATTCAGTTTTCCAGCGGCGATGTTGGGCATGTCAAGTTGATCCAGTCTTCTGACGACGATGTTAGGTGATGCAGGTCCTTTAGTTCTCCAGCGGCGATGCGGGGTATTTTGACAGATGTAGTTCTCTAGCGGCGATGCGGGGTATTTTGTCAGATTTAGTTCTCCAGCGGCGATGCGGGGTATGTTGATGGTTCGACGGCGATGTCAGATGTAGTTCTCCAGCGGTGATGCGGGGTATTTTGTTCAGTATTGTATTTTCTCCAGCGGCGATGCGGGGTATTTTGGTTGATCGACGACGATGTCAGACTCAGTTTTCCAGCGGCGATGCGGGGTATTTTGACAGATGTAGTTCTCCAGCGCCGATGCGGGGTATTTTGTCAGATTTAGTTCTCCAGCGGCGATGTTGGGTGTGTCAGTTAATTCAGCGGTGATGTTGGATGGTTCGTGCTCCAGCGGCGATGTTGGGCATTTTGGTGATTCAGTTCTCCGGCGGCGATGTTGGATGTATTGTTTGTTTCCGACGGCGATGTCAGATCAGTATTTCTCCAGCTAGTTGCCGTGCAGCTAGTATGGCAGTATTCAAAGGTTTGTTCCCCGCAGGGCATCGTGGGCTCGTGCAGTTGGCAAATTTTCGGGTTTACCGGTATTCAACCGTCTCGCACCTTGATTGGTTGAGAGCCGTTCGCTTCTCAACCAGTCAGGTTCAAGCCGTTTGAATAGGGACAGCTGTTGCACCCCAAAATTTGACCAACACTTATTTATCCATCAAGTGTTTGAAGGTTAATACCCTCATCAGAAAGTTCAGGAGATCCTCAGAGGGACTGGTTGAAACCAAGATTGTGTGCTTCATAGCTTAAGAGTTGTGGGAGCTCCTCAGATGATTCTGAGACTTTGAGAATAGGCTTGAAGCTTTGAGAAAGCTTATGAGATGTCTTGAAAGCCATCATGAAGCCCATAGAGGTTATTATGCAAGAATTCAGAAGATTTAACCATGAAGGGTAGAATTAGGGTTTTGACTGGGTCAACCCTAGATCAGCTGAAGATTTGGGGAAGGTTGAGACCTAATACAAGGGACATGAGATCATGGAATGATGTGTGGAGATGTTACAAGGATGATTCCTAGACCAACTCATCATGATTGAGGAGTTTGAGAAGTTTGGAGTTAGGGTTTCTGAGGATTGTCAGTGAAAAAACCCTAATTTGATCCCTATCTTCCAGGCAGTTTTAGCTCAAGATGTGATTGATATCTCATCTTCCCCACAACATGAATGTTGTAGAGCTTGTTCATAGATTTAATTTGAGTGGTAGAAGTCCTTGATAGGATGTGCAGAGCTCAAGTTATGGTTTTGACAAATTACAGGTCAGCAGAGGTGTGTGAATCTGGGTCCTTGAAAGTCACCCAACTTGCAGACAACTTTTGCCCTAGTAGGGTGATTCCTATGATTTCTTGGTAAACATGAATGTTGAAGAACATCTTCTTAGATTTCTAGAGAGTACTAGAAGTCCTTGATAGGATTTGTAGAACTCAACTTATGGTTTGAACAAGCCAGGGGTATTTTGGTCATTTGGCAGTTATAGGTCATTTTAAGCAAAGGACATATCTCCTATTTCCAAGCCTCAAATGGAAAAACTCAAAACATGAAAGTTGTTCAAAATGGCATTTTAAGCCTAGAAAAGAGGTCATGAATTGTTGGAGAAGCTCATAGCATGAAATGACAAAGTTTGGTAAATTTGAACTAAAAAAGGCATATAAGTTAATTCAAGTCAAGTTGAAATTTGGTTTGGGAGATCTATGAGTCCAAAATAGGTCATCCAATATACCATTTTGAATGTAAATGGCATTCTAAAAACTTTGGTTTAAATAGAATTTTGATTTGAGGCTCAAAAATGAGGGTTGCTTTGGAAAATTGTTACTTGAATCATAAGGTAACTAAACAAAACTTCACAAAAAGCAAGGAAGTGCATGTTTTTCACTCATTCTTTCCCAATATCTCTTGTAAGGAGATTTTGAAGCCAATTTGACAAGCCTAACTCATGAGATATGGTATGATCAACATGTCATTAAAGGAGAAATTCTATAACTTTCTAACACCTTCCATGAGTTTCTAGATGATTCTAGGAGTTTCCATGGATGGCTATAAGAAGAGTGAATCACAATGTGGCCAGGGTTGGTGATAATTGTTGGTGAGTGGTGAGATTAGAGTGTGAAAAGTGAGATTCTTCCATTTGCATTTCCATAACAAACTCTCTTTCTCTTCCATCTTCATTCATTTCTCCTCCACAAACACACTACTCTGATCTTTAGGAGCAATTGCATACCAAATTGAAGGAAGATCCATGGAGGTTTGAAGCTGTTTTGAAGAATTTGCAAGAAGAGCATATTGAGATCAAACACAAGATTCAAGCATTGTTCATCAATCTTTTTGCATACAGATTTCTTATCTGCCATTGGAGATCAATCAGGGAAGGTTGCAGGCATTGAATTGGAGTGAAACCATATCCATCATTGAAGTTTGACAGGTTGGTGATTTTATTCGTATCACCTTATTTATATGCATTCCCTCATAGTTCTAGGTTTAGACTGGTTAAGCTAGGGTAGAGGACTATATTCTGAGAATTTGAGGAAGTTTTGTGAAGTTCCATGGCAGGCACCAATTTCTTTCAGTTGCAAGAATGAGTCGTGTGTTGGGTATTGATGGGCATGGCATAGTGTAGAATGGCTAGGGAAGCATGTGGAACAATTCTGGATCGTTAGTTTGAAGTTACATCAAGATTGATATCAGTGTAACATGTTGGAACCCTAACTTTCAAGCGTTCTATTTGGATGATATAAGATGTTTCAGTGAAAACTATGCACATGATCATGTTCCTGGTGAGTAATAGAGCAAGTTTGGCTTTGGAATTGTTGATTTTCATTGCATATTGATGGAGAACGAGTGGAGTTAAGATTCATGCATGGATGCTGTTTTTCTGAAAACCCTAGGGTTTGTTTGGGGACGATGCACTCCCACCGTTGGATGATCCCAGATCATTGACTATTTCAGTTAATCCAGCGGCCACGATTTGAACTCAAAAACGGAGGGAGATTTCTAGGCCAAAACGCTGCATTCAATTAAGTTGTAAATCCTGGGCTGAAGACAGGTCTTGCTATGCACACCACCACAATGGGCCCAATCCAAAAATACCCTTCAAAATACTGCTATTTGCACCGTGGCCATAATCATTTTTCTGATGATTTTTCAAGTGATTTTCTGAGCGCGTGGGCTTGATATTCACACCCCCAGGATCTGGGCCCATCATGAAAACAACTGAGGCGCATTACTTTTGATACCCCCTCCCCTTTATTTCTTATATTCTTTTAATTTAATTTTAATATTTCTTGCATTTTAATAAATCCATAAAAAATCCAAAAATTAATATTTTTCATTTCTTCTTTTTTTCACATATTCATGATTTTGTCTAGAAAAGTATCCATAAATAAAATTCCATTTTATTTTCCTTTTAATATTTTTTGCATATTATTTTTGTAAATAGGTTTTTTAATTGATTTAGTTGATACCCAATTTTGTACAATTTCTTTTAGGACTTTCCCTTAGGATTTTTGAGCCATTCTTTTTGGCATAGTTAGGTATTGAATCATAGATCATTTAGAATTTAATTCGCAATTTGTAGATTAAAACTTGATATAGTTTGATTGTTTGACATTTAGGTGTTCAAATTAGGGTTTAGGTTGTATAAGTAGATTTGAACCATTGTGTTTTGGGGTTTATAGGCCAAATTAGTGTATGGGGAATATATGGGTTAAGGGTAAGTATGTATAGAGTCCCCTAGAATTTTGCTAGAATATTGTATGGTGTTTTAGTATTTTTAATTGATTTTTGGATGTATGGTTAGTATGTGTGTTGCTTAAAGGCATAGTTTGTATTGTATTGTTTTCTTTTCTTCTCTTTTGAGTGTGTGAGCTTTGAAGATTGAGTTGAAGACTTTGTGGATCATCATTGGAGCTTTGAAGACCTTGCAGAGAAGTTTAGCATAGCTTTTGTTTGTTTGTTTGTAGGTTTATAAGTACATAGGTAGAGCTTTAGATAGAATACTTTTATGCAATAAACAAGGAGTGTCTTGTTCACCTCCTTCCTTCTCTATGACATAAAGTCCCTTAAGGGTATTCACCTCTCTCCTTTGGAGGGATTAGTGACCTTGCCCTCTGAGGTAGAACTTTGAGAGAGCCTTTCCCTTTGATGTTAAGTCCTAAATGGCATCCTTTGGAAGTCAGTGAGCACTGTAACATCCTCACCTCATCTTGTTGACTGAATCTTGTTTGCTGGAGCATTGGAGCCATTGAAGATAGAAGCTGAAGCTCTGAAGAAGATGATTCCTTGAAGATTGTTGAAGTATTGAAGACTTTGTGAAGATCAAGTTGATGCCTGAAGATCCCTGAAGATGGTGAAGCCTGAAGGGGGAGCTGATCAAAGAAGCTGAAGCTTAAAGGAGAAGATGAGTTGAAACTCATATTGTAGGGTTGATACCTGGAAAGCAAGTGAGCTCTGAAGTCTGAAGACTGAGTTGCTGCTGGAGGAGCTGAGGCTTTCTTCTGTTTTTCAGTTTAAGAACATGATTGCATTAGAGGTTGAGTTGCTCCCTCTGCTTGTATTGTTAATGCGTGGCTTTGCTTGCGGGTATTCGGTAGAGCCCAGCTCCCTTGCCCATGTGTTTATTTTGCTTGATAGCAATTTCATTTCTTTTATCTGTATGATTGCAGGTTGCCGTTTATTGCTTGATAGCATGTTGTTTATTCTTCAGTATGATTACTGTTATTTCATGACTGTCTTGAGGTCGAGACGAGCTTGTGGAGGCTGAAGCCCCACACACATTTCCTCCCTCACTTGCATTGCATGCATTTTACTGTCAAGCTGATGCTTTGTCTGTTTTGGTGTATCATTGACATGATCCCTTAGGACTCTCATTTCCTTTGATAAGGATTTGATGATAGACTTTTAGGTTGAAACCTATGCATGACAACATCTAGGAGTTCCCTGTTCAAACCTCAACCATAGGATGAATCCATGGCATGACAACAGTAGGACTTGATAGTCTCCCTCCTAGTTGGGCCTGTTCTCTTCTCATCTCAAAACAGTCTAAGATACAGTAATCATGAATGATTTCTTTCGTACGTTACGAGCCTTAAGCTATCTGAGAAAGGATTGTGGGAGAGTTTCTTTTCCACAGTCTGGATGTTTAGTATGGTACCCTTTGGGTGATAGGCGACGCATTCACTCTCAGGTCATAGTCTCTAGTGCGGTTGAAATCGCAAATACAATAAAAAACACTTCTTTCAGGAAATAAGCTGTAGTTTCCCGAACTACGTGAGCTCTGATCTCTCATGCCTGTTGAGAGTACATAGGCACAAGACGGCGATGTCTTGGCGAGCTACCTTCCCCCATCTTCCCCCGTAGTTAGCCGAACTACGTAGACTCTGATTTCTCATTCTCTGATGAGAATACGTAGGCATAAAGCGCGATGCTTTGCCGAGTCATTTTTCTTTTCTTTTTTTCAGTCAGCCTTGATAGGTAGATAGATTATAACCAACCCGTCCAAGTAAACAAACAAGCGAGGATCCCGTCGAGTACGACGGACGTGAGGGCTGCTAATACCTTCCCCTTGCGTAACCGACTCCCGAACCCAGACAATGGTTGCGATGACCTTGTCTTACCCTTATTCGTCAGGTTTTTCCGATCGTTTCCTTTCCCGCTCTGAGGGATAAATAACGAAAGGTGGCGACTCTTCTGTCATGCCGGCACCTTATTTTCGCGCAAGCGACAACCCCTCACGTCCATCGTACTCGATGGGATCCATGCTTATTGTGTTTATCTGACGGGTTTATTTACTATCTACCTATCAAGGCTGGTCTGAAAAGAAAAGAAAATGACTCGGCAAAGCTTCGCACTTTATGCCTACGTATTCTCATCAGAGAATGAGAAATCAGAGTCAACGTAGTTCGCCTAACTACGGGTAACGGGGAAGGTGGCTCGCCAATACGTCAGTATTGTGCCTACGTACTCTCAACGGATATGAGAGATCAGAGCTTACGTAGTTCGGGATAGTACGGATTACGGGTTTAGATTCATCTATTTTTCCAAGTAGGGTTAACAAACAGTTCCAACAGTTGGATGTACGCAGCTCGACCCTTGGAGACTTAGGCGTTACCGTTTGTGGTAGAACTGGGAGTTAACGACACTCTTTTCTTCAGAAAAGCTTCCTTTGAATTATGGGCCCCCGGGGCAAAAAGGTTTGAAGTTTGTTTTCTGTCTTTTACGGAAGAACTGTTTTTTAGGGATGTTTGCAACCAATATCGCACTAGAGACTATGACCTGAGAGTGAATGCGTCGCATGTCACCCAAAGGGTGCCATACTAAACATCTAGACTGTTGAAAAAAAACTCTCCAACAATCCTTTCTCAGATAGCTTAAGGCTCATAACGTACGACGTCAGTTAACCTTTATTACTGTATTTGATTTGTTTTGAGATGAGAAGAGAGAACGAACAGGTTCAACTAAAGGGAGACTATCAAGTCCTAATGTTGTCATGCCAAGGATTCATCCTATGGTTGAGGTTTGAAACAGGGAACTCCTAGAAGTTATCATGCATAGGTTTCAACCTAAAGTTCTATCATCACTTCCTTATCAAAGGAAGTGAGACTCCTAGGGGATCATGTCAATGATAAACAGAAACAGATAAAGCATCAGCTTAAACAGTAAATAGTAAACGACTGTAAAATGCATGCAATGCAAGTGAGGGAGGAAATGTGTGTGGGGCATCAGCCTCCACAAGCTCATCTCAACCTCAAGCCAAATATGAATAAATGCAATCATACAGAAAGAATAAAATGCTATCAAGCAAATCACAATAATAACTGCAATCATACAGAGGAAGTAAAATGATATGCCACCAAGCACACACAAACCACATAGGCAAGGGAGCTGGGCTCTACTGAATACCCGCAAGCAAAGCTATACAACAAAAATACAAGCAGAGAGAGCAACTCCACCTCTAGTGCAATCATGCTCCTAGCTTACATCAGTCTAAACATGAACTTATTCTAATGCATCAAGCAAATCAAACAAGTCATATCAATACAGTTGCACAGAAAGCAAACAGACAGGAAAACAGATCAACAGCTCCCACAGCAAAGCAACAGCAGTTCAGTCCTCAATTGCTCCTTAAGTCTTTCATCTTTAACAGCAAATGTCAACTTGCTGCTAATACACCCACATAAGTATCAACTTATTCTCTTCTTCAACTTCCTCAAACTTCAGCTCCTCATTCAATTCCACCTTCAGGCTTCACTCATAACTATAAGTATCAACTTGTTCTTTCAGGGACTCAGTGTATCAACATGAGTGTCAACTTATCCTTTATTCCTCAAGCCTCAGCTCTTCACTCAATCTCAATTGGATCTTCTTCTCAAGTGTCAACTTGTTCTTCTGGACCTTCAGGCTTCAGCCCTCTCCTCCTTGCAAGTATCAACTACAAGCTTCAGCTTCTCAGAATAATCTTCAAACACAAAGAAGTGTCAACTTTTAGCCTTTTCAGTCTTCTAGCAAGGAACTCCATCCTCTAACAAGGGAGATAGATTCATCTAACAAGAGCCAGATTTGGATGATTGACAACAGAGTGAAGACCAAAGGTCACCACTAAGCATCCTATCATCAGAGAAAGGGACCCTCAAAGGTTATACCAACTTGTAAAGAGCCACACATCCTACCAAAGGAGGGATGAGGCCTTTACAAGGGGACCTTACATCATAGGGAAGAATGGAAGTGATCAACATCATCCATGTTTATGAAGGAAGAGAATCTATCTAGAAGCTCTGCCTACAAAACCCTAATCTCAACACCTAAACAAAACTACACCAAAAGAAGGGAAGATCCTCACATCCAAGCCTCTTCAAGCAATCCAATGCATCTTCAACTTGACTTTATCATCATCCAAGAGCAAGAGAAACAAAACCCTAATCTAAGGGAACTAAGGAAGCTAATCTAGTTGAATTAGTGCCTCAGAATCATCTAAAACTAGCATCTAAACTAAAATCAAGCAAAAATAGAAAAATATATTGAAAATTCCTACAAAAATTCCTAAGGGATCCTAATTCAATCATGAATCTACCATACAAAAATCAGAGGTTGAATCATCCACCAAGTTCTAAAAATAAACCTAAATCACAAGGTATCAACCATAAACCCTAAAAATGGAGCTCTTAAAGTTTCAACCTAAAACTACCACTTATATTCATCACAAAAATGTGAGAAAAATCTATGGGTAGCATGCATATCTACGCTAACTACTCACAAAAAATCAAGGCCAAAATCATCATCACATGATCAAACCAAATTCACCAAAATCAACCATCAAACATGATTATTTTAATATCAATTAAAATGTAAAAAATCCCATAAAATCAGAAAATGCATGAAATAATAATGTTTTTTATCTAAAAAAAATACTAGATCCTATCATGAATCCAATGCAAAAAGAATGGGATTAATTGCATCATTTTTCCATTTTTTATGAATTAATCACTAACCATGAAAAAAATGAAAAATAATATGAAAATCCAAATAAAATAACAAACACGTGGTGCAGGTAGTAAAAGAATTCAGTTCATTTTTAGGATTGGGCCATAAGGGGGGTGCAGGTATCAACTAATGCATTAAGCCCAAAAACAACTGATTAATGAAACGCATCGTTTCATTTAGTTCAGAAACCCTTCACAAAATTCATGCACGCGTGGCCGTTGGATGGAGTCTTTGGTCCAAGTCAAACTATGATCCAATGGCCCTGGGATCATCTTCCCCAATTCAAACCTCTGAACTCAGGCCACCTGCGCGCCCCAAAGTCACCACCGGTGACATTCTCCGGTCGTCATCTCACAACCCTAGCTTGCCATAGAATCCACCATAGGCCACGATTCCTTGATGAAACTTGTCCCAAATTTCACAAGGAACTCAATCATACCATTAATTCTCTCTAAATCCTCAAGATTCGCAAGAACAACATCTCACCCGAAAATGGTAACAACCCTAATTGGTCACTAACTCTCAAATTAATGATCTGAAAACCTTCCTACATCAATCCACAATGCATCTAACATCCTAATTCCTCTTAATTCTAACTAATTCAACCTGGAGATGGAAAGTTACTAACCTGAGAATTTCGTGTGCACAAAAGTAGTAAACCTTCAAATCAAGCTCTCCAATGCTCCAGACTCTGAGTTGCAGGTGACAAAATCTGAGATCATGAACACCAATCAGCCACGAATTTGCCTTGATTATGATCTGGAATCATTCACTAGCCTCCATGGAAGAGATTGCAACCAAGAAAATGGATGGAAAGTGAATGGAAATGTGTAACCGAATTCAGTTGCAAGCAATGAGTTTTCAATCTCAATCTCTATTCTCTCCTTCAATCATCACCAACCCTTCATCTGAACCTCTTCTACATCATATATAGGCCATGTATGGATGATCTAGAGAGCTATAGATCCTTCTAATGAGAAATTCAATTTCTCATGTCATGAAGCTTTCAATCTCATGCCATTGTATGCACAATTCTGCTAGCAGCTTGAAATCACCCTCATTCCCTTCCAATTTCTCTCCTAATGATATTTTGGATGAGTTTGGATTGAAAGAAGCCTTGGTCGTGCCTTGAATTTTGGTTTGGCAAATGTTACTTAAGATGTAAGTAACTACTTTTCAAAGCAAGTCCACAAATTAAACTTCAATTCAAAATTGTGGCAAAACCAATGTTCTTAAAATGTGTTTTAGAATCAAAATGACATATTACATGTCTTGGTTTGGACATGTAGATGAAAAATACCAATTTCCATCTTTGGTTCATTTGAAAATCATCTTTATTTTAGGTCATTTTTGCAAATTTGAGCTACAAGCAATTTCAAAATCCCATGACCTCTTGGTTAGCCTTAAAACATCATTTTGAACACTTTTGATGTTGAACATTTTCCCATTTGAAGCTTGGAAATAGGAGTTATGGCCTTATGGTTGAAATGACCTATAATCTCCAAATGACCAAAATGCCCTTGACTTGTCAAAGCCATAATTTGAGTTCCAAAAATCCTATCAAGGACTTCTAGTACTCTCTAGAAATCTAAGAGGATAAGGAACAACATTCATGTTGACCAAAATTTCATAGGAATCATCCTTCTAGGGCAAAAGTCTCATGCAAGTTGGACAACTTTCAAGCTCCAAATTCACATACCTCAGATGACCTGTAACTTGTCAAAGTCATAACTTGAGTTCTACAAATCCTATCAAGGACTTCTAGCACTCAAATTAAAGCTAAGACCATACTCTACAACATTCATGTTGAGGGCAAGATGAGATGACAATCACATCTTGAGTTAAATTGCCCTGAAGATAAGGGTCAAACTAGGGGATTTTACACTGTCAAGCCTTAGAAACCCTAGCTTGAAACTTCTCAAACTCTTCAATCATGATGATTTGACCTTGGAATCATCCTTATAACATCTCAATGCATCAATCCATGATCACATGGCTCTTGAAATAGGTCTCAACCTTGTCCAAATCATCAGTTGACTTAGGGTTGACCTAGTCAAACCCTAGCTGCACCAATCATGGCTGAGGCTTCTTATTCTTGCACAATGACCTGTCTAGGCCTCAAAGTGATCTTAAAACCTTCTCATGAGCTCTATAAAGACCTCAAGTCCATCTTCATGGCCTCAGAATCATCTGATGACTTCCCACAACTCTCAAGTTAGGAGACCTACACACTTGGCTTCAACCACTCTCTCTGAGGATCTTTTAACTTCTCTGACAAGGATATCAACCCTTGAACACTTGAATAACCTTCTTAGCTAGCTTCATAGTCTTGTATAGCTCTTAATTGGTAATCATACCTCTTGATCTCCTGCATACATGTCAATGAAATGCAAATGATAATGCTAATGTGAATGAAATGAAACATAAGCTAGGTAAAGAAATGTTGGGCAAATTTTGGGGTGCAACAGCTGCCCCTATTCAAACGGCTTGGACCTGACTGGGTGAGAAGCGAACGACTCTCAAACAATCAAGGTAAAAGACGGTTGAATACCAACAAACCCGGAAATTTGCCAACTGCACAAGTACACGGTACTCTGATGGGGACAAATCTTCGGAACCTGAAATAATAGCTGCACGGCAACTATCTAGAGAAATACTAATTTGAATCTCCGTCAGGATGATTCTCTGATTTATTTGATATCATTGCGTCCTCAAATCATAGAGGGATCACTGGTTGCACGGTAACTGGTGATCTGCCAACCATACAGGTAAACAATACTTGAATTGGTAGGAACATCTTCAAAACTGAGCATGCCAACTGCACTGCAACTCTGCTGGGGAATTGGTCACACGGTAACCGGTGATACACGGTCGACCATGCCGTCAGGCATCCGAATTCCTCGGGACGCATCAGATCAACAGTCAAGTTAATCATGCCATCGGCCATTCAAAGAAGTTTTGGGGCGTCAGCCGAACTTCGTCAGTAAGTCGGGAATAGAATTCTCGGTCAATCATGAACCAACTAGGGGTATCTAAGCCATTGCCATCAGGTATTCCGCGTCGGCAGGGAGGACTGCTTTGACCTTGTAGTTAGACTTCATCAGTAAGTCAGGGGTTTTGGCACTACTGCCAGACTTCAATCATCAAGTCTTCAAGGGAAGTTTCAACTTCGCTGTTCAGAAACCTGCTGGGGATGACGCATCTCCGCTGGGGATTCTGGAGAACTATCAAGTAACTCTGCTTCGGGGCTCCAGAAATCATTCTGGGGGAATCCACTCTGCCGAAAACTTCAAGAATCATCTTGGACAAGTAACTCCGCCAGAGACTTCAAGAATCGTCCTGAACCAATAACTCTGCTGGAGATTTCAGGAATCATCCTGAGCACATACTCTGTCGGGGACTCTAAGCATCAACTTGAGCAACCCTCTCTGGCGACTTCACAAGGGATTTTAAGAATCATCTTAAACAAACACCTTCTCTGGAGAATTCAAGAATCATCTTGGGCAAACGACTTTGCTGGGGGGATTCAAGAATCATCTTGGGCCAAACAACTCTTCTGAGATTTCGGGAATCATCCTGAGCAAACACCCCGTCGGGGAACACCTGCAAAACAAGAACGGTAACGACCTAGCTCATGTTTCATATGCATATGATCGACGATGGCGCAATGCTCCACACGGTGGAAATGCTACGCGTTTAGGATAAATGTTATGCAATCATGCAAGATGCTACGATCCCATCAGCAAAATAAATGCTGAAGGGAGAATCCTCCTGTCAAGGAGAAAGAACCACTCTGGTGGAGAGGAGGAATCATCCTGCCGAGGAGAAGAATTCGCACCAATCTCAATTGGATTCCGCCTGGGGAAACGAACTTCAGTCGACTGCTGCAGGGGAATAAAGCTCTGCGAGCACCTGAACCTGCTCATCTGGGTATTCAAACCACTAACTGCTGAGGAAAACGATGTCCATCGCAGAAATGAACTGCACGACCTTCGCGGCTAAAACTTTCTTGGAGATAACGACTCCGGCGGGGAAACACAGCATCAGCTATTCAACACTCTACTGGGGAAAACCAATCATGGCCCAAATGGCTTCCAAGGACTCGACTCTCTTAAGGATCTGCAAACTCGGCTGGGGAAGAAGGAATCATCCTGCTTGCTGGGGAGAGTACTACTCTGTGGGGAACCTCAATTCTCCTGGAGACTTCAGTCTGTACTATCGCGTGTTGTACACTTCAGTGTATGACTCAGCTAGGGAGACGACGATCCTTCAGGATACATCTAACTAGGGAGAGAATCCTCTCTTCTTGAGGAGACATATCAATGCTTTCGGTCTCATGTTCATACTCCATGGGGAGGTACTACTAAACTTGCTGGAGAAGAAGGAATCATCCTATTTGGGGACGCATACGGCGTACTGCCTGGAATATGTTATACCAGCAACAACACAAACAAACAGACAAGATACCCTTCTCAAAAGGGACCTATCAAGGTTATCATCTTGTGACAATGTTCAAGTAATTCATTGTTTCAACAATCAGTGGCCTAGGCCAGTAAGTTTATGTATGCGCATTTTATCAAAAACATCGGCGTTCTTTTTCGCAAACAAAACAGATAAATGCTAAACAGACAAACATAATTGTTGAATAGTATACATTTTATTGATAACAGCCCCCTGAATGGGTAAAAATGTTTTACAACAGATGCAAGCTCCTGGAATGAGGAAGCTGCGCAAAAATAAAACATAAATATACATCAGTATATACACAAATGTCGGCAATGAGGCGTAGACGAACACCATGAGTTGATCCCTCTATGACCCACTCGACTTCGATACTTCTCCAATGCTTCAGCTTCAGAAGAGATTGATTCAGATAAACGGCCCTCAGGTCTTCCAAACCACTAAACAATGAAAGTCCACACGCGGAACGCAGTCATTTGCTTTTTCAAATCCCTAACTTTTGCCTGAATCGCCCTCTCGGGTTTTCGATTCACCGGGATACCCTTTCTTGCCAAAGTCGCCCTTCCGGGTTTTCGACTTTGCGGGTGTACATTCTTTTCTTTATATCCCTAATTTTTGCCCGAACCCTTTTTTTTATGGTTCGCCGGGATGCCCCATTTTCGCCTAGATATTCTTTTTCTTTCCAGCGGGTCATTCTTTAAGCAAAGTATTTTTTAGCTGCGTCCGCGTTCACCGGGGATGCAAAATCTTCACCATCCATCGTGGATAACAACAAGGCTCCTCCTGAAAAGACCTTGCTAACGACGTACGTACCTTCGTAATTGGGAGTCCACTTGCCCCGGTGATCGGAGTGTGGAGGAAGAATCTTCTTCAGGACAAGATCACTCGTCTGAAAGCTTCTAGGACGCACCTTCTTATCGTAAGCTTTCTTCATTCGGCTTTGGTACAGACGACCACATGCAATCGATGTCAACCTCTTCTCGTCCATCAGGCTGAGTTGGTTTAGTCGGTTCTTAATCCATTCTGCCTCATCGAGTTTCACATCAACCAAAACTCGTAAAGAAGGGATCTCAACTTCTAACGGTAGGACAACTTCCATACCGTACACCAGTGAGAAGGGAGTTGCCTCAGTTGATGTTCGTACCGTTGTACGATAACCGTGCAGTGCGAATGACAACATCTCGTGCCAATCCTTGTAGGTCACAACCATCTTCTGTACAATCTTCTTAATGTTCTTGTTGGCCGCTTCAACGGCGCCATTCATCTTCGGCCGGTAAGGAGATGAGTTGTGGTGTTCAATCTTGAAACTCTGGCACATCTCCTTCATCATATTGTTATTCAGATTCGAACCATTGTCAGTAATGATCCGCTCGGGAATTCCGTAACGACAGATGATGTCCCTCTTTATGAATTTAGCCACCACCTGCTTGGTCACATTAGCGTACGAGGCTGCCTCCACCCACTTGGTGAAGTAGTCGATGGCTACTAGAATGAAGCGATGACCGTTAGATGCAGTGGGCTCGATCTTGCCTATCATGTCGATGCCCCACATGGAGAATGGCCACGGGGAGGACATGACATTCAATGGGCACGGCGGTACATGAATCTTATCAGCATAAATCTGGCATTTATGACATCTCTTCGCGAATTTAAAGCAATCCGACTCCATCGTCAGCCAGTAATATCCTGCTCTCAGGATCTTTCTTGTCATAGCATGCCCGCCGGCGTGCGTACCAAATGTGCCTTCATGGACTTCTTCCATGAGCATACTCGCTTCTTTCTCATCTACACATCTGAGTAGCACGAGATCATGATTTCTTTTATACAAAACTCCATCAGGATTGAGATAAAAATTTTCGGACAGCCTCCTCAGAGTCTTCTTATCCTGGGTTGACGATCCCGCAGGATACTCCTTAGTCATAAGGAAGGTCTGGATATCATGGAACCATGGCTTGCTGTCGGAGGCTTCCTCGATCGCAAAGACAAAGGCAGGTCTATCAAGACAAGAAAGGACAATTCTTGGAGCTTCATTCCAAAAATTGACTTTATACATCAAAGCCAACGTGGCTAAGGCATCAGCCATCTGATTTTCAGCCCTGGGCACATGATGGAGTTCCACTCGATCAAAGAACGGAAGCTGCCTTCTAGCATAATTCATGTACTGCACCAAATTCGATTGACGAGTCTCCCACTCCCCTTTAATCTGGTTGATCACAAGTGCCGAGTCACCATATACGTCTAGGTTCTTGATTCTCAAATCAATTGCTTCTTCTAAACCCATGATGCATTCTTCGTACTCCGCTTCGTTATTGGTGACCGGAAACGTCAGTCTCGCAGTGAACGGGATGTGGGATCCGTGGGGAGTCGTGATGATTGCCCCAATGCCACTTCCGTAAGAGTTAACCGCCCCGTCAAATATCAATTTCCACTGGGATTTCCTGTCAGGCCCCTCGTCGGGCAACGGTTCATCACAATCTTTCGCTTTGAGAAACATGATATCCTCATCAGGGAATTCAAATTTCATCGGCTGATAATCCTCGATCGGCTGTTCGGCAAGGTATTCAAACAATACGCTACCCTTGATGGCCTTTTGGGAAACGTACTGAATGTCATATTCCGTCAACATCATTTTCCATCTGGCAATCCTGCCCGAAAGCGCTTGCTTCTCGAAGACGTACTTGATCGGATCCATCTTCGAAATTAGCATGGTGGTGTGATTGAGCATGTACTGTCGTAAACGTTTGGCAGCCCAGGCTAGTGCACAACACGTTTTCTCCAGCATCGAGTAACGAGATTCATAATCTGTGAACTTTTTACTCAAATAGTAAATGGCATGCTCCTTTCTTCCTGTCTCGTCGTGCTGACCGAGAACACACCCCATACTACCCTCAAGAACTGTCAAGTACATGATTAAGGGTCTTCCGGCCACTGGGGGTATCAAGATCGGAGGTTCTTGCAGGTACTGTTTTATCTTATCAAATGCCTTCTGGAAATCCTTGTTCCAGATAATCGCCTGGTCTTTCTTTAGTAGTTTGAACATCGGTTTACACGTGGCCGTGAGCTGAGAGATAAACCTTGCAATGTAGTTTATTCGGCCCAGGAAACCATAAACTTCTCTTTCTGTTTTTGGCGCTGGTGTTGCACCCCAAAATTTGCCCAACTTTTCTTTACCTAGCTTGTGTTTCATTTCATTCATATTAGCATTATCATTTGCATCCCATTGACATGTATGCAGGAGATCAAGATGTATGATTACCAATTAAGAGCTACACAAGAGTTTGAAGCTAGCTAAGAAGGTTATTCAAGTGTTCAAGGGTTGATATCCTTGTCAGAGAAGTTAAAAGATCCTCAGAGAGAGTGGTTGAAACCAAGAGGGTGTGTCTCCTAGCTTGAGAGTTGTGGGAAGACCTCAGATGATTCTGAAGCCAAGAATGTGGACTTGAAGCCTTGAGAGAGCTTATGAGATGTCTTGAAAGCCATCATGAAGCCTAGACAGGTCATTGTACAAGATTAAGAAGACATAACCAAGAGTGATAATTAGGGTTTGACTGGGTCAACCCTAGGTCAACTGATGATTTGGAGAGGGTTGATACCTAATCCAATAGCCATGTGATCATGGATTGATGCATTGAGATTCTATAAGGATGATTCCAAGGTCAACTCCTCATGATTGAAGAGTTTGAGAAGTTTCAAGCTAGGGTTTCTAAGGCTTGACAGTGTAAAATCCCCTAGTTTGACCCCTATCTTCAAGGCAGTTTAGCTCAAGATGTGATTGTTATCTCATCTTGCCCCCAACATGAATGTTTTAGAGCTTGTTCTTAGCTTTAATTTGAGTACTAGAATTCCTTGATAGGATTTGTAGAACTCAAGTTATGACTTTGACAAGTTACAGGTCATCTGAGGTCTGTGGATTTGGGGGCTTAAAAGTCACCCAACTTGCATCAAACCTTTTCCTAAGAAGGATGATTCCTATGGACTTTTGGTAAACATGAATGTTGTTCCTTATTCTCTTAGCTTTATAGAGAGTACTAGAAGTCCTTGATAGGATTTGTAGAACTCAAGTTATGGCTTTGACAAGTCAAGGGTATTTTGGTCATTTGGAGATTACAGGTCATTTCAACCATAAGGACATAACTCCTATTTCCAAGCTTCAAATGGAAAAATCTTCAACATTAAACTTGTTCAAAATGATGTTTTAAGGCTAGTAAGGAGGTCATGAGATGATGGAAATGCTTGTAGCTCAAAGTTGCAAAAATGACCTAAAATAAGGGCATAAGTTAAATAAACCAAAGTTGGAAATTGATATTTTCAACCTACACATCCAAACCATGGCATGTAATATATCATTTTTACTCTAGAAAACATTTTAAGAATATTGGTTTAGCCACATTTTTTAGTTGAGATTCAATTTGTGGACTTGCTTTGGAAAGTACTTGCTTGCATATTAAGTAACATTTGCAAAACTCAAAATCAAGGCATGAGCAAGGCCCTTTGCAAGCTAAACCCTTCCAAAATGTCACTAGGGGAGAAATTGAAAGTGAATGAGATGAATTCCAATCTGTTTGCAAGGTTTGTGCATATCATGATACATGGTTGAAAGTCTCATGACATGAGAAGTGGAAACTCTCATTAGAAGGATCTAGAGGGTTCTAGATCATCAAAACATCATCTATATATTGAATAGAGTTGATCCAATGCAAAGGTTGGTGATGATTGAAGGAGAGAGCATAGATTGAGATTGAGATTTCTTGGATTGCATTTGAATTCGGTTTCATCAAATTCTTCATTTTCCATCTATTTTCTTGATTGAAACTTCTGCTATGGATGTCAAGGAGTGATTCCAGATCATAATCCAAGAGGATTCATGGCTGAATAGTGTATGAGCAAGTGAATTTTTCCACCTGAAACTCACCATCGGGTTTCAAGATTCAAGCCCTTTCAACCGGTTCTTTTGTATACAGAAGCAAGGAAAGGGTTCATTGATCGTGTCTGCAATATTGTAGAGCTTGAATTGGAGGTTTAGTGCATCTGTTCATCCAAGATTTTCAGGTTGGTAACTTTCTTCCTCTAGCATGATTTAGGTAGAATTAAGGTGTTAGACTCATTGTAGAATGGTGTAGGACTGATTTCAGATAGTCAATTTGAGAATTAGTGACAAAATAGGTGCATTACCATTTTCGATTGAGATTTGGATATGGTGAATCTTGAGGATTTAGGTTGAATAAAGGGTATGGTTGAACTCGTGACAAGATTTGGGACAAGATTCATGTTTTGACCATTTGCAATGGAGGCCTGTAGAGAGAATTAGGGTTGAGGAAGGTGACCGGAGCACCACCGGTGGTGGCCGGAGCTGGGCGCGAGTTGCAGAGGTTTGAAAAGGTTGAAGATGACTCTGGGACCATCAGATCTTGTTTTGACTTGGACTTTGAGGCTCATCCAACGACCACGTTTTAATCTCAGCTTGTGAAGGAATTCTGATAACAAAACGCACCGTTTCATTTATTTGTGGTGCTGGGCTTAGTGAACTAAGTGATATTCACACCCCCCTGATGGCCCAACCCATTGTTTAAATTGATTCTGATTACTATCCACACCGCGCGTGTTATTATTTTAATTTGATTTTCTTTTAATTTTCTTTTAATTTTCATTTTATCCATGGTTCTTGAAAAATTCATAATAAATTGAAAATTAATCCAATTAACCCCATCCTTTTTGCATTTTACTCATGATTGAGTCTAGTATTTTTTATGGGAATTTTACATTTTTATTGATATTAAAATGATTATGGTTTGATGCACAATTTTGTGGAATTTAGTGTGATCACTTAGTGATGATTTTGAGCATAATTTTTTGTGTGTGATTAGGTTAGACATGTATGCTCCCATAGTATTTTTATCACAGTTTTGTGATGAAAATAAGTATGCTTTCTAGATTGAGACTTAGGTGCTTCCTTTTAGGGTTTAGGTTTGATACCTTGTAATGTAGAATTTATTTCTAGGTCTAATTTGATGGTTTGATCTCTGTAATTAATGTGGTAGAGTCATGATTGACCTAGGTTCCCATAGATATTTTTGTAGGATTTTACAATTGGTTTTAGTATTTTAGTTAGGACTAACTTTAGTACTAGGTTTTAGCTGATCCTAACTTACTAATTCAACTAGTTTAACCTCCTTAGTCCCCTTAGATTAGGGTTTGTGCTTGGTTTGCCTTTGGTTGATATTGAAGTCAAGTTGAAGACAAGGTGAGGGTGCTTGAAGTTGCTTGGAGCTTTGGATTTGCTTATGTCTGAATGTGTTTGATGAAGATTTAGGAGATAGAGGACATAGGGAGAGCCTTAGAGTTAGAATGATTTCTTTCACAAATATGGAAAGCATCTTGTGCTTCCATTCCTCCCAATGACTAAAAGTCCTTCCAAGATATTCACATCCCTCCTTTGTAAGGATGAGTGGCTTTATCTGGGAAGTAGAACTTTGAGGGAACCAGTCTCTCATAATGATGAACCCTTACAGGCTTCCTTTGGTTGTCAGTAAGCTGTTTATCATTTCCCCTCATCCTGTTAAATCAATTGTCTTCTGGTTTGAGTATCTTGAAAGATGGTGGACTTGAGTTTGAAGATGAGAACTTCCTTGAAGAGTGTGGAAGAGGATGATTCCTTGAGCATTTCCATTTCAGTTGAAGCTTGAAGAGCTTGAAGACCAAGTTGATACTTGAAGACCCAACGGAGATTGAATGAAGAGTTGAGGCTTGGAAAAGAATTGAATGATAAAGTTGACACTTCCATGTGATTAAAGACTACTCTAAGCAGCTGAAGCTTGTAGGGGAAGAAGAAGACCAAGTTGATACTAGTAAAGAAAAGAGAGCTGAAGCTTGAGAACTAAGTTGATACTTATGAAGGGGATTCAGTTGAGATTGAGTGTGGAGCTGAGGCTTGAGGAATAAAGGATGAGTTGACACTCACATTGATGCATTGAGAACCTGAAGGAATCAAGTTGATACTTGTAGTTAAGAGTGAAGCCTGAAGGTAGAACTGACTGAAGAGCTGAAGCTTGGAGAAGAGAGAATAAGTGGACACTTATGTTTGATGGATTGAAACCTTGGAGAAGCCAGTTGATACTTGCTAGTGAGGCTGATAGCCTTGAAGGGTGTTGAAGTCTGAAGACTGAAGTGCTGTCAGAAGAGCTGAAGCTTGGAATTGGAAGAGAGGGGTTGATCTGCTTTCTTGTCTGTTTTCTTTTCTGTACTGATGTGCCTTTTTTGACTTGCTTGATGCATGAGAATAAGTCCATGATTAGACTGACTTTAATCTAGGAGCATGATTGCACTAGAGGTTGAGTTGCTCCCTCTGCTTGTATTTTTACTGTATGGCTTTGCTTGCGGGTATTCGGTAGAGCCCTGATCCCTTGCCCATGTGGTTTGTTTTGCTTGACAGCAGTTTATTTTCTTCTGTATGATTACAGTCTCTTATATTCTGCTTAATAGCATGTTGTTATTGTTGCTGTATGATTATAGTTATTCATTCTGGCTTGAGGTTGAGATGAGCTTGTGGAGGCTGCTGCCCCACACACATTTCCTCCCTCACTTGCATTGCATGCATTTTACAGTCGTTTACTGTTTACTGTTTACTGTTTACTGTTTGGACAAAAGCATCTTCAATAGATCTGTAATCTCAGATGATGATTGCTCTTGCTTGGACATCCACTTAGTCATAGTTTCATTCTTCTCATCTTGCTTTGACATCCATTCTGTCATATCCTCAGACTTCTTATCTTGCTTAGCCATCCAGGATTTTATCTCTGACTGACCAGCCTCCAGAGCAGCAATCTTGTCTTCAAAGTCTGGATGTTCTGTCTTTATCTCGGATGAAGAAGGTGGAGGTTCTGCAGCCTGAACAGAGTCAATTGCCATTGGTTCTGTAGATCCTGAAGAGGGTTCTACCAGAGTCATAGTCAATGCATTGGCAGTAGGTTCTGTTGGAGGTGGAAGAGCATCTAAACAAAGCAGAGGTTCAGTTTTGTTGACAATCCAGAATAAAGTCCTTTCAGCTCTGAGTTTTGCATCATCAGAACAGACGTTCTTCAGATTAGAAGCTACAGTGTTGAATCTATTGATGAATCCTTTCCAGATGATGTCAGATTCATTTGCATCCATTGTTTCAGAGCATCTCTTCTGAACAGTACCTAAAGACGTCTGTATTTCTTGCAAAACGTTTGAAATAAATGATCAATATTAAGTCTGGGCTGTGGTTTAAGCAAGGTTTCCAGAGTCATATGTTTAGGTTTGGGAGTTGGTGGTAAAAGTGATTTTTGGATGGAAATCAGAGGAGGGGGATAATATGGAATGAAAGGAATTTCTGGTTTTTGAGGTAAGGATCTGTTTAAAGCATTAAGCAGATGAGGTTTTGGTCTTGTGCGTGGGAAAACATCATCAAAGGGTTCATTAGAGTATGGTATGAAAGCAGATGTTGGTGGTTCAACAGATGCAACTGTGTTATCAGATGCAGGTTGCATAGCTGAAACAACAGCTTTACCAGATGTAGCAGATATTGTTGCTAAGGATCCTACATTGTTCATTGATTGAATGTATGATAGAATCACAGATGGAAGAGCCTGTCTGAGTTTTGGTTTTAGAGGGTTGAGGGGTTCAGAAGGTTCAACTCTATCATAAAAATCTTTCAGTTTGAAACCATAAGATAGATTATGATAAAGAGAAGAAACTTGGGCACAAGATATACCAGATGATGATGGATTGGAATTGGGAATTAATAACTCAGATGATGGTGCAGGTGGAGGCATAGGATCTGGAATTGGAGTTTTAGAAGGTATGGTAGGTTCAGGTTCAGGTTCAGGTTGGTTCATCTCAGAGTATTTGGATGGAGAGATAAGAAAATCTGGGTGGATTTCTGATTCTGATGAGTTGGAGGATGTTGCAGGTGTACAAGAGGTAGAAGATACTTGAAACACTGTTTTTAGTGGAGTGACATCAAGAACTTCTATCTCAGGGATGTGAGGTTCAGATGTGTTGGTAGGTTCTGAAGGAATGTCAGAGTGTTTGGATGGTGGTTCTGATGAAACAGGAGCAGAAGTTACTTTTGTAGGTTCAGAAGTAACAGGTGCAACAGGTTCAGAAGGTGGATTATTTGATGGTGGATTGTCATAGGCTTTTTCTGGTTGAACTTCTTTTGGTTGGTTTTCTGGATGTTCAGAGGTTTGTTGTTGATCAGAGTTTTGTTTTTCAGATGGTTGTTGTTCTGATGGTGGTTGATCTGTTGGTTGTGGATTTGATGGTTGTTGACGTGGAACAAAGTGTTTGATATGTATTTTGGGTTGAGATGGTTTTGATACAGAAGCAGTAGTTTGTTTTTGAGGTGAAACAGAACTAGGGGCAGTAACAAAAGTTGTTTGAGTAACAGGTGGTTTTGGAACAGACTTAATATTTGAATCATTGATAACAATATTTGCAGAAGTGACAGATGTTTTAGTACCTTTTACTTTAATCCTCTTGGCAGGTACAGAGGCAGCTTCTTCAGAATCCTTTCTCTTCAAGAGCTTCTTGGGCTTCTCAGCAGTCTTGACCTTCTTCTGGACAGGTTCAGATTCTTCTGCAGGCTGAGTCCTTTTCCTCTGAAGTGGTACTTCTTCTTCTTCTCCTGCATCTGGTAGTGGTTGTTTGACAAGCTGAAACACATTAGCTGGAACAGGTATTCCTTCCCTCTTGCATTCTTCTATATACATAAGCACTATATGTCTGGGTTCTTCAGCAAAGAATAGAGGAAAGTCAGCTACAGGAACCCTCTTATTCAAATCAGACATATTCAGCCTCTTTGGAGCAGTAGTGAGTTCATCAACAATTTTGAGTCTCAGAAGACTTTTAGCGTTTAGAGGCTTTCCCATAATAAACTCTAATTCCTCTGTAACTCCAGCAGCGTACAGAGCAGTCACTAAACCATTTTCAGTGAGAAGATCTAAGATCAACCTTCCAAAGGGGATCCAAGTCCTGATCTTCTGGCCTTTCTCTTTCACAGATTCTCTAGATGCGTTGATATGATTCCACAGATGCATAAACAGAATGTAAGGAAGATCTACCTTGGTGCTCTGACTAAGGCAGTACATGAAATAGATCTGTTCATTGTTGACATAATCTGGAGAATTGGTTGATTTCCTGTGGTGGATGCATCCCATGAAGATCTTGGCCTAGATCTTGTAACCAGGCTTCAGATCTTTGAATCTGTTTGAAGCTTGACCGGCAGTCATAACTTCCTCATAAACCTCTGCCATGTCCACACGCCCAGCTGGAAAGTGGGAAACACCATCTGTTTCTTCATAACCTATTAACCTTCTTATCAGATCCTCTGTGATGATAATCTCTTTTCCCAGCACAGAAGATAAGATGAACTTGGGATAAACTGATGCATGAATCCAGAATTCTTTCACAAGGAGAGGGTAAACTGGTCCAAACAGTCTATCAAAGTACTTAACCCATCCTTGAGCTCTAATTATGGAACGAAATTCAAATCCATTATCAGCCAGAGAATCAAACTCAACCATAGATTCACACAGAACTTCTAGTTTATCAACAGGCGTTAGAAGTGTTCTTTTGGGAGGAGAATATGGAGCAACACCCAAGTTTTCTGAAGTCACAGCAGCCATAGTGGATTGGAACTGAGCAGTTGTTGATGAAGAAGACGCCATTGAAGAATTCTTTTTCAAACACTTAGGTTTTGGGTTTTTATGCAGAGAAAATAGGAGATGAAAACGCATGTAAATTCTGAGAGTGAAAAGTGTGAAAGTGAATACAAGACAAGTATTTATACTAAACACTTAGGCACATCAAAAGTCAGAAAAACGCACGTTTGAGCAAGCATTAAATGAAGAGAATAAAAATCATTTCAAAACATTAAATGCTTCTGACAAATTGGGGGGAAAACCAAGATTCTTACTATTCAAATTGCACCTCAAACGTCTCTTCAGTTATGTACACGCCACCTCTTTAGATTTTGTGTGACACGTGTTTACTTGCATGCTGTTCTGAATTCTCTTAAGAACTGAAACGTTAGCCAACGTTCAGATCTTCTAAAGATGGTTAGTTCAGAGTTTCACATCAGAAAAATTGATCAGAATAGAATAAACAGACAGAAGAAATACTTCAGAGTATTTAAACATTTTTGCATCTGTAACAATTTGCTTCTGATAAATATCATTCTGGACAAAAATCCATACCAATATTTTTGAGAATAAAATTGAATCTATCTTCAACAAGGGGTTTTGTAAAAATATCTGCCCATTGATGATCTGTATCAACAAAGGCTAAATTTATGATTCCCTTCTGAACATAGTCTCTGATGAAATGATGCTTAATTTCTATATGTTTTGCCTTAGAATGTAAAATGGGATTCTTGGACAAACATATAGCAGAAGTATTATCACAAAAGATAGAAATGTTACTCTCAAAGATTTGATAATCTTCTAGTTGACTCTTCATTCAGAGCATCTGCGTGCTACATCCAGCAGCAACAATGTATTCAGCCTCTGTGGTTGAAAGTGCAATTGTGGGTTGCTTCTTGCTGTACCAGGAGATTAAATTTCTTCCTAGAAATTGACAACTTCCAGAAGTACTTTTTCTTTCCACTCTGTCTCCAGCGTAGTCAGCATCACATAATCCAACTAATTTGAAATCATCAGATTTTCTGTAACACAAACCCACATTAGAAGTACCTTTCAGATACCTTAGAATCCTCTTGACAGCTGTCAAGTGTGATTCTCTAGGATCTGATTGGAATCTAGCACACAGACAAACACTGAACAATATGTCAGGTCTAGAAGCAGTAAGATAAAGAAGAGAGCCAATCATACCTCTGTAGAGCTTCTGGTCTACTTTCTTACTTACCTCTTCTTTGCCAAGTGAGCTAGTAGGATGCATTGGAGTCTTTGCCAGCTTGCTGTCAGACATGTTAAATTTCTTCAGAAGTTCTTTAACATACTTTGTCTGATGTATGTAGGTGCACTCTAGAGTTTGATTAACTTGGATTCCTAGAAAGAATTTGAGTTCTCCCATCATGCCCATTTCAAATTCTGCCTGCATACATGTAGCAAACTCCTTTCCAAGCATAATATTTGTTGATCCAAAAATAATATCATCTACATAAATTTGGCAAATTAGAAGATCTTTCTTAATTGTTTTACAGAGTAGAGTTGTATCCACTTTGCCTCTGATGAAATTCTTCTCCAGAAGAAAATTGCTCAATCTCTCATACCAAGCTCTGGGAGCTTGTTTTAATCCATATAGAGATTTCTTTAATTTGAAAACATGATCTGGAAATTTTTCATTTTCAAAACCAGGAGGTTGGTGGATATAAACTTCTTCTTCTATAATACCATTAAGAAAGGCACTTTTAACATCCATCTGATACAGAGTGATGTTATATTATGCAGCAAAGGAAATAAGAAGGCGTATAGATTCTAACCTTGGCACTGGAGCATATGTCTCAGTGTAATCAATACCTTCTTGCTGACTGTACCCTTGAGCAACCAGCCTTGCCTTATTCCTCTCAACTTCTCCTTTCTCATTTAGCTTATTTCTGAAGACCCATTTTGTACCAATTATATTGAATCCTTGAGGTCTTTGAACTAGATCCCATACATCATTTCTGCTGAATCGATTTAGCTCTTCTTGCATGGCAATAATCCAATCATTGTCTTGCAGAGCTTCTTCTACAGAAGATGGTTCAATTTCTGACACTAGTCCAAATAGTGATGCTTCAGATGATCTTAGAAAGGATCTTGTTCTGATGGGATCATCCTTCTTTCCAATAATGACATCCTCTGGATGAGAAGCTTTAATTCTGGATGATGATCCTCTGATAGTTGACTCTTCAGAAATGTTTAGATTATTCATCTGAGAAGTTAAGGGAGTAGCATCTGGAGTTGCTTCTGGTTCCTTTACTTGAGTTTTGTCTGCTTCTGGAACTTCAGAGTCAATAAAGACTACTTCCCTATCTGCAGAGTTATCAACCTACTTAGGCTTTTCAGAGCCAAGCTTATCATCAAATCTGACATGAATGGATTCTTCCACAATCTGTGTCTCAGTGTTATATACTCTGTAGCCTTTAGAGCGTTCAGAATATCCAAGCATGAAACACTTCTGTGCTTTGGAATCAAACTTGCCCAGATTTTCCTTAGTGTTTAACATATAGCAAATACATCCAAAAGGATGAAAATATGAAATGTTGGGCTTTATGTTCTTCCACAATTCATAAGGAGTCTTCTTCAGAAGAGGTCTAACAGACACTCTGTTCTGAAAGTAACAGGCTGTATTGATTGCTTCTGCCCAAAAATGTTTTGCCAGATTTGTCTCATTGATCATGGTTCTGGCCATTTCTTGTAAAGTTCTGTTTTTCCTCTCTACAACCCCATTCTGTTGTGGAGTTCTAGGACAGGAAAAATCATGAGCAATGCCATTTTCAGAAAAATATTTTTCAAAATATTTATTTTCAAATTCACCACCATGATCACTTCTGACTTTTATAATTTTGAAATTCTTTTCATTCTGGACTTGCTTGCAGAAGTCAAAGAACACAGAATGTGACTCATCCTTGTGTTTTAAGAACTTTACCCATGTACATCTGCTAAAGTCATCAACAATGACTAATCCATACTTCTTTCCTCTGATGGATGCAGTTTTCATTGGTCCAAACAGATCAATATGAAGTAGTTCTAGTTGTTTAGAAGTAGAAACAACATTTTTTTATTTAAAAGATGTTTTTGAAAACTTCCCTTTCTGACATGCTTCACAAAGAGCATCTGAAGTGAACTTCAGATTAGGGAGTCCTCTGACAAGATTAAGTTTATTAATCTAAGATATACGTCTCATATTAATATGGCCCAATCTTCTGTGCCAGACCCATTTCTCTTCATTAATAGACAAGAGGCATTTAACATTTTGAACTTTAAGTTCTGAAAGATTTATTTTATAAATGTTGTTTTTCCTCTTACCACTAAATAGGATAGAGCCATCCTTCTGACTAATAGCTTTACAACATTTTTGATTAAAGGTAATATCATAACCATTGTCACTTAATTGACTTATGGACAATAAGTTATGCTTTAACCCTTCAACAAGTAAAACATTAGTAATAGAGGGAAGTTTACCATTTCCAATAGTGCCAGATCCAATGATCTTGCCCTTCTGGTTCCCTCCAAACTTCACGTCACCTCCAGATCTAAGTTCCAGGCTTTGGAACATAGACTTTTCTCCTGTCATGTGTCGTGAGCATCCAGAGTCCAAGTACCATGATTGGTGTCCTGACCTTGCTGCTAAGAACATCTGCAACAGGAATTATTTTGTTTTTAGGTACCCAGATCTTCTTGGGTCCTTTGGGGTTAGTTGGTTTGTAGGTTTGTCTAAACTTTTGTTTTACAACATAATGTTTATTCTGACTTGCCTTGGGTTTAAACACATAAGTATTCTTCTCAGAGCTTGTGTGTTTAATGTCATTCAAGTGACCAAATTTGAATTGAGAATACAGAGGTGTCTTCTTGATGAAACGTTTGTCAACAGGTTTTGGATTGCGTCCAGATGAAGATTCATATCCAATACCTCTTCTGTTGTTTCCACTAACACCATAGATCATAGAAGCCATCTTGCTTCTGTCTATGCTCTTAGTGAGAAATCTCTGAAAGCTAGAGTCATATTTTTCTAAAATATTTTCACATGACTTAGTCTCAGATTCAGATTCTTGTTGAGTTATTTCAAAGTCATTTTTGATTTTTAGATTTATTTCTTTTTGCTCAACAAGTTCTGTTTTCAGAAGATCAATCTCAGATTCAAGATTGCTTTTCAGCTTCTTGTATTTGAGTTTGATATTGTTATAACTTTTAAGAACTTCTGTTAAAACTTTAATGAGTTCTTCTTTGGTAAGTTTAGCCATTACCTCTTCTGCATCATCATCAGATTCAGATTCTGATTCATATCCTGAGGTACCTTCCTCTTGGTCCTCTGTGCTGGCCATCAGTGCAACATTTGCACATTCTTCTTCTAATTCAGAAGATGATTCACATTCATCTGAGTCATCCCATGTTGCCATCAGAACCTTCTTCTTTTTGTTAAACTTCTTCTTGGGTTTTTCTTTCTGAAGTTTGGGGCAATCATTCTTGTAGTGCCCAGGTTCTTTGCACTCATAGCACACAACTTCTTTCTTGGCAGATCTTCTGTGACCAGAAGATTCCTTTCTGTTATCAGATCTTCTGAAGTTGTTGAACTTCTTTCCCTTGTGCTTCCAGAGTTTGTTAATCCTTCTGGACAGCATGGATAACTCATCTTCTTCTTCAGAAGAAGATTCTTCAGAGCTTTCTTGAATGACCTGCAAAGCTTTAGCAGTTTTGTTAGATTTTAATGCAACAAATTTACCTTTTTCTTTCTTCTAAGGTTCATCTTCCTCAAGCTCAATCTCATGGCTCCTTAGTGAGCTGATGAGTTCTTCTAGAGAGATCTTGTTCAGATCTTTGGCCATCTTCAGGGCAGTCACCATTGGTCTCCATCTGGTAGGCAGACTTCTGATGATTTTCTTTACATGATCTGATGTAGAATATCCCTTGTCCAGAACTTTCAGCCAAGCAGTGAGTATCTGAAATCTGGAGAACATGGCTTCAACAGATTCAGAGTCTTCCATTTTGAAAGCCTCATACTTCTGGATCAGAGCCAGAGCTTTTGTCTCCTTAACTTGAGAATTTCCCTCATGAGTCATTTTTAGGGATTCAAACATATCAAAAGCAGTCTCCCTGTTTGTAATTTTCTCATACTCTGTATGTGAAATTGCATTCAATAATATAGTCCTGGCTTTGTGGTGATTTCTGAAATCTTTCTTCTGAGCATCTGTCATAGATTTTCTGTCAATCTTTTTGCCATTCCCATCTGTGGGATGTACATATCTATCTATGACTAGATCCCATAGATCAGCATCATATCCTAGGAAAAAACTCTCAATTCTGTCTTTCCAGTAGTCAAATTTCTCCCCATCAAACATTGGGGGTTTGGTGCTGATCCTATCCCTCTCTTCATATTTATTGTTAATATTGGACATTGAATTATCAGCCATGGTAAAAAATAAATATGTATCAAAGTATTTCTCTCTGGATCTTTACTGACACTGTTAAGTGGTAGCACACTCAGAACCGGAGCTCTGATGCCAACTGAAGGTGAGATAATACTTAGAAGGGGGGGTTGAATAAGTATGAAAGATTAAGACTTAAAAAATAATCACACAATTATTTTTATCCTGGTTCGTTTAAACAACTACTCCAGTCCACCCTTCCTAGAGTGATTTGCCTTTCTCAACAAGGACTTAATCCACTATTAAATCAAACTGATTACAATAGTAACACCTAAGAACAACTGTTCTTAGTCTTCTCAAGAGCTACTGATTCCAACTGAATCCTCTTAAGGAAAAAGCTTTACAATCAATGTAAATTAAATACAAGAGTATTAATGCTTCTATAAAGCTTTTATCACAACAGTGATTTTTCTCTTAAGTTTAAGTACAATAAATTCTAAGAAGAATATGAAAGAATGAGAGCTTAGAATAATATGATTTCTTTTCAGCAAATTGTGTAACTGAAGAATGTGGTGAAGTTCTCCTTTTATAGGCAGCTGATCCAAGGATGCTGAGCGTTGAAAAGAGAGTCCCAAAAAGGTTTGAGCCTTTTTGTCTTCACATCAAGTGACCTTTCCTTGAAATAGATAACACAGAAAAATCCTTTTTGTCTGTGTAAGTGTGTCTAGCACAAATGAGGAAAGAGACGTTGAATAACTCCAACGGATATATTCTTGTATATTTCTTCTTCAGTTTTCAGCATGTTCTTCAGAGTCTGAATGGATCAGAGTCTTCTAATGATAATCAGAACTTTGCTATATCAGAGTCTTCTGCAGCATGTGTGCTTTCAGCGTGTTGATCATCAGAGCATATTTGACACAGAACTTCAGTACTTGGCAGCGTTGGTACTTTCAGAAACTTCTGTAGAATTATGCTTTGAGAAACTCTTCAATCAATATTCTTCTTTGCTTCAGATGCTTCAGCTTCAGATGCTTCTGACTATCTTCAGATGCTTCTGACTCCGAATGTTCTGGAGCTTCTTGCTTCAGATCCTTCTGGAGACTACGCTCAGGATCTTCTGTAAAGAGCAATCAGATTCTTCTGTAAGATGCATCTGGCGCTTCAGAGTCAGGATAACTTCTTGTATTCAAAACAGATTTGCTTCTAGAGAGTTAATTTCATTTCAATCTGCAGTAAAACTCTCAAACAAATTTTAGAGTATATAATTCTTAAATATAAATTTCCTAACAGTTATCATCAAAACAAAGAGTTATTATTAAGAACCAATCTGTGTTCTAACAAGTACATGCTCAATCACACCACTATGCTCATTTCAAAGATGGATCCGATCAAGTACGTCTTCGAGAAGTAAGCGCTTTCGGGCAGGATTTCCAGATGGCAAATGGTGTTGACGGAATATGATATTCAGTACGTGTCCCAGAAGGCCAATGAAGGGAAGCGTATTGTCTGATTACCTTGTCGAACAGCCGATCAAGGATTACCAGCCGATGAAATTTGAATTCCCTAATGAGGATATCATGTTTCTCAAAGCGAAGGATTGCGATGAATCGTTGCCCGACGAGGGGCCAGATAGGAAATCCCAGTGGAAATTGATATTTGACGGGGCGGTTAATTCCTACCGAAGTGGCATTGGGGTGATCATCACGACTCCCCAGGGATCCCATATCCCGTTCACTGCAAGACTGACGTTTCCGGTCACCAATAACGAAGCGGAGTATGAAGCATGCATCATGGGTCTAGAAGAAGCAATTGATTTGAGAATCAAGAACCTAGATGTATATGGTGACTCGGCACTTGTGATTAACCAGATTAAAGGGGAGTGGGAGACTCGTCAATCGAATTTGGTGCCGTACATGAACTATGCCAGAAGGCTGCTTCCGTTCTTTGATCGAGTGGAGCTCTATCATGTGCCCAGGGCAGAAAATCAAATGGTTGATGCCTTAGCCACGTTGGCTTCGATGTATAAAGTAAATTTTTGGAATGAAACTCCAAGAATCGTCCTTTCTCGTCTTGATAGACCTGCATTCGTCTTTGCGATCGAGGAAGCCGCCGACGGCAAGCCATGGTTCCATGACATCCAGACTTTCCTTATGACTAAGGAATATCCTGCGGGAGCGTCAACCCAGGATAAGAAGACTCTGAGGAGGCTGTCTGGGAATTTTTATCTCAATCCTGATGGAGTTTTGTATAAAAGAAACCACGATCTCGTGCTACTCAGATGTGTAGATGAGAAAGAGGTGAGTATGCTCATGGAATAAGTCCATGAAGGCACATTTTGTACGCACGCCGGCGGGCATGCTATGACGAGAAAGATCCTGAGAGCAGGATACTACTAGCTGACGATGGAATCAGATTGCTTTAAATTCGCGAAGAGATGTCATAAATGCCAGATTTATGCTGATAAAGTTCATGTGCCCCCGTGCCCATTGAATGTCATGTCCTCCCCGTGGCCGTTCTCCATGTGGGGAATCGACATGATAGGCAAGATCAAGCCCACTGCATCTAACGGTCATCGCTTCATTTTAGTAGCTATCGACTACTTCACCAAGTGGGTGGAGGCAGCCTCATATGCTAACGTGACCAAGCAGGTGGTAGCTAAATTCTTAAAGAGGGACATCATCTGTCGTTACGGAATTCCCGAGCGGATCATTACTGATAATGGTTCGAATCTGAATAACAAGATGATGAAGGAGCTGTGCCAGAGTTTCAAGATTGAACACCACAACTCATCTCCTTATCGGCCGAAGATGAATGGCGCCGTTGAAGCGGCCAATAAGAACATTAAGAAGATTGTGCAGAAGATGGTTGTGACCTATAAAGATTGGCAGGAGATGTTGCCATTCGCACTGCACGGTTATCGTACGATGGTACGTACGTCAACCGGGGCAACTCCTTTCTCCTTAGTGTACGGTATGGAAGTTGTCTTACCGTTAGAAGTGGAGATCCCTTCTTTGCGAGTTTTGGTTGACGTGAAACTCGACGAGGCAGAACGGATTAAGAACCGACTAAACCAACTCAGCCTGATGGACGAGAAGAGGTTAGCATCGATTGCGCATGTTCGTCTGTACCAAAGCCGGATGAAGAAAGCTTATGATAAGAAGGTGTGTCCTAGAAGCTTTCAAACGGGTGATCTCGTCTTGAAGAAGATTCTTCCTCCACACTCCGATCACCGGGGCAAGTGGAATCCCAATTACGAAGGTCCGTACGTCGTCAGCAAGGTCTTCTCGGGAGGAGCTTTGTTGTTATACACGATATATGGTGAAGATTTTGCATCCCCGGTGAACGTGGACGCAGTTAAAAAATACTTTTCTTAAAAATGACCCGCTAGAAAGAAGAAGAGTATCCAGGCAAAAATGGGGCATCCCGGCGAACCATAAAAAAGGAAAAGGGTTCGGGCAAAAATTAGGGATATAAATTGAAAAAATGTACACCCGCAAAGTCGAAAACCCGGATGGGCGACTTTGGCAAAAAAGGGTATCCCGGTGAGTCGAAAACCCGGAAGGGCTATTCAAGAAAAAGTTAGGGATTTGAAAAAGCAAATGACTGCGTTCCGCGTGTGGATTGTATTTGTTTAGCGGTTTGGAGGACCTGAAGGCCGTTTATCTGAATCAATCTTTTCTGAAGCTGAAGCGTCAGAGAAGTATCGAAGTCAAGTGGGTCATAGAGGGATCAACTCATGGTGTTCGTCTACGCCTCGTTGCCGACATGTGTATATACTGATGTATATTTATGTTTTATTTTTTGCGCAGCTTCCTCATTCCAGGAGCTTGCCTCTGTTGTAAAACATTTTTACCCATTCAGGGGTTCGTTATCAATAAAATGTATACTTTTCTGCAATTCTGTTTGTCTGTTTAGCATTTATCTGTTTTGTTTGTGAAAAAGAACGCCGATGGTGTATTTCCCCGCCGGAGTCGTTGCCTCCAGGGAAGTAGTCGCGAAGGCTGCGCAACTTATTTCCGCGATTGACATCGCTTTCCTCAGCAGGTTCAGGTTCTTGTAGAGCTTTATTCCCCTGCAGCAGTCAACTGAAGTTTGCTTCCCCGTGCGGAGTCCAATTGATATTGGTGTGGTTCTTTCTCCTCGGCAGGATGATTCCTCCCCTCCACCAGAGTGTTTCTTTCTCCTTGACAGGAGGATTCTCCCTTCAGCATTTATTTTGCTGACGGGATTGCAGCATTTTGCATGATTACATAGCATTTATCATAAACGCGTAGCATTTCCACCGTGTGGAACATTGCGCCACTGTCAAAGCATATGCATATGAAACATGAGCTTGGTCGTTACCGTTCTTGTTTTGCAGGTGTTCCTCCGCAAAGTCGTATGCTTAAGATGATTCTTAAAACCCCCAGTGAAGTCGCCAGAGTTGGTTGCTCAAGTTGATGCTTAGAGTCCCCGGCAGAGCATTTGCTCAGGATGATTCCTTAAATCTCCAGCATGGTTATTGGTTCGGGATGATTCTTGAAGTCCCCGTGGAGTTATTTGTCCAAGATGATTCTTGATGTCCTCAGCAGAGATGATTCACCCAGAATGATTTCTGGATCCCCGAAGCGGAGTTACTTGATAGTTCTCCAGAATCCCCAGCGGAGATGCGACATCCCCAACAGGTTTCCGAACAGCGAAGTTGAAACTTCCCTCGAAGACTTGATGATTGAAGTCCAACCGTATTGACGAAGCAGTTCTCTTAGCTGATGCGGAGTGCCTGATGGTAGAAGTTGGATATCCCCAACTGGTTCATGATTGACCGAGAATTCTATTCCCGACTTACTGATGAAGTCCGGCTGATGCCCGAAAGTTCTCTTTGAATGCCCGACGGCATGATTAACTTGATTGTTGACCTGATGAGTCCCGAGGAATCTTGATGCCTGACGGCATGATCGACCATGTATTACCGGTTACTGTGTGACCAATTCTCCAGCTAGTTGTCGTGCAACTAATATTTCAGTTTTCGAAGACTTGTTCCTGTCAGAGTACCGTGTACTTGTGCAGTTGGCAAATTTCAGGGTTTGTCGGTATTCAACCGTATCGCACCTTGATTGGTTGAGAGCCGTTCGCTTCTCACCCAGTCAGGTTCAAGCCGTTTGAATAGGGGCAGCTGTTGCACCCCAAAATTTGCCCAACTTTTCTTTACGTAGCTTGTGTTTCATTTCATTCATATTAGCATTATCATTTGCATCCCATTGACATGTATGCAGGAGATCAAGAGGTATGATTACCAATTAAGAGCTACACAAGAGTTTGAAGCTAGCTAAGAAGGTTATTCAAGTGTTCAAGGGTTGATATCCTTGTCAGAGAAGTTAAAAGATCCTCAGAGAGAGTGGTTGAAACCAAGAGGGTGTGTCTCCTAGCTTGAGAGTTGTGGGAAGACCTCAGATGATTCTGAAGTCAAGAATGTGGACTTGAAGCCTTGAGAGAGCTTATGAGATGTCTTGAAAGCCATCATGAAGCCTAGACAGGTCATTGTACAAGATTAAGAAGACATAACCATGAGTGATAATTAGGGTTTGACTGGGTCAACCCTAGGTCAACTGATGATTTGGAGAGAGTTGAGACCTAATCCAATAGCCATGTGATCATGGATTGATGAATTGAGATTCTATAAGGATGATTCCAAGGTCAACTCCTCATTATTGAAGAGTTTGAGAAGTTTCAAGCTAGGGTTTCTAAGGCTTGACAGTGTAAAATCCCCTAGTTTGACCCCTATCTTCAAGGAAGTTTAGCTCAAGATGTGATTTTTATCTCATCTTTCCCCCAACATGAATGTTGTATAGCTTTTTCTTAGCTTTAATTTGAGTACTAGAAGTCATTGATAGGATTTGTAGAACTCAAGTTATGACTTTGACAAGTTACAGGTCATCTGAGGTCTGTGGATTTGGGGGCTTGAAAGTCACCCAACTTGCATCAAACTGTTGCCCAAGAAGGATGCTTCCTATGGACTTTTGGTCAACATGAATGTTGTTCCTTATCCTCTTAGATTTCTAGAGAGTACTAGAAGTCCTTGATAGGATTTGTAGAACTCAAGTTATGGCTTTGACAAGTCAAGGGTATTTTGGTCATTTGGAGATTACAGGTCATTTCAACCATAAGGCCATAACTCCTATTTCCAAGCTTCAAATGGAAAAATCTTCAACATCAAACTTGTTCAAAATGATGTTTTAAGGCTAGTTATGAGGTCATGAGATGATGGAAAAATTACCTAAAATAAGGGCATAAGTTAAATAAACCAAAGTTGGAAATTGATATTTTCAACCTACACATCCAAACCATGGCATGTAATATATCATTTTGACTCTAGAAAACATTTTAAGAACATTGGTTTAGCCACATTTTTGAGTTGAGATTCAATTTGTGGACTTGCTTTGGAAAGTACTTGCTTGCATATTAAGTAACATTTGCAAAACTCAAAATCAAGGCATGAGCAAGGCCCTTTGCAAGCTAAACCCTTCCAAAATGTCACTAGGGGAGAAATTGAAAGTGAATGAGATGAATTCCAAGATGTTTGCAAGGTTTGTGCATATCATGATACATGGTTGAAAGTCTCATGACATGAGAAGTGGAAACTCTCATTAGAAGGATCTAGAGGGTTCTAGATCATCAAAATATCATTTATATATTGAATAGAGTTGATCCAATGCAATGGTTGGTGATGATTGAAGGAGAGAGCATAGATTGAGATTGAGATTTCTTGGATTTCATTTGAATTCGGTTTCACCAAATTCTTCATTTTCCATCCATTTTCTTGATTGAAACTTCTTCTATGGATGTCAAGGAGTGATTCCAGATCATAATCCAAGAGGATTCGTGGCTGAATAGTGTATGAGCAATTGAATTTTTCCACCTGCAACTCACCATCGGGTTTCAAGATTCAAGCACTTTCAACCGGTTCTTTTGCATACAGAAGCAAGGAAAGGGTTCATTGATCGTGTCTGCAAGATTGTAGAGCTTGAATTGGAGGTTTAGTGCATCTGTTCATCCAAGATTTTCAGGTTGGTAACTTTCTTCCTCTAGCATGATTTAGGTAGAATTAAGTTGAATTAAGGTGTTAGACTCATTGTAGAATGGTGTAGGATTGATTTCATATAGTTAATTTGAGAATTAGTGACAAAATAGGTGCATTACCATTTTCGGTTGAGATTTGGATATGGTGAATCTTAAGGATTTAGGCTGAATAAAGGGTATGGTTGATCTCGTGACAAGATTTGGGACAAGATTCATGTTTTGACCATTTGCAATGGAGGCCTGTAGAGAGAATTAGGGTTGAGGAAGGTGACCGGAGCACCACCGGTGGTGGCCAGAGCTGGGCGCGAGTTGCATAGGTTTGAAAAGGTTGAAGATGAATCTGGGACCATCAGATCTTGTTTCGACTTGGACTTTGAGGCTCATCCAACGGCCACGTTTTAATCTCAGCTTGTGAAGGAATTCTGATAACGAAACACACTGTTTCATTTATTTGTGGTGCTGGGCTTAGTGAACTAAGTGATATTCACACCCCCCTGATGGCCCAACCCATTGTTTAAACTGATTCAGATTACTATCCACACCGTGCGTGTTATTATTTTAATTTGATTTTCTTTTAATTTTCATTTTATCCATGGTTCTTGAAAAATTCATAATAAATTGAAAATTAATCCAATTAACCCCATCCTTTTTGCATTATACTCATGATTGAGTCTAGTATTTTTTAGATAAAAAATATTTTCATTTCATGCATTTTATGATTTTATGGGAATTTTACATTTTTATTGATATTAAAATGATTATGTTTGATGCACAATTTTGTGGAATTTAGTGTGATCACTTGGTGATGATTTTGAGCCTAATTTTTTGTGTGTGATTAGGTTAGACATGCATGATCCCATAGTATTTTTCTCACATTTTTGTGATGAAAATAGGTATGCTTTCTAGATTGAGACTTAGGTGCTTCCTTTTAGGGTTTAGGTTTGATACCTTGTAATGTAGAATTTATTTCTAGGTCTAATTTGATGGTTTGATCTCTGAAATTAATGTGGTAGAGTCATGATCGACCTAGGTTCCCATAGATATTTTTGTAGGATTTTACAATTGGTTTTAGTATTTTAGTTAGGACTAACTTTAGTACTAGGTTTTAGGTGATCCTAACTTACTAATTCAACTAGTTTTACCTCCTTAGTCCCCTTAGATTAGGGTTTGTGCTTGGTTTGCCTTTGGTTGAGATTGAAGACAAGTTGAAGACAAGGTGAGGGTGCTTGAAGTTGCTTGAAGTTGCTTGGAGCTTTGGATTTGCTTATGCCTGAATGTGTCTGATGAAGATTTAGGAGATAGAGGACATAGGGAGAGCCTTAGAGTTAGAATGATTTCTTTCACAAATATGGAAAGCATCTTGTGCTTCCATTCCTACCAATGACTAAAAGTCCTTCCAAGATATTCACATCCCTCCTTTGGAAGGATGAGTGGCTTTATCTGGGAAGTAGAACTTTGAGGGAACCAGTCTCTCATAATGATGAACCCTTACAGGCTTCCTTTGGTTGTCAGTAAGCTGTTTATCATTTCCCCTCATCCTGTTAAATCAATTGTCTTCTGGTTTGAGTATCTTGAAAGATGGTGGACTTAAGTTTGAAGATGAGAACTTCCTTGAAGAGTGTGGAAGAGGATGATTCCTTAAGCATTGCCATTTTAGCTGAAGCTTGAAGAGCTTGAAGACCAAGTTGATACTTGAAGACCCAATGGAGATTGAATGAAGAGCTGAGGCTTGGAAAAGAATTGAATGATAAAGTTGACACTTCCATGTGATTAAAGACTACTCTGAGAAGCTGAAGCTTGTAGGGGAAGAAGAAGACCAAGTTGATACTGGTAAAGCAAAGAGAGCTGAAGCTTGAGAACTAAGTTGATACTTATGAAGGGGATTCAATTGAGATTGAGTGTGGAGCTGAGGCTTGAGGAATAAAGGATGAGTTGACACTCACATTGATGCATTGAGAACCTGAAGGAATCAAGTTGATACTTGTAGATAAGAGTGAAGCCTGAAGGTAGAACTGACTGAAGAGCTGAAGCTTGGAGAAGAGAGAATAAGTGGACACTTATGTTTGATGGATTGAAACCTTGGAGAAGCCAGTTGATACTTGCCAGTGAGGCTGATAGCCTTGAAGGGTGTTGAAGTCTGAAGACTGAAGTGCTGTCAGAAGAGCTGAAGCTTGGAATTGGAAGAGAGGGGTTGATCTGCTTTCTTGTCTGTTTTCTTTTATGTGTTGATGTGCCTTGTTTGACTTGCTTGATGCATTAGAATAAGTCCATGATTACACTGACTTTAATCTAGGAGCATGATTGCACTAGAGGTTGAGTTGCTCCCTCTGCTTGTATTTTTACTGTATGGCTTTGCTTGCGGGTATTCGGTAGAGCCCTTCTCCCTTGCCCATGTGGTTTGTTTTGCTTGACAACATTTTATTATCTTCTGTATGATTACAGTCTCTTATATTCTGCTTGATAGCATGTTGTTATTGTTGCTGTATGATAACAGTTATTCATTCTGGCTTGAGGTTGAGATGAGCTTGTGGAGGCTGCTGCCCCACACACATTTCCTCCCTCACTTGCATTGCATGCATTTTACATTCGTTTACTGTTTACTGTTTACTGTTTAGGCTGATGCTTTATCTGTTTCTGTTTATCATTAATATGATCCCTTAGGACTCTCATTTCCTTTGATAAGGAAGTGATGATAGAACTTTAGGTTGAAACCTATGGATGATAACTTCTAGGAGTTCCCTGTTTCAAACCTCAACCATAGGATGAATCCTTGGCATGACAACAGTAGGACTTGATAGTCTCCCCGTAGTTGAGCCTGCTCTCTTCTCATCTCAAAACAGATTAAAATACAGTAATCATGAATGGTTTCTTTCGTACGTTACGAGCCTTAAGCTATCTGAGAAAGGATTGTTGGAGAGTTTCTTTCCAACAGTCTGGATGTTTAGTATGGCACCCTTTGGGTGACATGCGACACATTCACTCTCAGGTCATAGTCTTTAGTGCGATTGAAATTGCAAACACAATAAAAAACACTTCTTCCGTAAAAGACAGAAAACAAACTTCAAACCTTTTTGCCCCGTGGGCCCATAATTCAAAGGAAGCTTTTCTGAAGAAAAGAGTGTCGTTAAACTTCAGCGCCAACGCAAACAGGCTTTGTCCCTAACTGCTGGAACTGTTGTTTAACCCTACTCGATAAAACAGATGAATCTAAGTTCCCGTAATCCGTAGTATCCCGAACTATGTAAGCTCTGATCTCTCGTACCTGTTGAGAGTACGTAGGCCCAATACTGACGTATTGGCGAGCCACCTTCCCCGTAACCCGTAGTTAGCCGAACTACGTTGACTCTGATTTCTCATCCTCTGATGAGAATACGTAGGCATAAAGCGCGACGCTTTGCCGAATCATTTTCTTTCCTTTTTAAGTCAGCCTTGATAGGTAGATAGATAAACCAACTCGTCCAGTAAACACAACAAGCATGGATCCCATCGAGTACGATGGACGTGAGGGGTGCTAATACCTTCCCCTTTCGTAACCGACTCCCGAACCCAGACAATGGTTGCGATGACCTTGTCTTATAACTTTTTGTCAGGTTTTTCCGATCGTTTCCTTTCCCGTTCTGAGGGATAAATAACGAAAGGTGGCGACTCTTCTGTTTTGCCGGCACCTTATTTTCGCGGAAGCGACAGCTGGCATTTCTTGTATTGCTTTTATCTTCACAGGATCAACCTCGATGCCTCTTTCGCTCACGATAAACCCCAGTAGCTTTCCGGACCGTACTCCGAAAGTACACTTGTTAGGATTCAGCCTCAACCTGAACTCCTAAGCCTCTCAAAAAGCTTCAGCAAATTGACCAGATGTCCTTCCTCCGTTTGGGACTTCGCACTCATGTCATCAACATAGACTTCAATCTCATGATGAATCATGTCATGAAACAAAGTAACCATTGCTCTTTGGTAAGTGGCCCCTGCGTTCTTCAGACTGAAAGGCATTACCTTTTAGCAAAATGTTCCCCAAGGTGTAATAAACGTAGTTTTCTCCATGTCCTCCGGCGCCATCTTGATCTGATTGTAGCCGGAGAAGCCATCCATGAACGAAAACACGGAGAACTAAGCTGTATTTTCGACCAACACATCAATATGAGGCAGCGGGAAATCATCTTTAGGGCTCGCCCTATTCAAATCCCGATAATCGACGCACATTCGCACCTTACCGTCCTTCTTCGGTACAGGCACTATGTTGGCGACCCACGGAGGGTAAGTAGTGACCGCTAAGAAGCCAGCATCAAGCTGCTTTTGTACTTCTTCTTTGATCTTAACGGCCATATCTGGTCGTGTCCTTCTAAGCTTCTGCTTAACGGGAGGACAATCCTCTCGCAGCGGCAAGTGATGGACCACGATGTCAGTATCAAGTCCGGGCATATCTTCGTATGACCAAGCAAAGATGTCACTATACTCTCTTAGCATCTCGACCAATCTTTGCTTGACATCACTCTGCAATGCAGCTCCTATCCTGACATTCCTGACCAGTTCTTCAGAACCCAGATTCACAATCTCGATCTCTTCTTCGTGAGGCAGAATAACTTTCTCTTCTTGTTTCAACAAGCGAGCCAACTCTTCGGGAAGGTCTTCGTCTTCATCAATCTCTTCTTCGGCTTGATAGATCAGGCAATCGAAGTCGAAGTGAGTCGTAGGAGGTCCAGAGTCGATGTCATCTGCTATGTGGATCCTGCAATAACAAGGGTTAAGCTTAAGACAAGGATATGCAGGTTAGCACAAACCCCACTGCCATTTTATTGTTTTTCAAAACAAATATAAAACAGGAATAACAGAGATCACAACATTTGAATACGAAGAAAAACGCCTTTTGATTTATTGGTAAAATGCATGTACATAATCAAACAAGGCCCTGACAATAAAACCACTATGCCCCGGGTAGGACATAGGGTTGTACAATGATTGGAAAAAGTAAATCATTACTCTTTGCCTGTCACTTGGATGGTATCCCTGATTGACCAGTTGTTGAGGCTCTCGCCTAGCTTGCTCGGCTGGATCCAAGAGTCCAGATCGCAGTCGCTGTCTTCGCCGTCTTTAGACACTGCGTTGACACTTTCAAATATCACCCCGTCGCTGGTAAACTGGATCGGCCCTTTACCTCGCGACGCACTGTGAGAAGAAGAGGCTTCAGCCGCAGGAGAGTATCCCAACCCGAACTTGTCTTGCTTGTTAGGTATCTCTAGAATTTGCCCCTAGCCTGGTGTAGATCCGGCTTGAACAACGGCCCGGGCTTCCTTGAAGGAAGAGAGAGTCATCTCTGGATTTTCAGTGATGCAGGAGCCACGCTCTTGACTTTAACAGCTTCGTGTCGCTTCCGCAAAAATAAGGTGCCGGCAAAACAGAAGAGTCGCCACCTTTCGTTATTTATTCCTCGGAACAGGAAAGGAAACGATCGGAAAAACCTGACGAAAAAGGTATAAGACAAGGTCATCGCAATCGTTGTCTGGGTTCGGGAGTCGGTTACGCAAGGGGAAGGTATTAGCACCCCTCACGTCCATCGTACTCGATGAGATCCATGCTTGTTGTATTTATCTGACGGGTTGGTTTACTATCTACCTATCAAAGCTGGTCTGAAAAGAAAAGAAAATGACTCGGCAAAGCGTCGCACTTTATGCCTACGTATTCTCATCAGAGAATGAGAAATCAGAGTCAACGTAGTTCGACTAACTACGGGTTACGGGGAAGGTGGCTCGCCAATACATCAGTATTGTGCCTACGTACTCTCAACGGGTATGAGAGATCAGAGCTTACGTTGTTCGGGATAATACGGATTACGGGAATTCAGATTCATCTATTTTATCGAGTAGGGTTAACAAACAGTTCCAGCAGTTGGATGTACGCAGCTCGACCCTTGGAGACTTAGGCGTTACCGTTTGCGGTAGAACTGGGAGTTAACGACACTCTTTTCTTCAGAAAAGCTTCCTTTGAATTATGGGCCCACGGGGCAAATAAAGGTTTGAAGTTTGTTTTCTGTCTTTTACGGAAGAACTGTTTTTTATAGATGTTTGCAACCAATATCGCACTAGAGACTATGACCTGAGAGTGAATGCGTCGTATGTCACCCAAAGGGTGCTATACTAAACATCCAGACTGTTGAAAAGAAACTCTCCAACAATCCTTTCTCAGATAGCTTAAGGCTCGTAACGTACGACGTCAGTTAACCTTTCTTACTGTATTTTGATTTGTTTTGAGATGAGGAGAGAACAGGCTCAACTAAGGGGAGACTATCAAGTCCTAATGCTGTCATGCCAAGGATTCATCCTATGGTTGAGGTTTGACACAAGGAACTCCTAGAAGTTATCATGCATAGGTTTCGACCTAAAGTTCTAATCATCATTTCCTTATCAAAGGAAGTGAGATTCCTAGGGGATCATGTCAATGATAAACAGAAACAGATAAAGCATCAGCTTAAACAGTAAACAGTAAACGACTGTAAAATGCATGCAATGCAATTGAGGGAGGAAATGTGTATGGGGCAGCAGCCTCCACAAGCTCATCTCAACCTCAAGCCAGATATGAATAACTGCAATCATACAGGAAAAATAACATGCTATCAAGCAAGACACAATAATAACTGCAATCATACAGAGGAAATAAAATGCTATCAAGCAAGACACAATAATAACTGCAATCATACAGAGGAAATAAAATGCTATCAAGAAACACAAACCACATAGGCAAGGGAGCTGGGCTCTACCGAATACCCGCAAGCAAAGCCATACAGTAAAAATACAAGCAGAGGAAGCAACTCAACCTCTAGTACAGTCATGCTCCTAGCTTAAAGTCAGTCTAGATATGAACTTATTCTAATGCATCAAGCAAATCAAACAAGGCACATCAATACAGAAAAGAGAACAGATCAACAGCTTCCACAATAATGCTCTCCCAAGACAGCAGCTCAGTCATCAGTCTTCAACTGCTCTTCAAAGCTATCATCTTTAATAGCTAGTATCAACTTGTTTCTCCAAGCTTCTAACACATCAACCATAAGTATCAACTTATTCTTTCTTCCTCAAGCCTCAGCTCTTCACTCAATCTCAATTGGATCTTCTTCACAAGTGTCAACTTGCTCTTCTTGACCTTCAGGCTTCAGCCCTCTCCTCCTTACAAGTATCAGCTTGTCTTTCTTCATCTACAAGCCTCAGCTTCTCAGAGTAATCTTCAAACACAAAGAAGTATCAACTTCATCCTTCAATCTTCTTCAAGCAAGGAACTCCATCCTCTAGCAAGGGAGAAAGCTTCATCTATCAAGAGCAAAGTTGGGATGATTGGTAGCAGAGTGAAGACCAAAGGTCACCACTAAGCCTCCTATCATCAGAGAAAGGGACCCTCAAAGGTTCTACCAACATGCAAAGAGCCACACATCCTACCAAAGAAGGGATGAGGCCTTTTCAAGGGGACCTTACATCATAGGGAAGAATGGAATTGATCAACATATTCCATGTTTATGAAGAAGAGAATCTATCTAGAGCTCTGCCTACAAAACCCTAATCTTAATACCTAATCAAAACCACACAAAAAGAAGGGAAGATCTTCACATCCATGCCTCTTCAACTTGCCTTCAACATCATCCAAGAACAAGCAAAGCAACACCCTAATCTAAGGGAACTAAAGATGTTAATCTAGTTGAATTAGTGCCCTAGAATCATCTAAAACTAGCCCTTAAACTAAAATCAAACTAAAATATAAAACTATATTGAAAATTCCTACAAAAATTCCTAAGGGATCCTAATTCAATCATGAATCTACCCTACAAAAATCAGAGGTTGAATCATCCACCAAGTCCTAAAAATAAAATCTAAATCACAAGGTATCAACCATAAACCCTAAAAATGGAGCTCCTAAAGGTTTCAACCTAAACCACCACTTACATTCATCTCAAAAATGTGAGAAAAATCTATGGGGAACATGCATATCTATGCTAACTACTCACAAAAAATCCCATAAAAATCAGAAAATTCATGAAATGATAATATTTTTCATCTAAAAAATACTAGATCCTATCATGAATCTAATGCAAAAAGAATGGATCAATTGAATCATTTTCCCATTTTTTTATGAATTAATCATTAACCATGAATAAAATGAAAAATAATAGAAAATCAAGAGAAAATAACCAAGCGCGTGGTGCAGATAGTTAGAGGATCCAGTTCATTTTGGAGATTGGGCCCTAAAGGGGGTGTGATTAGCACTTGGATTCTTAAGCCCAAAATCAGCAAATAAATGAAATGCATCGTTTCATTAAAGTTCAGAAATCCTTCATAAAATGAGAAGCACGCGTGGCCGTTGGATGAGGTATTTGGTCCAAATCAAACCTTGATCTGATGGCTATCAAGTCATCTTCCTCAATTTAAACTTCTGCAACTCAGGCCACCTGCGCGCCCAAAGCCACCGCCGGTGACATTCTCCGGTCGTCGTCCCCAACCCTAACTCTCTCTAAGATCCTCCATTGCAAGTGGTCTATACACAAAACTTGTCCCAAATCTCACAAGGAATTCATTCATGCCCTTAATTCACTCTGAAACCTCAAGATTCGCAAGAACCACATCTCACCCGAAAATGGTAACAACCCTAATTGGTCACTAATTCTCAAATTAACGATCTGAAAACCTTCCTACGCCATTCTACAATGCATCTAACACCCTAATTCCTCTTAATTCTAACTAAAACAAGCTGGAGATTGAAAGTTACCAACCTGAAAATTTCGTGTGCACAGAAGTAGCAAGCCTTCAAATCAAGCCTTCAAATGCTCCAGACTCCTTCAGTGAATCACTTCCAAGCTTCTGTATGCAATAGAATTGATTGAAATGGCTTCAATTCTTGGATTCGATTCTGAGTTGCAGAGGAATTTCTTCAATGGCTCCCACACGATTCTCCATCAATCTTGCTCAATTCTCCATCTGGATTCATCCACCAATGCTAGAGCAAGCTTCTGAGATTGAAATCTTGGATTGAAATGGCTTCAAACCTTATAACCGATCTTGATTTGCAATGTGAAATCTCAAAGTGCAATCTCAGTTTTCTCTCTCTCAATCATCACCAACCTTGGCCTTGGATCATCTCTATTCAATATATAGAACATGTATGGATGATCTAGAAACCTCTAGATCCTTCTAATGAGAAGTTCAATCTCTCATGTCATGAGAAGTTCAATCACATGCCATGGTATGCATAGTTCTGTTGGCAGCTTGCAATCACCCTTATTCCCTTTCAATTTCTCTCCTAATGACATTTTGGATGTGTTTGGCTTGCAAGAGGCCTTGATCATGCCTTGAATTTTGGTTTGACAAATGTTACTTATGATGTAAGTAACTACTTTTCAAAGCAAATCCACAAATTAAATTTCAATTCAAAAATGTGGCTAAACCAATGTTCTTAAAATGTGTTTTAGAATCAAAATTACATATTACATGCCTTGGTTTGGACATGTAGATCAAAAACATCAATTTCCAACTTTGGTTCATTTGAAAATCATCCTTATTTTAGGTCATTTTTGCAACTTTGAGCTACAAGCATTTCCAACCTCTCATGACATCTTAAATAGCCTTAAAACATCATTTTTAACAAGTTTGATGTTGAACATTTTCCCATTTGAAGTTTGGAAATAGGAGTTATGGCCTTATGCTTGAAATGACCTATAATCTCCAAATAACCAAAATGCCCTTGACTTGTCAAAGCCATAACTTGAGTTCTACAAATCCTATCAAGGACTTCTAGTACTCTATAGAAATCTAAGAGGATAAGGAACAACATTCATGTTGACCAAAAGTTCATAGGAATCATCCTTCTAGGGAAAACGTTTCATGCAAGTTGGGCAACTTTCAAGCCCCCAAATTCACATACCTCAGATGACCTGTAACTTATCACAGTCATAACTTGAGTTCTACAAATCCTATCAAGGACTTCTAGCACTCAAATTAAAGCTAAGATCAAGCTCTACAACATTCATGTTGGGGGCAAGATGAGATGCAAATCACATCTTGAGATAAATTGCCTTGAAGATAGGGGTCAAACTAGGGGATTTTACACTGTCAAGCCTTAGAAACCCTAGCTTGAAACTTCTCAAACTCTTCAATCATGATGAGATAAATTTTCGACCAACACATCAATATGAGGGAGCGGGAAATCATCTTTAGGGCTTGCCCTATTCAAATCCCGATAATCGACGCACATTCGCACCTTACCGTCCTTCTTCGGTACAGGCACTATGTTGGCGACCCACGGAGGGTAAGTAGTGACCGCTAAGAAGCCAGCATCAAGCTGCTTCTGCACTTCTTCTTTGATCTTAACGGCCATATCTGGTCCCGTCCTCCTAAGCTTCTGCTTAACGGGAGGACAATCTTCTCGCAGCGGCAAGTGATGGACCACAATGTCAGCGTCAAATCCGGGCATATCTTCGTATGACCAAGCAAAGATGTCACTATACTCTCGAAGCATCTCGACCAATCTCTGCTTGACATCACTCTGCAATGCAGCCCCTATCCTGACGTTCCTGACCAGTTCTTCAGAACCCAGATTCACGATCTCAATTTCTTCTTCGTGAGGCAGAATAACTTTCTCTTCTTGTTTCAACAAGCGGGCCAACTCTTCGGGAAGGTCTTCGTCTTCATCAATCTCTTCCTCGGCTTGATAGATCGGGTAGTCGAAGTCGAAGTGAGTCGTAGAAGGTCCATAGTCGATGTCATCTGCTATGTGGATCCTGCAATAACAAGGGTTAAGCTTAAAACAAGGATATGCATGTTAGCACAAACCCCATTGCCATTTTATTGTTTTTCAAAACAAATATAAAACAGGAATAACAGAGATCACAATATTTGAATACGAAGAAAAACGCCTTTTGATTTATTGGTAAAATGCATGTATATAATCAAACAAGGCCCTGACAATAAAACCACTATGCCCCGGGTAGGACATAGGGTTGTACAACGATTGGAAAAAGTAAATCATTACTCTTTGTCTGTCATTTGGATGATATCCCTGACGGACCAGTTGTTGAGGCTCTCGCCTGGCTTGCTTGGCTGGATCCAAGAGTCCAGATCGCAGTCGCTTTCTTCGCCGTCTTCAGACACTGCATTGACGCTTTCGAATATTACTTTGCCGCTTGTAAACTGGATCGGCCCTTTACCTCGCGACACACCGCTAGAAGAAGAGGAGGCTTCAGCCGTAGGAGAGTACCCTAACCCAAACTTGTCTTGCTTATTAGGTATCTCTAGAATTCGCCCCCAGCCTGGGGTAGATCCGGCTTGAACAACGGCTCGGGCTTCCTTGAAGGACGAGAGAGTCATCTCTGGTTTCTCAGTGATCACGGGAGCTACACTCTTGACTTTAACAGCTTCGAACGCTTGGCATAGGGTTTCGTGGATTTCCCCATCCATCTCAACATACTTGAAGGATGACAAATGGCTCACCATTATGTCTTCCTCGCCACAAACAGTCACGATGCTGCCTCCGACGGCATACTTGAGCTTCTGGTGCAACGTGGAGGTCACGGCACCCGCAGAATGGATCCATGGCTGGCCCAAGAGACAGCTGTAGGCGGGCATGATGTCCATAATGTAGAAGACCGTGTCGAATGTTTCCGGACCGACTTGGATTGGCAACGTCACCTCCCTGAAAACATGGCGTTTGGTTCCATCGAACGCTTTCACGATCAGATCACTGGGCGTGCAAATCAATCCGCGAGTATCTAACTTCATCAATGCCTTCTTCGGAAGAACATTCAGCGACGACCCCGTGTCCACCAACACGTGAGACATAATCGTTCCCCTACACTCTATCGAGATGTGCAGGGCGCTATTGTGATTCCTCCCCTTCGGCGTCAGCTCCAGGTCAGTGAACCCCAACCCATTTCCAGCATTCACGTGGGCTACGACCCCTTCCAACTGGTTTACCGATATTTCCTGCGGTACATACGTGGCATTTAACACCTTCAGCAGTGCGTTGTGATGTGCCTCAGAACACAACAACAAATTCAGGATGGAAATTTTCGAGGGTGTTTGATGGAGATGTTCCACGATCTTGTAGTCACTCTTTTTAATCAACCTCATAAATTCCTCAGCGTCTTTAACAAGTAAGTCTTTTTCTACCCCACGAGGGATCTCTTCAACGACTTTACTCTTCCCTTTATCATTTGCGTCAGCTCTGTCCGCTTTGTCCGCCGCGACCTTAGGTGGTGCAAACACTCTTCCGCTGCGAGTGATTCCGCTAACGCCCACTAGGTTCTCCACAGAGGACCCTGAGGGTTCTAGTTCCAACTTCTGTCCGTTGCAATAGACATCTGCCCCATAATGCCATGGGACAACATTGGTATTTTCGAAGGGTATCGGCCCAACTTTGGTGATGGTAATCGTGGGCGGTCTGGGTGCAGAAATAGTTATCGTCCAGAGAGGGATGGTGATGGTAGCAACCTCATCATCTTGTTTCAGCATTACCTCTCCCGATCCGCTTTCGGACCTTCGGCTAAATTGCAGGATTCCTTTGGTCATCAGACTTTGAATCCCCTCTACCAATTGTTCACATCCATCAGGACTTGTCGCACAACCCATACACAACTCTCCACAACCTGGAAAGAAACCCCTTTTCATCAGCTTAGCATTAACGAAGCTAAGCGGTGTCTTCAGATCCTTGACGTCAGTCAACAAATCCAAACTCTCGTCTTCAATAATGGCATTTACTCCACCTCCCCTATGATTCGGCATAGGGTTCTTCGTGACGTTTGACACATTATCTAAGAAATTGATGATCTTGGCATCCATCATGTCCTGCACCTTATGCTTGAAGGCTTTGCAATTTTCTATCGTGTGGCCTGGTGCCCCTGAGTGGAATTCACAAGTCGCATTCGCGTCATAACCTGGTGGAGGTGCCCCTGTCAAGGGAGCCAGGGTTCTCTTCTGGATCAGCTGTAACTGGAGCAGAGTCTGTAACAGCTGAGCGTAGGACATGGGCGGTGTCTCGAGGTGACGGCTCGACAGAGGTGCCCTGTTCTGATACTTTATGTACCCCTGTTGATTCGGCTGCTGTTGTTGTGGCTGGGGTTGCTGGACGGCAGGGATAATTATACTGGCCACCTGCTGGTGAGGGCCTTTACCCTTCCTTCGAGCGTTGGATACAGCGCTCGTCTCTCCTTCCCGTCTTTTGCCACCATAGGGTTTCTTTCCTCCTCCAACCGAGGATAGATCACCGTGAATTTTCCCCAGTTTGATCCCATTTTCGACGTGCTCACCCGTGATAATGAGATCTGAGAAGCTTCCAGACATACTGCTGACCAATTTCTCATAATAAACCATTGGGAGGGTGGCCACGAACATTTCAACAAGCTCGCGTTCAACCATCGGCGGCTGAACCCTGGCTGCCAATTCACGCCACCGCTGGGCGTATTCCTTGAACCCTTCATTGTTCCTTTGTGACAGATTTTGCAGTTGGACTCGGTTCGGAGCCAAGTCACTGTTATATTGGTAGTGGTGCACGAATGCTTCAGCAAGTTCCTTCCACGTGCGCACACTTGCAGGTTCCAGACTCATGTACCATTCGAGGGATGGCCCGGACAGGCTGTCCTGAAAGAAGTGCATCAGCAACTTCTCGTCCTCAGAATGAGCGGACATTTTCCGGTAATATGATCTCAAGTGGACGTGAGGACAAGTGGTGCCCTTGTACTTTTCAAAGTCAGGTACCTTGAACTTGGGAGGCACCTTGAAATCAGCAATCAGTCCCAACTTGGACATATCAACACCCAAAGTGTTCTGGTTCTCGATATTCCTCATCTTATCCTCGAGTGCCTTGAACCTTAGTCGTGCTTCAGCAGTCAGCTCCCCTTCAGCACCTCTCTGCGAGAACACATCGTCCTGGCGGTCTTCTAACCACGGCTGAGGCCCGAACAGATTTCTGACACCCGCATTGTCGTTGCCCAGCCCAACATTGACGTTAGCTTCGACATTCCCATTGCCGACGCCACTCGTATTACCATTGAGTCCCATATTAGCGATCACATTTCCGTTGGCACTGCCATTCCCCCCGGTCACGGGGACGCCATTTTGAGGAGTTTCAATAGGTGGAGGGGTAGGCATGGTCCCACCATGGAGTACACCATTGCTGTCGACCCTTGAAATTAGAGGTTGAACCAAGGTTCTGAGCTGATCCTGGCCGTTGGCGGCCGCTTGCATGAGCTCCATGAAGTGGTCCATCCTTTCGCGGAGTTCCTGAACGTCAGTTTGCATTTGCTCCATAATTCTGGTTTGATTTTCTCTGGTCGGATAGCGGTGGACAGGACTCTGATCAATCCTGGAACAACCTGAAATAACCTGAAAACGCAAAAGGGTTAGGAAAAAACGACAAAGTGTTCGTTATGCAAATGCTTCATGCAAGTGCAAACGTGTGTCTGTGCGTTAGGGAGATTTCCCCCGATCCTAGTGCCTGAGTGCCAGTGCTGATAATAAGAAGACCGAGTCCAGTCAGGGAAATAACATCTCATATATAAAGAAAACCCCTCAAGGCAATACACAATGTCACTAAATACAAGCTGAATCAATAGCATGACCTCAACCAACAAGCCTGGTGATGGTCAGCATACAACAATGATAAAGACAAAAGGAATACAAATAGTCAAGCACGGCCACGGGCGCAGAACTCTTCTAACAACCCCTTCGTTTCTGGATGATCAGGCCGATTGAGAAACCCTTTGATGAGTAACTCCCTCTGCATAATGGTGTACTGAAGACCTTCAACCGAATCTTCCCATGCTCCTTCGCCGAAACAATCTTCTAACTTCCCCTTCTTGGATTCAAACGTCAGTTTGCGCTCCTTCAGGTTAGCAAGAGCCCTGTTGAGCTGGCCTTCAGCGGCGTATCTGCGAGCGGTTTCTTCATCAAACCTCTTCTCACTAGCCTTCACATGGGCTTTCAGCTTGGAGATCTGTTGTTTCAGCTTATCCTCCCGTTCTTTCCCGTTGGCTAGCGTAGCCTTCCAGTGCTGGTTAAACTTGGATATTCTCCGATACGCTTCATCCAAGTGCTGCTTCTTAGTGGCCAGTACATCGTTAACAGCTTTGAAGTCCCGACCCATGCGCTCGCGCTCAGCCATCTGCTTAGTCAGATCTGTCCCCAACTGGTTCACCAGCTCGGTCTGCCTCTTGAAGGAGTGAACGGCCTCGCTTCTCTTGCTTCTGAGTTGAGCCAATTCTTTCTCCAGTTCTTCATTTGCCTTCTTCAGATCATCTCTCTCAGCTAACACCTGATTGTACTGATGAATAGGCACAGTGGTAGGCTCTTCAATCACTGGAGGGCTTTCTGGCTTGGCAGGAGGAAACGACATCCCTATAGCATCTGCTCTGGCTCTGATCCAAGTCATATACGGAGTGTAGGCTTGGCTATTACTTTTTCCCAGCAACGATTTTCCTCGCTTACGGATACCATGCCAAGCGCGCTGAAGCTTAGATATCATATCCCCCTCTGGAAGACCAGTGAGGTACAGAGATTCATGCACCTCTTCATCCTTCGGTGGAGCTCTCAAAGCATAAGCAAACTGTCAGACCAACAAAGACGGATTATAATTTATACAGCCCTTTCTGCCTATCAGAGGCACGTTCGGAAACCCACTGCAGCTGAAGATGATCTCGGTACCCAATCTATCTCTGTCAAACCAGGCAATATCCTCTGCTGATAGACTCATCAAACGCTCAGGCCACTCAGCTGTGGCTGCAAACGAAGCAAAGGGACCCTTCTTCGGTAAGTGGCTATCAAGCCATCTATAGAGCAGGGGCACACAGCACGAGACATTCTTACCCCTTCTGTTCTCGTTTTTGTAGTGGATGGAATGGTAGACATCTCCTATCAAGGTAGGGACTGGATTCCCTGAAGCAAAGATATGGAAGGCGTCGAAGTCCACAAAGTCAGGCATATTGGGGAACAGAATGATGCCATATATGCACAGAGCGAGAATGGCGTTGAACACGACCCAACATCCGTCTTTGGCGCACTGCTGAGCCTTTCCCACTAAGAACTGCAAGGAGAAACTGGGAACCTTGTTCCAACTAGACAAAACCAACTCGGAGGCATCCAGATGAAGTGAGGGAGCTAGACTAGCCAGGTCAGGCTCAACATCCATATGCACAAAGGGCATCTGACTCTTGATAGGCACACCTAACAAATCAACATACTCCTCTAGTGTGGGTGCAAGAACAAAATCCTGGAAAGTAAAGCATATCAACGGAGGATCGTAGAACTACAGCAGGGCGTGCAATCCATTCAACTCAAACACAGAGGGTTTACGAACCAAACTGAGCAGTTTACCGTAAGACTTTCTGAATTCATCTCTCACAGAATCATCTGCTAAAGCAATCAAACCAGTCAGCTGAACAACATCAGGAGTGGGGAGTTTGTAAGCCACGGTCTTCCTTAGAGAACCCATAATAACATAATAGAAGGCAAGAAATCCTGAATCGGGGGAAACGGTACCTGCAACACAGACACACGTTAATGAAATGCAGATGAATATGCAAAACAATGCAAAATGCAATCATGCAGCAGGAGATCGAGACTACTGTGATGCGAAGGTTTTGTATCAACAAAACGATAATGCTGCTCTATCAAGAACAACCACTATCTCTGATAAGAAGAAAACCTAGATATCGGACCATAAATCTGCTCTGTCAAGAACAGACACACATCTGATAATAAGGACCCCTGTCACAAGACCATAAATCAGCTCTGTCAAGAACAAACATACATCTGCTGATGAGATCCTCTGATCCCGACCATAAACCTGCTCTGTCAAGAACAAACATACATCTGACAATAAGGACCTCTGATACAGGACCATAACTCTGCTCTTTCAAGAACAAACATCTGATAATAAGGACCTCTGATACAGGACCATAAATCTGCTCTGTCAAGAACAAACATATCTGATGATAAGATCCTCTGATCCCAACAAAACTGATTCACTATCAAGAAAACCAGGTAGTCTGAAGGTTGAGGTTTCCTGCAACAAACCCAGCCCTGCTCACAGGTATGGACCTATACTTACACAAGTTCGGCATCCTATGCGGTCATCAGCGTCACAGACATTCAAGAGGGGTGATACGATACCCAGAAGGTGTGGCATCACCATCTCCTGAAGCGGCCTCACTCAGCTGAATTCCAAATGATCGGTCCCCAGAGTCGACAATCCTCCAAACCAACAACCCCCTCAACCCAAAGGGTTGAAAAAGAAGTCAACTGGGAGAACCTCGTCTGAGCGTGGATTTCATGAGACACTAGTGCCTGCAAAGCAAGCACGCGCCCACTAATTTCCACAACTAATGCTAGGTACACTCAAGCCTGGGTCTGGCTTCTCACTCATCAGAATGCCCCTCCCACAACAGCATAGATAAACATATCATATTGAAAATAAAGTGCGATAAATAAACACAACCCAACAAGTAATCATACAAGCGCTAGGATTGACTCTCGCAGGGGACGTTGGATCCCCAAACTGACTCGCATACGGGACGTTGGATCCCAGGAAACTATCAAGTCCCTAGCAGAGTCTCCAGCTGTCGCTTCCGTGAAAATAAGGTGCCGGCAAAACAGAAGAGTCGCCACCTTTCGTTATTTATCCCTCGGAACAGGAAAGGAAACAATCGGAAAAACCTGACGAAAAAGGTATAAGACAAGGTCATCGCAACCGTTGTCTGGGTTCGGGAGTCGGTTACGCAAGGGGAAGGTATTAGAACCCCTCACGTCCATCGTACTAGATGGGATCCACGCTTGTTGTGTTTATCTGACGGGTTGGTTTACTATCTACCTATCAAAGCTGGTCTGAAAAGAAAAGAAAATGACTCGGCAAAGCGTCGCGCTTTATGCCTACGTATTCTCATCAGAGAATGAGAAATCAGAGTCAACGTAGTTCGACTAACTCCGGGTTATGGGGAAGGTGGCTCGTCAATACATCAGTATTGTGCCTACGTACTCTCAACGGGTATGAGAGATCAGAGCTTACGTAGTTCGAGATAATACGAATTACGGGAATTCAGATTCATCTGTTTTATCGAGTAGGGTTAACAAACAGTTCCAGTAGTTGGATGTACGCAGCTCGACCCTTGGAGACTTAGGCGTTACCGTTTGCGATAGAACTGGGAGTTAACGACACTCTTTTCTTTAGAAAAGCTTCCTTTCAATTATGGGCCCACGGGGCAAAAAAAGGTTTGAAGTTTGTTTTCTGTCTTTTACGGAAGAACTGTTTTTTATAGATGTTTGCAACCAATATCGCACTAGAGACTATGACCTGAGAGTGAATGCGTCGTATGTCACCCAAAGGGTGCCATACTAAACATCCAGACTGTTGAAAAGAAACTCTCCAACAATCCTTTCTCAGATAGCTTAAGGCTCGTAACGTACGACGTCAGTTAACCTTTCTTACTGTATTTTGATTTGTTTTGAGATGAGGAGAGAACATGCTCAACTAAGGGGAGACTATCAAGTCCTAATGTTGTCATGCCAAGGATTCATCCTATGGTTGAGGTTTGACACAGGGAACTCCTAGAAGTTATCATTCATAGGTGTCGACCTAAAGTTTCAATCATCATTTCCTTATCAAAGGAAGTGAGATTCCTAGGGGATCATGTCAATGATAAACAGAAACAGATAAAGCATTAGCTTAAATAGTAAACAGTAAACGACTGTAAAATGCATGCAATGCAAGTGAGGGAGGAAATGTGTATGGGGAAGCAGCCTCCACAAGCTCATCTCAACCTCAAGCCAGATATGAATAACTGCAATCATACAGGAAAAATAACATGCTATCAAGCAAGACACAATAATAACTGCAATCATACAGAGGAAATAAAATGCTATCAAGAAACACAAACCACATAAGCAAGGGAGCTGGGCTTACCGAATACCCGCAAGCAAAGCCATACAGTAAAAATACAAGCAGAGGAAGCAACTCAACCTCTAGTGCAGTCATGCTCCTAGCTTAAAGGCACATCAATACAGAAAAGAGAACAGATCAACAGCTTCCACAATAATGCTCTCCCCAGACAGCAGCTCAGTCATCAGTCTTCAACTGCTCTTCAAAGCTATCATCTTCAATAGCTAGTATCAACTTGCTTCTCCAAGCTTCTAACACATCAACCATAAGTATCAACTTATTCTTTCTTCCTCAAGCCTCGGCTCTTCACTCAATCTCAATTGGATCTTCTTCACAAGTGTTAACTTGCTCTTCTTGACCTTCAGGCTTTAGCCCTCTCCTCCTTACAAGTATCAACTTGTCTTTCTTCATCTACAAGCCTCAGCTTCTCAGAGTAATCTTCAAACACAAAGAAGTATCAACTTCATCCTTCAATCTTCTTCAAGCAGGGAACTCCATCCTCTAGCAAGGGAGATAGCTTCATCTATCAAGAGCAAAGTTGGGATGATTGGTAGCAGAGTGAAGACCAAAGGTCACCACTAAGCCTCCTATCATCAGAGAAAGGGACCCTCAAAGGTTCTACCAACATGCAAAGAGCCACACATCCTACCAAAGGAGGGATGAGGCCTTTTCAAGGGGACCTTACATCATGGGGAATAATGGAATTGATCAACATATTCCATGTTTATGAAGGAAGAGAATCTATCTAGAGCTCTGCCTACAAAACCCTGATCTTAATACCTAATCAAAACCACACTAAAAGAAGGGAAGATCTTCACATCCAAGCCTCTTCAACTTTCCTTCAACATCATCCAAGAACAAGCAAAGCAACACCCTAATCTAAGGGAACTAAAGATGTTAATCTAGTTGAATTAGTGCCCTAGAATCATCTAAAACCAGCCCTTAAACTAAAATCAAACTAAAATAGAAAACTATATTGAAAATTCCTACAAAAATTCCTAAGGGATCCTAATTCAATCATGAATCTACCCTACAAAAATTAGAGGTTGAATCATCCACCAAGTCCTAAAAATAAAATCTAAATCACAAGGTATCAACCATAAACCCTAAAAATGGAGCTCCTAAAGGTTTCAACCTAAACCACCACTTACATTCATCACAAATATGGTAGAAAAATCTATGGGGAACATGCATATCTATGCTAACTACTCACATGATCAAACCAAATTCCACAATATCAAGCATCGAACATGATTATCTTAATATCAATTAAAATATAAAAAATCCCATAAAAATCAGAAAATTCATGAAATGATAATATTTTTTATCTAAAAAATACTAGATCCTATCATGAATCTAATGCAAAAAGAATGGGATCAATTGAATCATTTTTCCATTTTTTATGAATTAATCATTAACCATGAATAAAATGAAAAATAATAGAAAATCAAGAGAAAATAACCAAGTGCGTGGTGCAGATAGTAAGAGGATCCAGTTCATTTTGGAGATTGGGCCCTAAAGGGGGTGTGATTAGCACTTGGATTCTTAAGCCCAAAATCAGCAAATAAATGAAACGCATCGTTTCATTAAAGTTCAGAAATCCTTCATAAAATGAGAAGCACACGTGGCCGTTGGATGAGGTCTTTGGTCCAAGTCAAACCTTGATCTGATGGCTATCAAGTCATCTTCCTCAATTTAAACTTCTGCAACTCAGGCCACCTACGCGCCCAAAGCCACCGCCGGTGATATTCTCCGGTCGTCGTCCCCAACCCTAACTCTCTCTAAGATCCTCCATTGCAAGTGGTCTATACACGAAACTTGTCCCAAATCTCACATGGAATTCATTCATGCCCTTAATTCACTCTGAAACCTCAAGATTTGCAAGAACCACATCTCTCCCGAAAATGGTAACAACCCTAATTGGTCACTAATTCTAAAATTAACGATCTGAAAACCTTTCTACGCCATTCTACAATGCATCTAACACCCTAATTCCTCTTAATTTTAACTAAAACAAGCTGGAGATTGAAAGTTACCAACCTGAAAATTTCGTGTGCACAGAAGTAGCAAGCCTTCAAATCAAGCCTTCAAATGCTCCAGACTCCTTCAGTGAATCACTTCCAAGCTTCTGTATGCAATAGAATTGATTGAAATGGATTCAATTCTTGGATTCGATTCTGAGTTGCAAAGGAATTTCTTCAATGGCTCCCACACGATTCTCCACCAATCTTGCTCAATTCTCCATCTGGATTCATCCACCAATGCTAAAGCAAGCTTCTGAGATTGAAATCTTCGATTGAAATGGCTTCAAACCTTGTAACCGATCTTGATTTGCAATGTGAAATCTCAAAGTGCAATCTCAGTTTTCTCTCTCAATCATCACCAACCTTGGCCTTGGATCATCTCTATTCAATATATAGAACATGTATGGATGATCTAGAAACCTCTAGATCCTTCTAATGAGAAGTTCAATCTCTCATGTCATAAGAAGTTCAATCACATGCCATGGTATGCATAGTTCTGTTGGCAGCATGCAATCACCCTTATTCCCTTCCAATTTCTCCCCTAATGACATTTTGGATGTGTTTGGCTTGCAAGAGGCCTTGATCATGCCTTGAATTTTGGTTTGGCAAATGTTACTTATGATGTAAGTAACTACTTTTCAAAGCAAGTCCAAAAATTAAATTTCAATTCAAAAATGTGGCTAAACCAATGTTCGTAAAATGTGTTTTAGAATCAAAATGACATATTACATGCCTTGGTTTGGACATGTAGATCAAAAACATCAATTTCCAACTTTGGTTCATTTGAAAATCATCCTTATTTTAGGTCATTTTTGCAACTTTGAGCTACAAGCATTTCCAACCTCTCATGACCTCTTGACTAGCCTTAAAACATCATTTTGAACAAGTTTGATGTTGAACATTTTCCCATTTGAAGTTTGGAAATAGGAGTTATGGCCTTATGCTTGAAATGACCTATAATCTCCAAATGACCAAAATGCCCTTGACTTGTCAAAGCCATAACTTGAGTTCTAAAAATCGTATCAAGGACTTCTAGTACTCTCTAGAAATATAAGAGGATAAGGAATAACATTCATGTTGACCAAAAGTTCATAGGAATCATCCTTCTAGGGCAAACGTTTCATGCAAGTTGGGCAACTTTCAAGCCCCCAAATTCACATACCTCAGATGACCTGTAACTTGTCAAAGTCATAACTTGAGTTCTACAAATCCTATAAAGGGCTTATAGCACTCAAATTAAAGATAATATCAAGCTCTACAACATTAATGTTGGGGGCAAGATGAGATGGCAATCACATCTTGAGATAAATTTCCTTGAAGATAGGGGTCAAACTAGGGGATTTTACACTGTCAAGCCTTAGAAACCCTAGCTTGAAACTTCTCAAACTCTTGAATCATGATGAGTTAACCATGGAATAATCCTTATAACATCTCAATGCATCAATCAATGATCACATGGCTCTTGGATTAGGTCTCAACTTCCTCCAAGTCTTCAGTTTACTTAGGGTTGACCCAGTCAAACCCTAATTGCACCACTCATGGCTGAGTCTTCTTAATCTTGCACAATGACCTGTCTAGGCTTCATGATGGCTTTAAAGACATCTCATAAGCTCTATCAAGGCTTCAAGTCCATATTCTTGGCTTCAGAATCATCTGAGGAGCTCCCACAACTCTCAAGTTAGGAGGCACACAACCTTGGTTTCAACCACTCACTCTGAGAATCCTTTAACTTCTCTGACAAGGATATCAACCCTTGAACACTTGAATAACCTTCTTAGCTAGCGTCATAGTCTTGTGTAGCTCTTGATTGGTAATCATACCTCTTGATCTCCTGCATACATGTCAATGAAATGCAAATGATGATGCTAATGTGAATGAAATGAAACACAAGCTAGGTAAAGAAAAGTTGAGCAAATTTTGGGGTGCAACACTTCGAATGCTTGACATAGGGTTTCGTGGATTTCCCCATCCATCTCAACATACTTGAAGGACGACAAATGGCTCACCATTATGTGTTCCTCGCCATCTATCCCCAACTGGTTCACCAGCTCTGTCTGCCTCTTGAAGGAATGAACGGTTTCGCTTCTCTCGCTTCTGAGTTGAGCCAATTCTTTCTCCAGTTCTTCATTTTCCTTCTTCAGCTCATCTCTCTCAGCTAACACCTGATTGTGTTGCTGAATAGGCACAGTGGTAGGCTCTTCAATCACTGGAGGGATTTCTGGCTTGGCAGGAAGAAACGGCATCCCTATAGCATATGCTCTGGCTCTGATCCAAGTCACATATGGAGCGTAGGCCTGGCTGTTACTCTTCCCCAGCGACGGCTTTCCCCTCTTACTGATACTATTCCAAGCGTGCTGAAGCTTAGATAACATATCCCCCTCTAGAAGACCAGTGAGGTACATAGATTCTTGCACCTCTTCCTCCTTCGACGGAGCTCTCAAAGCATAAGTAAACTGTCGGACCAGCAAAGACAGATTATAATTGATACAACCCTTCCTACCTATCAAAGGCACATTCGGAAACCCGCTGCAACTGAAGATAATCTCAGTACCCAATCTATCTCTATCAAACCAGGCAATGTCCTTCGCTGACAGACTCATCAAACGCTCAGACCACTCAGCTATGGCTGCAGACGAAGCAAAGGGACCCTTCTTGGGTAGGTGACTATCAAGCCATCTATAGAGCAGGGGTACACAACACGAGACATTCTTGCCCCTTCTGTTCTCGTTTTTGTAGGGGAAGGAATGGTAGACATCTCCAATCAAGGTAGGGACTGGATTCCCTCATGCAAAGATGTGGAAGGTGTCGAAGTCTACAAAGTCGGGCATATTGGGGAACAGAATGATGCCGTATATGCACAGAGCGAGAATGGTGTTGAACACGACCCAACATCCGTCTTTGGCGCACTGCTGAGCCTTTCCCACTAAGAACTGCAAGGAGAAACCGGGGACCTTGTTCCAACTAGACAAAACCAACTCGGAGGCATTCAGATGAAGTGAGGGAGCTAGACTAGCCAGGTTAGGCACAACATCCATATGAACAAAGGGCATCTGACTCTTGATAGGCACACCTAACAAATCAACATACTCCTCTAGTGTGGGTGCGAGAACAAAATCCTGGAAAGTAAAGCATCTCAACGGAGGGTCGTACAACTGTAGCAAGGCGTGCAACCCATTCAACTCAAACGCAGGGGGTTTACGAACCAAACTGAGCAGTTTACCGTAAGACTTTCTGAATTCATCTCTCACAGAATCATCTGCTAAAGCAATCAAACCAGTCAGCTGAACAACATCAGGAGCAGGGAGCTTGTAAGCCACGGTCTTCCTCAGGGAACCCATGATAGCACAATAGAAGGCAAGAAAACCTGAATCGGGGGAAGCGGTACCTGCAACACAGACACACGTTAATGAAATGCAAATGAGTATGCAAAGCAATATAAAATGCAATCATGCAGCAGGAGATCAAGGCAACTGTGCTGTTGAAGATGCGAAGGTTCTGCATCAACAAGACCACAATACTGCTCTGTCAAGAACAACCACTATCTCTGATAATAAGAAAACCTTGATATCGGAGCATAAATCTGCTCTATCAAGAACAAACACACATCTGATAATAAGGACCTCTGATACGAGACCATAAATCTGCTATGTCAAGAACAAACACATCTGCTGATGAGATCCTCTGATCCCAATCATAAACCTGCTCTATCAAGAACAGATACACATCTGGTGATGAGATCCTCTGATCCCACTCATAAACCTGCTCTGTCAAGAACAGATACACATCTGCTGATGAGATCCTCTGATCCCACTCATAAACCTGCTCTGTCATGAACAAATACACATCTGCTAATAAGGACCTCTGATACAGGACCATGAATCTGCTCTGTCATGAAGAAACATCTGATGATGAGAACCTCTGATACCAACAAAACTGATTCACTATCAAGAAAACCAGGTAGTCTGAAGGTTGAGGTTTCCTGCAACAAACCCAACCCTGCTCACAGGTATGGACCTAAACTGACTCAAGTTCGGCATCCTATGCGGTCATCAGCGTCACAGACATTCAAGAGGGGTGATACGATACCCAGAAGGTGTGGCATCACCAGCTCCTGAAGCAGCCTCACTCAGCTGAATTCCAAATGATCGGTCCCCAGAGTCGACAATCCTCCAAACCAACAACCCCCTCAACCCAAAGGGTTGAAAAAGAAGTCAACCGGGAGAACCTCGTCTGAGCGTGGATTTCATGAGACACTAGTTCCTGCAAAGCAAGCACGCGCCCACTAATTTCCACAACTAATGCTAGGTACACTCAAGCCTGGGTCTGGCTTCTCGCTCATCAGAATGCCCCTCCCACAACAGCACAGATAATCATATCATACTGAAGAGTAAAGTGCGGGAAATAAAATGCGATAAATAAACACAACCCAACAAGTAATCATACAAGCGCTAGGATTGACTCTCGCAGGGGACGTTGGATCCCCAAACTGACTCGCATACGAGACGTTGGATCCTAGGAAACTATCAAGTCCCCAGCAGAGTCGCCAGCTGTCGCTACCGCGAAAATAAGGTGCCGGCAAAACAGAAGAGTCGCCACCTTTCGTTATTTACCCCTCAGAGCGGGAAAGGAAACGATAAGAAAAACCTGACGAAAAGGTATAAGACAAGGTCATCGCAACCGTTGTCTGGGTTCGGGAGTCGGTTACACAAGGGGAAGGTATTAGCACCCCTCACGTCCATCGTACTCGATGGGATCCATGCTTGTTGTGTTTATCTGATGGGTTTATTTACTATCTACCTATCAAGGCTGGTCTTAAAAGAAAAGAAAATGACTCGGCAAAGCGTCGCACTTTATGCCTACGTATTCTCATCAGAGAATGAGAAATTAGTGTCAACGTAGTTCGCCTAACTACGGGTAACGGGGAAGGTGGCTCGCCAATACGTCAGTATTGTGCCTACGTACTCTCAACGGATATGAGAGATCAGAGCTTACGTAGTTCGGGATAGTACGGATTACGGGTTTAGATTCATCTATTTTTCCGAGTAGGGTTAACAAACAGTTCCAGCAGTTGGATGTACGCAGCTCGACCCTTGGAGACTTAGGCGTTACCGTTTGCGGTAGAACTGGGAGTTAACGACACTCTTTTCTTCAGAAAATCTTCCTTTGAATTATGGGCCCCCGGGGCAAAAAGGTTTGAAGTTTATTTTCTGTCTTTTACGGAAGAACTGTTTTTTAGGGATGTTTGCAACCAATATCGCACTAGAGACTATGACCTGAGAGTGAATGCGTCGCATGTCACCCAAAGGGTGCCATACTAAACATCCAGACTGTTGAAAAGAAACTCTCCAACAATCCTTTCTCAGATAGCTTAAGGCTCGTAACGTACGACGTCAGTTAACCTTTATTACTGTATTTGATTTGTTTTGAGATGAGAAGAGAGAACGAACAGGTTCAACTAAAGGGAGACTATCAAGTCTTAATGTTGTCATGCCAAGGATTCATCCTATGGTTGAGGTTTGTAACAGGGAACTCCTAGAAGTTATCATGCATAGGTTTCAATCTAAAGTTCTATCATCACTTCCTTATCAAAGGAAGTGAGACTCCTAGGGGATCATGTCAATGATAAACAGAAACAGATAAAGCATCAGCTTAAACAGTAAACAGTAAACGACTGTAAAATGCATGCAATGCAAGTGAGGGAGGAAATGTGTGTGGGGCATCAGCCTCCACAAGCTCATCTCAACCTCAAGCCAAATATGAATAACTGCAATCATACAAAAAGAATAAAATGCTATCAAGCAAATCACAATAATAACTGCAATCATACAGAGGAAGTAAAATGATATGCCACCAAGCACACACAAACCACATAGGCAAGGGAGCTGGGCTCTACCGAATACCCGCAAGCGAAGCCATACAACAAAAATACAAGCAGAGAGAGCAACTCCACCTCTAGTGCAATCATGCTCCTAGCTTACATCAGTCTAAACATGAACTTATTCTAATGCATCAAGAAAATCAAACAAGTCACATCAATACAGTTGCACAGAAAGCAAACAGACAGGAAAACAGATCAACAGCTCCCACAGCAAAGCAACAGCAGTTCAGTCCTCAACTGCTCCTTAAGTCTTTCATCTTTAACAACAAGTGTCAACTTGCTGCTAATACACCCACATAAGTATCAACTTATTCTCTTCTTCAACTTCCTCAAACTTCAGCTCCTCATTCAATTCCACCTTCAGGCTTCACTCATAACTACAAGTATCAACTTGTTCTTTCAGGGACTCAGTGTATCAACATGAGTGTCAACTTATCCTTTATTCCTCAAGCCTCAGCTCTTCACTCAATCTCAATTGGATCTTCTTCTCAAGTGTCAACTTGTTCTTCTGGACCTTCAGGCTTCAGCCCTCTCCTCCTTGCAAGTATCAACTACAAGCTTCAGCTTCTCAGAATAATCTTCAAACACAAAGAAGTATCAACTTTTATCCTTTTCAGTCTTCTAGCAAGGAACTCCATCCTCTAAAAAGGGAGATAGATTCATCTAACAAGAGCCAGGTTTGGATGATTGACAACAGAGTGAAGACCAAAGGTCACCACTAAGCATCCCATCATCAGAGAAAGGGACCCTCAAAGGTTCTACCAACTTGTAAAGAGCCACACATCCTACCAAAGGAGGGATGAGGCCTTTACAAGGGGACCTTACATCATAGGGAAGAATGGAAGTGATCAACATCATCCATGTTTATGAAGGAAGAGAATCTATCTAGAAGCTCTGCCTACAAAACCCTAATCTCAACACCTAAACAAAACTACACCAAAAGAAGGGAAGATCCTCACATCCAAGCCTCTTCAAGCAATCCAATGCATCTTCAACTTGCCTTCATCATCATCCAAGAGCAAGAGAAACAAAACCCTAATCTAAGGGAACTAAGGAAGCTAATCTAGTTGAATTAGTGCCTCAGAATCATCTAAAACTAGCATCTAAACTAAAATCAAGCAAAAATAGAAAACTATATTGAAAATTCCTACAAAAATTCCTAAAGGATCCTAATTCAATCATGAATCTACCATACAAAAATCAGAGGTTGAATCATCCACCAAGTTCTAAAAATAAAACCTAAATCACAAGGTATCAACCATAAACCCTAAAAATGGAGCTCTTAAAGTTTCAACCTAAAACTACCACTTATATTCATCACAAAAATGTGATAAACATCTATGGGGAGCATGCATATCTATGCTAACTACTCACAAAAAATCAAGGCCAAAATCATCATCACATGATCAAACCAAATTCACCAAAATCAACCATCAAACATGATTATTTTAATATCAATTAAAATGTAAAAAATCCCATAAAATCATAAAATGCATGAAATAATATTGTTTTTTATCTAAAAAAATACTAGATCCTATCATGAATCCAATGCAAAAAGAATGGGATTAATTGCATCATTTTTCCATTTTTTATGAATTAATCACTAACCATGAAAAAAATGAAAAATAATATGAAAATCCAAATAAAATAACAAACACGTGGTGCAGGTAGTAAAATAATTCAGTTCATTTTTAGGATTGGGCCATAAGGGGGGTGCAGGTATCAACTAATGCATTAAGCCCAAAAACAACTGATTAATGAAACGCATTGTTTCATTTAGTTCAGAAACCCTTCACAAAATTCATGCACGCGTGGCCGTTGGATGGAGTCTTTAGTCCAAGTCAAACTATGATCCAATGGCCCTGGGATCATCTTCCCCAATTCAAACCTCTGAAACTCAGGCCACCTGCGCGCCCCAAAGTCACCGCCGGTGACATTCTCCGGTCGTCATCTCACAACCCTAGCTTGCCATAGAATCCACCATAGGCCACGATTCCTTGATGAAACTTGTCCCAAATTTCACAAGGAACTCAATCATACCATTAATTCTCTCTAAATCCTCAAGATTCGCAAGAACAACATCTCACCCGAAAATGGTAACAACCCTAATTGGTCACTAACTCTCAAATTAATGATCTGAAAACCTTCCTACATCAATCCACAACGCATCTAACATCCTAATTCCTCTTAATTCTAACTAATTCAAGCTGGAGATGGAAAGTTACTAACCTGAGAATTTCGTGTGCACAAAAGTAGTAAACCTTCAAATCAAGCTCTCCAATGCTCCAGACTCCTTCAGTGAATCAATTCCAAGCTTCTGTACGCAATAAACTTGATTGAAATGGCTTCAATTCTTGGATTCAACTCTGAGTTGCAGGTGACAAAATCTGAGATCATGAACACCAATCAGCCACGAATTTGCCTTGATTATGATCTGGAATCATTCACTAGCCTCCATGGAAGAGATTGCAACCAAGAAAATGGATGGAAAGTGAATGGAAATGTGTAACCGAATTCAGTTGCAAGCAATGAGTTTTCAATCTCAATCTCTATTCTCTCCTTCAATCATCACCAACCCTTCATCTGAACCTCTTCTACATCATATATAGGCCATGTATGGATGATCTAGAGAGCTCTAGATCCTTCTAATGAGAAATTCAATTTCTCATGTCATGAAGCTTTCAATCTCATGCCATTGTATGCACAATTCTGCTAGCAGCTTGAAATCACCCTCATTCCCTTCCAATTTCTCTCCTAATGATATTTTGGATGAGTTTGGATTGAAAGAAGCCTTGGTCGTGCCTTGAATTTTGGTTTGGCAAATGTTACTTAAGATGTAAGTAACTACTTTTCAAAGCAAGTCCACAAATTAAACTTCAATTCAAAATTGTGGCAAAACCAATGTTCTTAAAATGTGTTTTAGAATCAAAATGACATATTACATGTCTTGGTTTGGACATGTAGATGAAAAATACCAATTTCCATCTTTGGTTCATTTGAAAATCATCTTTATTTTAGGTCATTTTTGCAAATTTGAGCTACAAGCAATTTCAAAATCCCATGACCTCTTGGTTAGCCTTAAAACATCATTTTGAACACTTTTGATGTTGAACATTTTCCCATTTGAAGCTTGGAAATAGGAGTTATGGCCTTATGGTTGAAATGACCTATAATCTCCAAATGACCAAAATGCCCTTGACTTGTCAAAGCCATAATTTGAGTTCTAAAAATCCTATCAAGGACTTCTAGTACTCTCTAGAAATCTAAGAGGATAAGGAACAACATTCATGTTGACCAAAAGTTCATAGGAATCATCCTTCTAGGGCAAAAGTCTCATGCAAGTTGGACAACTTTCAAGCTCCAAATTCACATACCTCAGATGACCTGTAACTTGTCAAAGTCATAACTTGAGTTCTACAAATCCTATCAAGGACTTCTAGCACTCAAATTAAAGCTAAGACCATACTATACAACATTCATGTTAAGGGCAAGATGAGATGACAATCACATCTTGAGTTAAATTGCCCTGAAGATAAGGGTCAAACTAGGGGATTTTACACTGTCAAGCCTTAGAAACCCTAGCTTGAAACTTCTCAAACTCTTCAATCATGATGATTTGACCTTGGAATCATCCTTATAACATCTCAATGCATCAATCCATGATCACATGGCTCTTGAAATAGGTCTCAACCTTGTCCAAATCATCAGTTGACTTAGGGTTGACCTAGTCAAACCCTAGCTGCACCAATCATGGCTGAGGCTTCTTATTCTTGCACAATGACCTGTCTAGGCCTCAAAGTGATCTTAAAACCTTCTCATGAGATCTATAAAGACCTCAAGTCCATCTTCATGGCCTCAGAATCATCTGATGACTTCCCACAACTCTCAAGTTAGGAGACCTACACACTTGGCTTCAACCACTCTCTCTGAGGATCTTTTAACTTCTCTGACAAGGATATCAACCCTTGAACACTTGAATAACCTTCTTAGCTAGCTTCATAGTCTTGTATAGCTCTTAATTGGTAATCATACCTCTTGATCTCCTGCATACATGTCAATGAAATGCAAATGATAATGCTAATGTGAATGAAATGAAACATAAGCTAGGTAAAGAAATGTTGGGCAAATTTTGGGGTGCAACACATACATAGGCATGTTTGAATTTTGCATCCTGCATCCTAATTTGCATTGCAGGTTGTTCTTGGCGTCCTTGTGTTCTTATCTCTGCTTGGTTTTCTTTAGTTCAGGATTGAGGAATTCAGCTTCTACAGATACTCTACTCGAGGGAATCAACAGAAGGTGATGGATCAGGTATAGGAGGAATTGCAGGAGGTTAGGGCTCGTATGACCCAATTTATGGAACTGATGCAGACTGTCGCCAGTGGACAGGAGCAGTTGAGAACTCTCGTTCAGCCGTTGATAGCACGGGTTGACGAAGACGGTGTTTTGCAAGGAGGGGATGGTGTTGTTCATCCTCCGGTTGGCGGGTCTATTCCTCAAGGTATTCCTACTGTTGTTGTACCTCCGGGCGGAGGAGTTGCTGGTGAGAATGGTAATATCATGGGTAATGGCAGTGTGTGCATTGTGCACGGGGTTGCTAGTCCTCATTGGGAGGATAATCAAGATGATATTTTTTTTTGAAAGATCTAGATGGTGGTTTGCCAACTGAAGCCGACCGACGTTTCAAACTGATTGAGGAGAAAATGAGGTCATGAGAGAATCAGAATTCTTTAGGCTTGGATATATCTGATCTTGGTTTGGTTCCTAGGGTCAGGATTCCCCCCAAGTTTAAAGTTCCCGATTTCAATAAGTACAAAGGGATGACTTGCCCCAGAGTACACATCCGGGCCTACTTCAGGAAAATGTCTGCCTATTCCAGTGATGAGAAGCTGTTGATGCATTTCTTCCATGATAGCCTGGCTGGAACCTCATTGGAATGGTATATGGGGCTTGAGAGGACCCATATTCGTAGCTGGAAAGATTTAGCTGAGGCTTTTGTACGTCACTACCAATATAATAGTGATCTGGCACCCAATCGGGTACAATTACAAAGTCTGTCGCAGAAGAGTTCTGAGAGCTTTAAAGAGTACGCCCAGAGGTGGCGAGATCTGGATGCAAGGGTACAACCTCCTTTGGTTGAAAGGGAGTTGATAGACTTGTTCATGGCTTCGTTACCGGGTGTGTATTTTGAGAAGATGATAGGCTACATGTCTGCAGGTTTCTCTGATTTGGTGATCGCTGGTGAACAAATTGAAAGTGGGATCAAATCTGGTAAGATTTCCAATGGTGGTGGATCCTCTTCGGGAGGAACTAAGAAGCCGTATTATGTAAACCCCGAGAGAAGGGAGGGGGATGCAAATGCTATTTCGCACAAAGGTAAGGGGAGAGCTCAGTCTCGTCAGCATCATCAGGTAGCTACTGTGAATATCCCTACCGCAGCTCCGCAACAAGGCAACGCTCAGCGTCCTTATCCTGCTAGGCGCCGGATGCCTGTAGCAGTTTACAAATCCTCCGATACCCTATTCTCAGTTGTTACAACGGTTGTTACAGTTACAATTGGTGCAGCAGAGGACCTTGGCTCCTCTCACAGGTATACTGCCTCCTGGCTACGATGCAAACGCTCATTGTGATTTTCACTCAAGCGCCCCAGGGCACGACATTGACCATTGTAAAGCTTTTAAGCATAACGTCTAGGATCTGCTTGATTCTAAAGATACTAATTTCACCAATGAGGGACCCAATGTTACTCAGAACCCGATGCCGGATCATGGTGGGGTGGCAGCCAACGCTGTTATTGAAGGTGAAAAGTTGAATCTGATAACTGATGTTGAAGATTTAGAAACTCCGCTAGGTTTCGTGAAAGCTTGTTTGTTGAAGAAGGGTGTATTTCCTGGTTGTTCTGCTGACTACTCAGAATGTGAAGCGCAACCTGAGGGTTGTGATCTTTTGAAGAGGGGTATTCAGAGGATGATTGACGAAGGTTGTCTGCCATTTGACAAAGTTGTGAAAGAAGACGTTGTGAAAGAGGTGAGTAATGACGAAGTTGCCACTATTTCTATTCCATACCAGACTATCAATATTTCAGCGCCTGCCAGGCCAGCTCCGGTGACCATTACTATACTAGGGCCCATGCGTACGAGAGCACTAGAGCTATCCCATGGAACTATGGAGGAGAAGTATTCTGTAATGGGCATAAACAAGAATGGATAGAATCGCCAAGTGGAAGTTCATCGGTTGAGAACATAGTCGGTGCCGGAGGTATTACCAGAAGTGGTAGGGTTTTCTCTCCACCAGAGGTTGTTGCTGATAAGAATGACAGGGGTGAGCATAAAGCGGTGATTGAAGAGAATGCTCAACCCCAGGTTGTTAGTGGTGATCTTTCAAAGGATACGGAGGAATTCATGAGATTAATTCGATAGAGTGACTACAAGATTGTGGATCACTTGAATCAAACTCCGTCAAAAAAATTTATCTTGTCATTGTTGATGAGTTCGGAGGCGCATCGTAATGCTCTGTTGAAAGTTTTAAATGCAGCGTACGTACCCCAGGAGATTTCTGTCAATCAGTTGGAGGGGGTAGTCGCTCATGTGAATGTCGGTAATGGTCTCGGCTTTACTGATTTAGATCTGACGCCTACTGGGAGAAATCTTAATCATGCTCTGCACATATGTTGGAGTGTAGAGGATCTCTGTTGTCACATGTTTTGGTTGATACGGCGTCATCCCTCAATGTGCTTCCGAAGAAGGCATTGATGAAGTTGGACATTCAGGGTTTGTTGTGCACGCCCAGTGATCTGGTGGTTAGGGCTTTTGATGGATCAAAGAGATCAGTAGTTGGAGAAATCACGCTGCCTATTCAGATAGGGCCAGAGGTCTTTGATGCAACCTTCTACGTTATGGATATCCAGCCAGCATACAGCTGTTTGCTCAGCCGACCTTGGGTACATGTTGTTGGGGCAGTTACCTCAACGTTGCATCAAAAGCTGAAATACATGGCGGGAGGGAGTATAGTTACTATGTACGGTGAAGAAGACATTATGGTTAGCCATTTGTCATATTTCAAGTATGTAGAAGTGGATGGTAAGATCCACAAAACGCTCTGCCAGGCCTTTGAAGCGGTTCAGATTCAAGGGAAGTCTCCTGTAGCAGCCAAGGGTCCAGAGGTTTCGATGTCGTCGCTCAAGGAAGCCCGTGCTATCGTAGAATCCGGCTCGTCTCAGAAGTGGGGTCAAGTTCTCGATGTTCCTGTCAAGCAAGACATGTTTGGCCTGGGATACAAACCATCCAGTTCTTCTCAGATTCCAAGATACAGGGGGTCAGTTTTGTTCACCAGTAGTGGTGTGATTTTTGATCGGATCAATGTTGTTGAAGATGATGAAGGTGACAGTGACTGCGACATGGATGCGTGGATTCATCCATGTACTCTCGGCCAGAAGCTGTGCAACTGGACTACCGAAGAAATCATTCATGTTACTACTGCAGAGTAATGTTCATATGTTTTGATTATGTTCAGTCCTGCGTTCTGCCCAAGACGTATTGACTGATTCGTGGGGCCTTCTTGTTATTTACAGTTTATCATTAATAAAAGACGTTTCGCATTCAAATAATGTGATCCCTGTTTTTGTTTTGCATTTACACTTAACAGAAAAATGGCAATGTGTTTTGTTTGTTGCATCGCATAATAAATATAACATCCTCATGCAAGTCTTTTCTATCAGATGCCATTGGTTCAGGTTCAGCTATGACTTCGTATAACATTGATAATCCCATTTATCAAGCTGAAGATAAGACTGACGAAGAATGTGAATTGCCCAAAGAGTTAGCCAGGCTTCTCAAGCAGGAAAAAAGGGTTATTTTACCTCATCAGGAGGATATTGAGATTATTAATCTGAGTACCGAGGATGACGGGAAAGATATTAAAGTGGGGGCTGCATTGGAAGATAGTGTCAAGAGAAGATTGGTTGAAATGCTCCGAGAGTATAAAGATATCTTCGCTTGGTGTTACCAAGACATGTCTGGGCTGGATACAGATATTGTGGTACACCGGTTACCTCTCAGAGAAGATGGCTCGCTAGTCAAGCAGAAGTTGAGACGGACAAGGCCTGACATGGCAGTCAAGATCAAAGAAGAAGTTCAGAAGCAGTTGAATGTTGGGTTTGTTGCTGTCACGAATTACCCTCCGTGGGTCGCTAATATTGTTCCTGTACCTTAGAAGGATGGAAAGGTCAGGATGTGCGTTGATTATCGAGATCTGAATAAAGCAAGCTCGAAAGACGATTTCCCGCTCCCTCATATTGATGTGTTGGTTGATAACACCGCGCAGTATTCCGTATTTTTGTTCATGGATGGCTTCTCTGGGTATAACCAAATCAAGATGGCCCCGGAGGACATGGAGAAAACTACTTTCATCAAACCATGGGGGACTTTTTGCTATAAGGTGATGCCCTTTGGATTGAAAAATGCAAGGGCAACTTATCAGCGGGCGATGGTCACTTTGTTTCATGACATGATTCATCACGAGGTGGAATTCTATGTTGATGACATGATAACAAAGTCACATACGGAGGAGGGACATCTGGTCGATCTTCTGAAATTGTTCGAAAGGCTGAGGAAGTTCAAGTTGAGGCTGAATCCTAACAAGTGCACCTTCGGGGTGAGATCTGGAAAGTTACTGGGTTTCATTATCAGTGAAAAGGGTATTGAGGTAGATCCTGCCAAAATAAGAGCTATGCAAGAAATGCCTGAGCCGAGAACAGAAAAAGAGGTTCATGGTTTTCTGGGGAGATTAAACTACATTGCAAGGTTTATATCTCATTTCATAGCCACTTGTGAACCAATATTTAAACTGCTAAGAAAAGATCAAACGAACAGGTGGAATGAAAATTTCCAGAAGGCTTTTGAAAGAATAAAAGAGTATCTACAAGAACCTCCAATACTAATGCCTCCAGTTGTAGGGAGACAACTGATAATGTATCTCACGATTCTTGAGAATTCAATGGGATGTGTGCTCGGTCAACAGGACGAGTCCGGTAGAAAAGAGCATGCAATCTATTACCTGAGTAAGAAATTCACCGATTGTGAGTCGAGGTACTCGATGCTGGAAAAAAAATGTTGTGCACTCGCTTGGGCCGCAAAGCGGTTGAGATAGTACATGTTAAACCACACAACCCTATTGATTTTGAAGATGGATCCAATCAAATATGTCTTTGAAAAACAAGCACTCTCCGGAAGGATTTCCCGTTGGCAAATGGTGATAATAGAGTATGATATTCAGTATATTTCCCAGAAAGCTATTAAGGGAAGTGTCCTGTCGGAATATCTCGCGGAATAGCCGATTGAGGATTATCAGCCGATGAAGTTTGATTTCCCAGACGAAGATGTCATGTTTCTGAGAATGAAAGACTGTGATAAGCCTTTACCTGGCGAGGGTCCTGAGAGAGGATCTCAGTGGAAAATGGTTTTCGACGGAGCAGTTAATTCATATGGTAATGGAATTGGCGCGATCATTACTACTCCTCACAGTTCTCATATACCGTTCACCGCCCGATTGACATTCGCTTGCACCAATAATGAAGCCGAGTATGAAGCTTTCATTATGGGTTTAGAAGAGGCCGTTGATATGAGGATTAAGAATCTAGATGTATACGGTGATTCAGCACTGGTCGTTAACCAGATCAAAGGAGAATGGGAAACTCGTCAGGCCAACCTGGTGCCTTATAGAGATTATGCAAGGAGACTGCTGCCTTTCTTTGATAGAGTTGATTTTCATCATATGTCGAGGGCTGAGAATTATATGGCGGATGCCTTGGCCACGTTCATTTCGATGTATAAAGTGAATTTCTGGAATGAAACTCCTGCTATCACCATCATGCGTCTTGATAGACCTGCTTTTGTGTTTGACGTTGAGAAATCTTCTGACGGAAAGCCTTGGTATTTCGATATCAAGCATTTTCTCAAGACTCATGAGTACCCATCTGGGGCATCTAGCAAGGATAAGAAAACTCTAAGGAGGTTAGTCGGAAATTTCTATCTGAACAAGGATGATGTGCTTTACAGGAGAAATTTCGACATGGTCTTGCTGCGTTTTGTTGATGAACTTGAAGCAAACCTGTTGATGGAGGAAGTCCACGAGGGTTCTTTTGGTACACATGCCGGTGGACATGCATTGGCTAGAAACTTGTTGAGATCTGGGTATTATTGGATGACTATGGAATTTGATTGTTTCAAATATGCCAAAAAATGCCATAAATGCCAGATTTATACGGATAAGGTGCATGTGCCACCAGCTCCTCTGAATGTGTTGACATCTCCTTGGCCTTTTGCCATGTGGGGAATTGACGTGATTGGAAAGATTGACACAACTGCTTCTAATGGGCATCGCTTCATCCTGGTCGCGATTGATTACTTTACGAAGTCGGTAGAAGCAGCGTCCTTCGCTAATGTCACGAAGTAGGGGGTCACCCGATTCATAAAGAAGGACATCATTTGCTGTTATGGTATTCCGGAGAGAATCATTACTGATAATGGTTCAAATTTGAATAACCAAATGATGAAGGAACTGTGTCAGAGTTTCAAGATAGAACATCACAATTCTTCTTCATATCGTCCGAAGATGATTGGTGCTATTGAGGCAGCTAATAAGAATATCAAGAAGATTGTGCAGAAGATGGTTGTGACCTACAAAGACTGACACGAGATGTTGCCTTTTGCTCTTCACGGTTATCGTACTTCAGTGCGTACATCAGCCGGGGCAACTCCTTTCTCACTGGTGTATGGTACGGAAGTAGTCCTGCCATTAGAAGTTGAGATTCCTTCTTTAAGGATTTTTTCGGATGTGAAGCTTGACGAAGCTGAATGGGTGCGAACCAGGTTGAATCAGCTGAGCTTGATTGATGAAAAGAGATTAGCAGCCATCGCGCATGGCCGGTTGTATAGAAGTAGCATGAAGAAAGCCTTTGATCAGAAAGTGCATCCTCGGTGCTTCCAGACAGGTGATTTGGTGTTGAAAAGGTTCCTTCCTCCTTAGACAGATCATAGGGGAAAATGGACTTCTAACTATGAAGGTCTGTATGTGGTATGAAAGGTTTTCTCTAGCAGAGCCTTATTACTATCTACTATGGATGGTGAAGATTTTTTGTCCCCTGTGAATGCAGACGTGGTTAAAAAATACTTTGCTTAAAAGAGACCCGCTGAACACAAAAAGAGAAAAGTCCAGGCAAAAATGGGGCATCCCGGCGAACCATAAAAAGAAAAGGTTTGGGAAAAAATTAGGGATAAAAAATAAAAGATATAAACCTGCAAAGTTGAAAACTTGAAAAGGCAACTTTGACAAAAATGGCTATCCCGGTGGATTGAAAACCCGAAAGGGCGATCCAGGCAAAAGTTAGGGATTCAAAAAAGCAAATGATCGCGGTCCGTGTTCGATCTGTAAGCTTGTGAGCAGTTATCCCGAAGGAAAGGAATCAGTCCAGTCAGTCTTGTCAAAAGATGAAATATGGGGAACATCGAAGATATACAGGTCATAGCCGAATCGACACATGGTGGTTGTCTGTTTCCACATTGCCGACATGTTCATTGTAATTGTTTTCTTGTTTTTGAGCAATTACCTCTTTTTAGGAGTTGCATCTGAATTGTAATTCGCATATTTGTAGGCCCTTCATCAATAAAAGTACTCACTTCAGTCAAAGAGCTTTCTTTTTCTTGTCCATTTTACTGTTTTGTTTGCGAAATGTCTGTTATTTTGGTAAACATTGCAGGTGAAGGCAAGAGGTTGTACAGAGCATAACGAAAGCGCTGACTTTGCTTGATCAGCAGGATCATGGATGGTAACTGAGGTAACCATTTCACATGTAGGGAATTTCTGTTGTTTTTCTTTGTTGCAGGTCAACAAGGTTATCACAATCAGTTGAGTTTCCCTTATCCTCAGCAGTTCAAGTCGCAACAAGTAGCAGTGGTTGTCAGCCGAGTATTCTCGACGAATTAAGTGTGGTGTTTCCGGCAGAATGGGCTTGTTTCCCCTAGCAGAGATTTCGCTTCAGTGAAGGGGTCAGTTTATCCCCCGGAAGAGCTGCGTCCTCTTCGGCAGGGTCCGATTACCGAGTTTGAAATGTTATTTCTCAACAGAACAAAGCCTTATCTTCGTGAGAAAGTGAGTCCCCAGTAGGGTGGAGTTGTTCTCAGCATATCAGGATAGAGGTGTTTCCCTCAATGATGGGATGGTTTGTACATCAGTGGAGGCAACGTCAGTGACGACCTTCCCCACGGAGTTAGTTCAGGATTTTCTCCAGCAGAGCGCAGTGCTGATTCTCTCGATAGAGTAAGTGGTAGAACAGGAGTCTGGATTTTCCCCAGCAGATTCAAGTTTCCCATAGAGTAGTAGTATCTGATATTCCTCAACAAGACAAGTTGATATTTGATGTAATCCCAAGCAGAGCGGATTTTCGCCCCGAGCAGGATGGGGTTTTCAGGAATGCCGTTCAGGGCAAGTCTCTTGAGCAGGATAAAGTCAATCTTCGGTGATCGATTGTTTTTCCCCCGCAGAGATGGCTTCTGCAACAGAAGAGGTGTGATTTAAGCATCGAATTGGTTGTGTCCCCGCAGAGTTATTCAAGTTCCCAGGAGATTTAATCTTCGATGGTGTGGATTTCTCTTCACGAGGCAGAGTTTTTCTCGCCGACAGAGTGGGTATCTTTTCTCCCTAGCATTTATTTTGCTGAATGGTTCGTTTGCATTTTCATTTTGCATTAGCATCCTCCCAAATGCGTAGCATTTCCATTTCGTATGAAACATTACGCTATTTTCAAACATATGCATCTGAAACATAAGCCAAGTTTGGTGTTTTGGGACCGGATATCTTTTTCGGCAGAGATTGTTTGAATCAAGGGGTTTTCGTGTTATCCACGTCAGGATAGATTTCTAGATCAGGTTTTTATCAGATTTCTTCCCAGCTGAGTAGTTTGGGTAAATGTTTTCGCTTTCTCCAGGTGAGTCGCTTGGGAATGTTGCCTTCCCTGGTCCAACTTGTGGTTCTTCCTCAACGGAGTTGTTCCGACTTTTGGTTGGTCATTGTTGTTTATTTCAACTTTTGGTTGATGACTCAGTGGCGTTTGGATGTTATTCCAACTTTTGGTGGTTGTTCTTTATTGCTCTCAGCGGAGTCGTAGATTCCAACTTTTGGTAGGTACCCTCCTGCATATGGTTGTATTTGGTGATCCCAACTGTTGGTTGGTAATCTAGGGCTTCCCCGAGCGAAGTCTTTATTTCAACTTTTGATTGATAATCCTTGTTGTTCTTACTCTTGGTTAGTAGCCGTTGTTCTAACTTTTGGTTAGTGGCCTTTTATTTCAACTCTTGGTTGATAATCCGGGATGATTATCTCAACTTTTGGTTGGTAGTCTTTGTGCTGGAGTCAGCTTTCTGTAGCGTCCCCCAGCTATCCTGACTTTTGGTTAGTAGCTTTTGGTCGATGAGGACTTTTCCCAGCAATCCTAACTCTTGGTTAGCGGCTTGTGTTTTGACCTTGGATCAACGGAATTTCATGGTGATTCTAACTGTTGGTTAATACCTTTGTTTCCCAACTTTTGGTTGGAAGTTTTCCCCTTCGGTTGTCCCAACTATTGGTTAGTATCCCCCTATTTCCCCAGTAAGGTCGGTTTGAGACGTCTATTGTCGTTCCAACTTTTGGTTGGTAGTCCTCCTTTTTCCCTGAAGAGTCGTTATCTCAACTTTTGGTTAATAAGAAGATCTGGTGTTTTCAACTCTTGGTTGGTAGTTCTCCCTTTATTCCTCAACGGAGTCGTTATCTCAACTTTTGGTTGATGAGGAGATTTGGCATTTTCCAACTTTTGGTTGGTGGTTATGGTTTCTCCGGTATAGTCAATCGTGGATGTCGGTTCGTTTTCTAACTCTTGGTTGGTAGCCTTGGATTCCCAAGTGAGGTTGTCGTATCCGGTGTGGTCGATTTGTTGACGATTTTCCAACTCTTAGTTGGTAACTTTGGTACTCTGTTTGTTGAATCTGACTTTTTGGTTAGTATGCCTCCTCAGCAGAGTTGTCGTTTTCCGACTCTTGGTTGGTAGGGGTGGTGTTATCCTCAGAGAATGACTCTTATCTCATCTTTTGGATGATGCAGTTAGATTGTTGGCCTGTGATGGATGTTGACTCCCTAGCGAGGTCGTCTCGTCATGGAAGTTCCGGTTGGTGTTGTGGTAATCCCGACTTTTGGTCGGTAGTATTTGGGTTCTTATCCCATCTCTTGGATGGGCTTCTTTGATTGTAGTCCTATGGTAGATGTTTGTTCTCCATAGAGTCATCTGTTTGGTCTACTCTTTCCCTAGTGGGGTCCTCACAAGGATGTTTGGTTACTCTTTTGTTCCCCAGCAGGGTTTGTTCCAACTTTTGGTGGGTATTCCGAGTTTATCCCGACTCTTGGTTGGTATTTGGTGGTGGTTTCGTCCCAACTCTTGGTTGGTATCCTCCATGCGTTTTCTCGACTTTTAGTTGGCATCTTTTGGATGAAGTTTAGATTGTATTGAATTGTTATCCCCAGCACGTCGTTTCCCGACTCTTGGTTGATAGTCGTTGTGTTGCATTCCTGCGGAGTGCAAATTTCCGGGTTATTTGGTATTCAATCACCTTGTACTTTGAATGGTTGAAAGCGGATGCTTTTCCTCCCTTCAGGCCCAAGTTGTTTGAATAGGGGCAGCTGTAGCACCCCAAAATTTTCCTTCTCGTTTTATACTTGGCTTATGTTTCATTTTCGCATTTAGCATTTTGCATTGCATAACATTCGGTCTCGAGGCATGGGATCAAGGCATTCCTGTGGCTTAGGTGCATTTCGGAGCAAGAGATTGAACAACGAACAGAGAGCATCAGAGCTTCATCATTTATTTTGCCCAGCAATCGAGTGATCGATTTTATTCTGTTTTGCAGGTTAATTCCAGATCAGAAATCAGCATTCAGACTCATAACAAGTATTTTCATAGTGACGACAGTCAAAAACGAGGTTCAGCAGCTAAACAGAGCTCCAGACAGTTGAAACAGGGCAAATGGACAGATTTCCCACCAAAAGGCACCAAATTCAAATTTTTGACTATGTTAATCGATTAACACATATAGTTAACCGATTAACCATTTGAAAATCAGCCCAGAATTGAAGTTTTAACAGTGTTAACCGGTTAACGCATATGGTTAACCGGTTAACCATAGCAGAATTTGCCTTGTACGTGAATTTTCAAGTGGATTTGCTTTGGGGTCCAATTTTGATGACTTGAAAGCCCATTTTTGCACTTGGGAAGGATCTAAAACATTATTTGAAATTTGGTTAAATTTCATTTCCCTCCAAATTTCCAAACCTCTTTCCATACCACAATTTCCAAACTAACTTCTAACCCTTGCTTTGGATCCCATACCAAGAGAGTATTTAAATGATTTTACTCCAAAGCAAGCCATTCTAACCTTCATAATTTCCATTTCAAATTCAGAGTTGATCAATTCTCTCAATTTCCTCCATAGCCAAAACCTTCATTCAAAGCTCATTTTCCTTGGAACTATTGATTCTTCATTGGAATCAATAGCTTCTTGAGCATAATCCTCCATCTACCATCATCATTTGATCAATTCTCATCTTCAATTTTTGTGCAAGTTCAGATCTGGATTTTGAAGTGATTGTAGAAGTGTTTATTTGGAGTAATTTGGCTTAATTGTGAAGGATCTTCATTCATACATCATCAACTAGCTTGGATCTTGAAGTATTCCGGACTTCTTTGCTTAGATCTACACAATTATAGTTGATTCAACAATTACCGAATCAATTCTCCGATTCGTAGGTTGGATTTCTGATCCGATTTAATTTAAGAGCTTATTTGCATATTCACCATGTTAATCTTCATATTCGATTAAATTGTGATTGATTTGATTTGGTTGATCCATGATCTGGTTGTGTTGATCTATTTGCATGCTGTTTAAATCATGATTTTCTGGTTTATATTCGTGAATAAGTGATTATGCAATCATCTGGTTGATCGAATAAGTGCTTATTTGCTGGAAAGTGGTTATGTTTCCTGTTTTTCTGCTTCTGGTACAGTGTTAACCGGTTAACGTATACGGTTAACCGATTAACCAACTCAAATATTCAAATATTTCAAAGTTTTTAGGGTTTCAACCGGTTAACGCCTGGTGTTAACCGATTAACACCTATGAATTTCCAGATTTTCACACGTTTTACACAGGTTAACCGATTAACCGTATGTGTTAACCGATTAACACTGTGCTAGAATTCCATATTTTGCTGTTTTCTTGCATGTTCACATACCAGTTCCATTCGAAACATCATAGAATTGAATTGTTTTGGATATTTGCTATTGTTTGTGGTTGTTTAATCATGATGTTATTGCGATGTCTGATTATTCTTTCAATTATTTGCATGTTTGTATGTGGTTCGAGTCGATCATTCGTTTGCATGTTCGTATGCTTTCATCTCTTGTTTTCTCCACATGTTTGCATCATTCTTGCATCACTGTTGAGGTCGAGACGCGCTTGTGGCGGCTACTGCCCCACACACTTTTCCTCCCTCCCACCATTCTAATTGTGCATTTTTCATGTTTTCATTTATCTACTTGTGATTGATCCTTCCTTTGTTCTTCTTGTGCTTTCTTGCCATGATCCCCATAGGATTCCTAGTCCCTCAGTCTAGGATGGGAGTAGGAGAGACATTAGGTGCTCAATCCAAGTATGCTAACATTAGGGTAGATGTTTCCCCTTCTTATCCAAACTTTAGGAGTACTTTGCATGACAACGTTAGGGCCGAGTTTCCCTTAGACCTTCCGTGCGTCTCTCTTCTCATCTCAAAATCATGCTAACTCATTTAATAAAGGCGATAAACGTTGCGCGCTACGAGCCTTAAGCTACATGGGGAATGATGAGTGAGGGGTCTCCTCTCGCTTATCTAGAATGTTTAGTATTCGTCCCGTTTGGGGGCGATATACGACGCATTCGCCTCCGTGTCATAGTCTTTAGTGCAACGTGAATCACAAACCGACTTAATTCACTTCACTAAAAAATACAAAACAAATTCAAACCTTTATACTTCGGGATTAATCGGGAACTTTTTTTTTCTTCGGAAAAGAGAGTTTTGTTAAGCTTTAATTCTACCGCAAACAGGCTTCGTCCGTAACTGCTGGAATTATTGTTTAACTCTTTTCGATTAAAACGCTTAATCAACCAGTGGTTTCGTGTACGCCCAAACTACGTGTGCTCTGATCTTTCATACCAGATGAAAGTACGAAGGCACAAGACGCAATGTCTTGGTTAGCAACCTCCCCCCTTCTTCCGTAGTTAGCCGAACTACGTTGACTCTGATCTTTCATACCAGATGAAAACACGTAGGCACAGAGTCGCGATGCTCTGTCGAGTCTCTCTTTTATTTTCTTTTTGTTCCGCAAGCCTGTAGCGTAGATAGTTTAAACACACCCTTAGATAGAACATCTGACCTTGCTATCAGGCATTTGTTAAACAAACAGGCATCGAATTTGATGCCCGGCTCAACCCGAAGTTGAGAAGAACATGTGACCTCGCTGTCAGGAATCAGTTAAACAACTAGGAATTGAACCCGAAGGCCGGCTCAACCCGAAGTTGAGAAGAACATCTGACCTCGCCACCAGGAACCTGTTAAACACACATGCATCGAACCCGAAGGCCGGCTCAACCCGAAGTTGAGAAAAACATCTGACCTCGCTGTCAGGCATCTATTAAACAAACAGGCGTCGAACCCGAAAGCTGGCTCAACCCGAAGTTGAGAAGAACATATGACCTTGCTGTCAGGCATCTCTTAAATAAACAGGCATCGATCCTGAAGCCCGACTCAAAATGAAGTTGAGAAGTACATCTGACCTCGCCGTCAGGACACTGTTAAACAAACAGGCATCGAACCCGGAGGCCGGCTCAACACGAAATTGAGAAGAACATCTGACCTCACTGTTAGGCATCGGTTAAACAAAAAGGCATTGATCCCGAAGGCCGGCTAAACACGAAGTTAAGAGGAAAATCTAACCTCGCCGTCAGGCATCTGTTAAACATTCAGGCAACGAACCCGTTGGCCGGCTCAACACGAAGTTGAGAGGAACATCTGACCTCGCTGTCAAGCATCTGTTAAAAAATCAGGCATCGAATCTGAAGGGCGGCTCAACCCGAAGTTCATAATAACATTAGCCCTCGCAATCAGGCACCTGTTAAACAAACAGGCATCGAACCCGAAGGGCGGCTCAACACGAAGTTGAGAGGAACATTTGACCTCGCCATCAAGCATCTGTTAAACAAACAGGTATCATACCCGAAGTTGAGAAGAACATCTGACCTCGCCGTCAGGCATCCGTTAAACAAACAGGCATCGAACCCGAAGGCCGTCTCAACCCTTAGTTGAGAAGAACAGCTGACCTCGCTGTCAAGCATCTGTTTAACAAACAGGCATCGAACCCGAAGGTCGGCTCAACCCGAAGTGTAGAAGAACAGCTGACCTCGCTGTCAGGAATCTGTTAAACAAACAGGCATTGCACTCGAAGGCCGGCTCAACACGAAGTTCATAAGAATATCTGACCTTACCGTCAGGGATCTGTTAAACAAATAGGAATCAATTCTGAAGTTGAGAAGAACATATGACCTCGTTGTCATGCATCAGTTAAACAAACAGGAATCGAACCCAAAGTTGAAAAGAACTTCTAACCTTTCCGTCAGGCATCAGTTAAACAAACAGGCATAGAACTTGAAGGCCGGCTCAACACGAAGTTCATTGGAATATCTGACCTCGCCTTCAGGGATCTGTTAAACAAACAGGCATCGAACCCGAAGGCGGGCTCAACCCGAAGTTGAGAAGAACATCTGACCTCGCTATCAGGCATCTGATAAACAAACAGGCATCGAATTTGATGGCCGGCTCAACCTGAAGTTGAGAAGAACATCTGACCTCGTTGTCAGGCATCAATTAAACAAACAAGAATCAAACTCGAAGTTGAAAAAGACATATGACCTCGCCGCCAGGCATCTGTTAAACAAACAGGCATCGAACATGAAGGTCGGCTCAACCCGAAGTTAAGAAGAACATCTGACTTCGCTGTCAGGCATCTTTTAAACAAAAAGGCATCGAACCTGAAGTCCGGTTAAACACGAATTTCATTGGAATATCTGACCTCGCCTTCAGGGATCTGTTAAATAAACAGCCATCGAACCCGAAGGCCGGCTCAACCCGAAGTTGAGAAGAACATCTGACCTCGCTGTCCGGCATCGGTTAAACAAACAGGCATCGAATTTGATGGTCGACTCAACCCAAAGTTTAGAAGAACATCTGACCTCGCCGTAAGGCATCTGTTAAACAAACAGGCATCGAACCCGAAGGCCTGCTCAACCCGAAGTTGAGAAGAACATCTGACCTTGCTGTCAAGCATCAGTTAAACAAACAGGCATCGAATTTGATGGTCGGCTCAACCCAAAGTTTAGAAGAACATCTGACCTCGCCGTAAGGCATCTGTTAAACAAACAGGCATCGAACCTGAAGGTCGGCTCAACCCGAAGTTGAGAAGAACATCTGACTTCCCCTTCAGGCATCTGTTAAACAAACACGCATCAAACCCGAAGGCCGGCTCAACCCAAAAATGAGAAGAACATCTGACCTCATCGTCAGGCATCTATTAAACAAACAGGCATCGAACCCGAAGGCCGGCTCAACACGAAGTTAAGAAGTACATCTGACCTCGGCGTCATGGATCTGTTAAACAAACAGGCATCGAACCCGAAGGCCAGTACAACCCGAAGTTGAGAAGAACATTTGACCTCGCCGTCAGGCATCTGTTAAAGAAACAGGCATCGAACCCGAGGGTCGTCTCAACCCTTAGTTGAGAAGAACATCTGAGCTCGCCGTCAAGCATCTTTTTAACAAACACATATCGAACCCGAAGGCCGGCTCAACCCGAAGTTGAGAAGAATATCTGACCTCTACGTCAGGCATCTGTTAAAAAAACAGGCATCACATTTGAAGGCCGGCTAAACACGAAGTTCATAAGAATATCTGACCTCGCCGTCAGGGATCTGTTAAACAAATAGGCATCAAATCCAAAGTTGAGAAAAACATCTGACTTCGTTATCATGCATCAGTTAAACAAATAAGAATCGAACCTGAAGTTGAGAAGAACATCTGACCTTGCCGTCAGGCATCTGTTAAACAAACAGGCATTGAACTCGAAGGCCGGCTCAACATGAAGTTCATTGGAATATCTGACCTCGCCTTCAGGGATCTGTTAAACAAACAGGCATCGAACCCGAAGGCCGGCTCAACCCGAAGTTGAGAAGAACATCTGACCTCGCTGTGAGGCATCTGTTAAACAAACAGGCATCGAATTTGATGGTCGGCTAAACCCAAAGTTGAGAAGAACATCTGACTTCGCCGTAAGGCATCTGTTAAACAAACAGGCATCAAACCCGAAGACCTGCTCAACCCGAAGTTGAGAAGAACATCTGACCTTGCTGTCAAGCACCTGTTTAACAAATAGGCATCGAACCCGAAGGTCGGCTCAACCAGAAGTGTAGGAGAACATCTGACCTCTGTGTCAGGCATCTGTTAAACAAACAGGCATTGCACTCGAAGGCCGGCTCAACATGAAGTTCATAAGAATATCTGACCTTGCCGTCAGGGATCTGTTAAACAAATAGGAATCAATTCCGAAGTTGAGAAGAACATATGACCTCGTTGTCATGCATCAGTTAAACAAACAGGAATCGAACCCGAAGTTGAAAAGAACTTCTAACCTTTCCGTCAGGCATCAGTTAAACAAACAGGCATAGAACTTGAAGGCCGGCTCAACACGAAGTTCATTGGAATATCTGACCTCGCCTTCAGGGATCTGTTAAACAAACAGGCATCGAACCCGAAGGCGGGCTCAACCCGAAGTTGAGAAGAACATCTGACCTCGCTATCAGGCATCTGATAAACAAACAGGCATCGAATTTGATGGCCGGCTCAACCTGAAGTTGAGAAGAACATCTGACCTCGTTGTCAGGCATCAATTAAACAAACAAGAATCAAACTCGAAGTTGAAAAAGACATATGACCTCGCCGCCAGGCATCTGTTAAACAAACAGGCATCGAACATGAAGGTCGGCTCAACCCGAAGTTAAGAAGAACATCTGACTTCGCTGTCAGGCATCTGTTAAACAAAAAGGCATCGAACCTGAAGTCCGGTTAAACACGAATTTCATTGGAATATCTGACCTCGCCTTCAGGGATCTGTTAAATAAACAGCCATCGAACCCGAAGGCCGGCTCAACCCGAAGTTGAGAAGAACATCTGACCTCGCTGTCCGGCATCGGTTAAACAAACAGGCATCGAATTTGATGGTCGACTCAACCCAAAGTTTAGAAGAACATCTGACCTCGCCGTAAGGCATCTGTTAAACAAACAGGCATCGAACCCGAAGGCCTGCTCAACCCGAAGTTGAGAAGAACATCTGACCTTGCTTTCAAGCATCAGTTAAACAAACAGGCATCGAATTTGATGGTCGGCTCAACCCAAAGTTTAGAAGAACATCTGACCTCGCCGTAAGGCATCTGTTAAACAAACAGGCATCGAACCTGAAGGTCGGCTCAACCCGAAGTTGAGAAGAACATCTGACTTCCCCGTCAGGCATCTGTTAAACAAACACGCATCAAACCCGAAGGCCGGCTCAACCCAAAAATGAGAAGAACATCTGACCTCATCGTCAGGCATCTATTAAACAAACAGGCATCGAACCCGAAGGCCGGCTCAACACGAAGTTAAGAAGTACATCTGACCTCGGCGTCATGGATCTGTTAAACAAACAGGCATCGAACCCGAAGGCCAGTACAACCCGAAGTTGAGAAGAACATTTGACCTCGCCGTCAGGCATCTGTTAAAGAAACAGGCATCGAACCCGAGGGTCGTCTCAACCCTTAGTTGAGAAGAACATCTGAGCTCGCCGTCAAGCATCTTTTTAACAAACACATATCGAACCCGAAGGCCGGCTCAACCCGAAGTTGAGAAGAACATCTGACCTCTACGTCAGGCATCTGTTAAAAAAACAGGCATCACATTTGAAGGCCGGCTAAACACGAAGTTCATAAAAATATCTGACCTCGCCGTCAGGGATCTGTTAAACAAATAGGCATCAAATCCAAAGTTGAGAAAAACATCTGACTTCGTTATCATGCATCAGTTAAACAAATAAGAATCGAACCTGAAGTTGAGAAGAACATCTGACCTTGCCGTCAGGCATCAGTTAAACAAAAAGGCATTGAACTCGAAGGCCGGCTCAACATGAAGTTCATTGGAATATCTGACCTCGCCTTCAGGGATCTGTTAAACAAACAGGCATCGAACCCGAAGGCCGGCTCAACCCGAAGTTGAGAAGAACATCTGACCTCGCTGTGAGGCATCTGTTAAACAAACAGGCATCGAATTTGATGGTCGGCTAAACCCAAAGTTGAGAAGAACATCTGACTTCGCCGTAAGGCATCTGTTAAACAAACAGGCATCAAACCCGAAGACCTGCTCAACCCGAAGTTGAGAAGAACATCTGACCTTGCTGTCAAGCACCTGTTTAACAAATAGGCATCGAACCCGAAGGTCGGCTCAACCCGAAGTGTAGGAGAACATCTGACCTCTGTGTCAGGCATCTGTTAAACAAACAGGCATTGCACTCGAAGGCCGGCTCAACACGAAGTTCATAAGAATATCTGACCTTGCCGTCAGGGATCTGTTAAACAAATAGGCATCAAATCCGAAGTTGAGAAGAACATCTGACTTCGTTGTCATGCATCAGTTAAACAAATAGGAATCAGACCCGAAGTTGAGAAGAACATCTGACCTTGTCGTCAGGCATCAGTTAAACAAACAGGCATTGAACTCGAAGGAGGACTCAACACGAAGTTCATTGGAATATATGACCTCGCCTTCAGGGATCTGTTAAACAAACAGGCATCGAACCTGAAGGCGGGCTCAACCCGAAGTTGAGAAGAACATCTGACCTCGCTATCAGGCATCTGTTAAACAAACAGGCATCGAATTTGATGGCCGGCTCAACCTGAAGTTGAGAAGAACATCTGACCTCGTTGTCAGGCATCAATTAAACAAACAAGAATCAAACTCGAAGTTGAAAAAGACATATGACCTTGCCGCCAGGCATCTGTTAAACAAACAGGCATCGAACCTGAAGGTCGGCTCAACCCGAAGTTAAGAAGAACATCTGACTTCGCTGTCAGGCATCTGTTAAACAAAAAGACATCGAACCCGAAGTCCGGTTAAACACGAATTTCATTGGAATATCTGACCTCGCCTTCAGGGATCTGTTAAATAAACATCCATCGAACCCGAAGGCCGGCTTAACCCGAAGTTGAGAAAAACATCTAACCTCGCTGTCAGGCATCGGTTAAATAAACAGGCATCGCATTTGATGGTCGGCTCAACCCAAAGTTTAGAAGAACATCTGACCTCGCCGTAAGGCATCTGTTAAACAAACAGGCATCGAACCCGAAGGCCTGCTCAACCCGAAGTTGAGAAGAACATCTGACCTCGTTGTCAAGCATCAATTAAATAAACAGGCATCGAATTTGATGGTCGGCTCAACCCAAAGTTTAGAAGAACATCTGACCTCGCCGTAAGACATCTGTTAAACAAACAGGCATCGAACCTGAAGGTCTGCTCAACCCGAAGTTGAGAAGAACATCTAACTTCCCCGTCAGGCATCTGTTAAACAAACACGCATCAAACCCGAAGGCCGGCTCAACCCAAAAATGAGAAGAACATATGACCTCATCGTCAGGCATCTATTAAACAAACAGGCATCGAACCCGAAGGCCGGCTCAACACGAAGTTAAGAAGTACATCTGACCTCGGCGTCATGGATCTGTTAAACAAACAGGCATCGAACCCGAAGGCCAGTACAACCCGAAGTTGAGAAGAACATTTGACCTCGCCGTCAGGCATCTGTTAAAGAAACAGGCATCGAACCCGAGGGTCGTCTCAACCCTTAGTTGAGAAGAACATCTGAGCTCGCCGTCAAGCATCTTTTTAACAAACACATATCGAACCCGAAGGCCGGCTCAACCCGAAGTTGAGAAGAACATCTGACCTCTACATCAGGCATCTGTTAAAAAAACAGGCATCACATTCGAAGGCCGGCTAAACACGAAGTTCATAAGAATATCTGACCTCGCCGTCAGGGATCTGTTAAACAAATAGGCATCAAATCCAAAGTTGAGAAAAACATCTGACTTCGTTATCATGCATCAGTTAAACAAATAAGAATCGAACCTGAAGTTGAGAAGAACATCTGACCTTGCCGTCAGGCATTAGTTAAACAAACAGGCACTGAACTCGAAGGCCGGCTCAACATGAAGTTCATTGGAATATCTGACCTCGCCTTCAGGGATTTGTTAAACAAACAGGCATCGAACCCGAAGGCCGGCTCAACCCGAAGTTGAGAAGAACATCTGACCTCGCTGTTAGGCATCTGTTAAACAAACAGGCATCGAATTTGATGGTCGGCTAAACCCAAAGTTGAGAAGAACATCTGACTTCGCCGTAAGGCATCTGTTAAACAAACAGGCATCAAACCCGAAGACCTGCTCAACCCGAAGTTGAGAAGAACATCTGACCTTGCTGTCAAGCACCTGTTTAACAAATAGGCATCGAACCCGAAGGTCGGCTCAACCCGAAGTGTAGGAGAACATCTGACCTCTATGTCAGGCATCTGTTAAACAAACAGGCATTGCACTCGAAGGCCGGCTCAACACGAAGTTCATAAGAATATCTGACCTTGTCGTCAGGGATCTGTTAAACAAATAGGCATCAAATCCGAAGTTGAGAAGAACATCTGACTTCGTTGTCATGCATCAGTTAAACAAATAGGAATCAAACCTGAAGTTGAGAAGAACATCTGACCTTGTCGTCAGGCATCAGTTAAACAAACAGGCATTGAACTCGAAGGAGGACTCAACACGAAGTTCATTGGAATATATGACCTCGCCTTCAGGGATCTGTTAAACAAACAGGCATCGAACCTGAAGGCGGGCTCAACCCGAAGTTGAGAAGAACATCTGACCTTGCTATCAGGCATCTGTTAAACAAACAGGCATCGAATTTGATGGCCGGCTCAACCTGAAGTTGAGAAGAACATCTGACCTCGTTGTCAGACATCAATAAAACAAACAAGAATCAAACTCGAAGTTGAAAAAGACATATGACCTTGCCGCCAGGCATCTGTTAAACAAACAGGCATCGAACCTGAAGGTCGGCTCAACCCGAAGTTAAGAAGAACATCTGACTTCGCTGTCAGGCATCTGTTAAACAAAAAGGCATCGAACCCGAAGTACGGTTAAACACGAATTTCATTGGAATATCTGACCTCGCCTTCAGGGATCTGTTAAATAAACATCCATCGAACCCGAAGGCCGGCTTAACCCGAAGTTGAGAAAAACATCTAACCTCGCTGTCAGGCATCGGTTAAATAAACAGGCATCGCATTTGATGGTCGGCTCAACCCAAAGTTTAGAAGAACATCTGACCTCGCCGTAAGGCATCTGTTAAACAAACAGGCATCGAACCCGAAGGCCTGCTCAACCCGAAGTTGAGAAGAACATCTGACCTCGTTGTCAAGCATCAATTAAACAAACAGGCATCGAATTTGATGGTCGGCTTAACCCAAAGTTTAGAAGAACATCTGACCTCGCCGTAAGACATCTGTTAAACAAACAGGCATCGAACCTGAAGGTCGGCTCAACCCGAAGTTGAGAAGAACATCTAACTTCCCCGTCAGGCATCTGTTAAACAAACACGCATCAAACCCGAAGGCCGGCTCAACCCAAAAATGAGAAGAACATATGACCTCATCGTCAGGCATCTATTAAACAAACAGGCATCAAACCCGAAGGCCGGCTCAACACGAAGTTAAGAAGTACATCTGACCTCGGTGTCATGGATCTGTTAAACAAACAGGCATCGAACCCGAAGGCCAGTACAACCCGAAGTTGAGAAGAACATTTGACCTCGCCGTCAGGCATCTGTTAAAGAAACAGGCATCGAACCCGAGGGTCGTCTCAACCCTTAGTTGAGAAGAACATCTGAGCTCGCCGTCAAGCATCTTTTTAACAAACACATATCGAACCCGAAGGCCGGCTCAACCCGAAGTTGAGAAGAACATCTGACCTCTACGTCAGGCATCTGTTAAAAAAACAGGCATCACATTCGAAGGCCGGCTAAACACGAAGTTCATAAGAATATCTGACCTCGCCGTCAGGGATCTGTTAAACAAATAGGCATCAAATCCAAAGTTGAGAAAAACATCTGACTTCGTTGTCATGCATCAGTTAAACAAATAAGAATCGAACCCGAAGTTGAGAAGAACATCTGACCTTGCCGTCAGGCATCAGTTAAACAAACAGGCATTGAACTCGAAGGTCGGCTCAACATGAAGTTCATTGGAATATCTGACCTCGCCTTCAGGGATCTGTTAAACAACCAGGCATCGAACCCGAAGGCCGGCTCAACTCGAAGTTGAGAAGAACATCTGACCTCGCTGTCAGGCATCTGTTAAACAAATAGGCATCGAATTTGATGGTCGGCTAAACCCAAAGTTGAGAAGAACATCTGACTTCGCCGTAAGGCATCTGTTAAACAAACAGGCATCAAACCCGAAGACCTGCTCAACCCGAAGTTGAGAAGAACATCTGACCTCGCCTTCAGGCATCTGTTAAACAAACAAGAATCGAACCCGAAGGACGGCTCAACACGAAGTTGAGATGTACATCTAACCTCGCCGTCAAGGATCTGTTAAACAAACAGGCATCGAACCCGGTGGTCGGCTCAACCCGAAGTTGAGAAGAACATCTGACCCCAATGTCCGGCATCGGTTAAACAAACAGGCATCGAATTTGATGGTCGGCTCACCCCGAAGTTGAAAAGAACATCTGACTTCATTGTCAGGCATCAGTTAAACAAACAAGAATCGAACTCGATGATGACAAGAACATATGAACACACCGTCAGGCATCTGTTAAACAAACAGGCATCGAACCTGAAGGTCGGCTCAACCCGAAGTTGAGAAGAACATCTGACTTCAGCCTCAGGCATCTGTTAAACAAACACGCATCAAACCCGAAGGCCGGCTCAACCCAAAAATTAGAAGAACATCTGATCTCATCGTCAGGCATCTATTAAACAAACAGGCATCGAACCCGAAGGCCGGCTCAACACGAAGTTAAGAAGTACATCTGACCTCGCCGTCATGGATCTGTTAAACAAATAGGCATCGAACTCGAAGGCCAGTACAACCCGAAGTTGAGAAGAACATCTAACCTCGCCGTCAGGCATCTGTTAAACAAACAGGCATCGAACCCGAGGGTCGTCTCAACCTTTAGTTGAGAAGAACATCTGAGCTCGCCGTCAAGCATCTTTTTAACAAACACATATCGAACCCGAAGGCCGGCTCAACCCGAAGTTGAGAAGAACATCTGATCTCTACGTCAGGCATCTGTTAAAAAAACAAGCATCACATTCGAAGGCCGGCTAAACACGAAGTTCATAAGAATATCTGACCTCGCCGTCAGGGATCTGTTAAACAAATAGGCATCAAATCCAAAGTTGAGAAAAACATCTGACTTCGTTGTCATGCATCAGTTAAACAAATAAGAATCGAACCCGAAGTTGAGAAGAACATCTGACCTTGCCGTCAGGCATCAGTTAAACAAACAGGCATTGAACTCGAAGGTCGGCTCAACATGAAGTTCATTGGAATATCTGACCTCGCCTTCAGGGATCTGTTAAACAACCAGGCATCGAACCCGAAGGCCGGCTCAACTCGAAGTTGAGAAGAACATCTGACCTCGCTGTCAGGCATCTGTTAAACAAATAGGCATCGAATTTGATGGTCGGCTAAACCCAAAGTTGAGAAGAACATCTGACTTCGCCGTAAGGCATCTGTTAAACAAACAGGCATCAAACCCGAAGACCTGCTCAACCCGAAGTTGAGAAGAACATCTGACCTCCCCTTCAGGCATCTGTTAAACAAACAAGAATCGAACTCGAAGGACGGCTCAACACGAAGTTGAGATGTACATCTAACCTCGCCGTCAAGGATCTGTTAAACAAACAGGCATCGAACCCGGTGGCCGGCTCAACCCGAAGTTGAGAAGAACATCTGACCCCAATGTCCGGCATCGGTTAAACAAACAGGCATCGAATTTGATGGTCGGCTCACCCCGAAGTTGAAAAGAACATCTGACTTCATTGTCAGGCATCAGTTAAACAAACAAGAATCGAACTCGATGATGACAAGAACATATGAACACACCGTCAGGCATCTGTTAAACAAACAGGCATCGAACCTGAAGGTCGGCTCAACCCGAAGTTGAGAAGAACATCTGACTTCAGCCTCAGGCATTTGTTAAACAAACACGCATCAAACCCGAAGGCCGGCTCAACCCAAAAATTAGAAGAACATCTGATCTCATCGTCAGGCATCTATTAAACAAACAGGCATCGAACTCGAAGTCCGGCTCAACACGAAGTTAAGAAGTACATCTGACCTCGCCGTCATTGATCCGTTAAAAAAACAGGCATCGAACGAGAAGGCCAGCACAACCCGAAGTTGAGAAGAACATCTGACCTCGTCGTCAGGCATCTGTTAAACAAACAGGCATCGAACCCGAGGGTTGTCTCAACCATTAGTTAAGAAGAATATCTGAGCTCGCTGTAAAGCATCTTTTTAACAAACACATATCTAACCCGAAGGCCGGCTCAACCCGAAGTTGAGAAGAAAATATGACCTCTACGTCAGGCATCTGTTAAAAAAACAGGCATCCCACTCGAAGGCCGGCTAAACATAAAGTTCATAAGAATATCTGACCTCGCCGTCAGGGATCTGCTAAATAAATAGGCATCAAATCCGAAGTTGAGAAGAACATTTGACTTCGTTGTCATGCATCAGTTAAACAAATAGGAATCGAACCCGAAGTTGAGAAGAACATCTAACCTTGCCGTCAGGCATCAGTTAAAAAAACAGACATTGAACTCGAAGGCCGACTCAACACGAAGTTCATTGGAACATCTGACCTCGCTGTCAGGCATCTGTTAAACAAACATGCATCGAATTTGATGGTCGGCTCAACCCAAAGTTGAGAAGAACATCTGACTTCGCTATAAGGCATCTATTAAACAAACAGGCATCAAACCCGAAGGCCTGCTCAACCTAAAGTTGAGAAGAACATCTGACCTTGCTTTCAGGCATCTGTTAAACAAACAGGCATCGAACCCGAAGGCCGACTCAACACGAAGTTGAGAAGTACATATGACCTCGTCGTCAAGGATCTGTTAAACAAACAGGCTTCGAACCCGGAGGCCGGTCAACCCGAAGTGGAGAAGAACATCTGACCTCGCTGTCCGGCATCTGTTAAACAAACACGCATCGAATTTGATGGCCGACTCAACCCGAAGTTGAGAAGAACATCTGACCTCGTTGTCAGGCATCAGTTAAACAAACAAAAATCAGACTCGAAGTTGAGAAGAACGTATGACCATGCCGCCAGGCATCTGTTAAACAAACAGGCATCAAACCTGAAGGTCGGCTCAACCCGAAGTTGAGAAGAACATCTGACTTCACCGTAAGGCATCTCTTAAACAAACAGGCATCGAACCCGAAGGCCGGCTCAACACGAAGTTCATTGGAATATCTGAACTCGCCTTCAGGGATCTGTTTAACAAACAGGCATCGAACCCGAAGGCCAGCTCAACCCGAAGTTGAGAAGAACATCTGACCTCGCTGTCAGGCATCTGTTAAACAATACGGCATCAAACCCAAAGGTCGGCTCAACCCAAAGTTGAGAAGAACATCTGACCTCGCCGTAAGGCATCTGTTAAACAAACAGGTATCGAACCCGAAGGTCTGCTCAACCCGAAGTTTAGAAGAACATCTGACTTCACCGTCAGGCATTTGTTAAACAAACAGGCATCGAACCCAAAGGCCGGCTCAACACGAAGTTGAGAAGTACATCTGACCTCGCCGTCAAGGATCTGTTAAACAAACAGGCATCGAACCCGGTGGCCGGCTCAACCCAATGTTGAGAAGAACATCTGACCTCGCTGCCCGGCATCTGTTAAACAAACAGGCATCGAATTTGATGGCCGACACACCCCAAATTTGAGAAGAACATCTGACCTCGTTGTCATGCATCAGTTAAACAAACAAGAATCAAACTCGAAGTTGAGAAGAACATGTGACCATGCCGTCAGGCATCAAACCTGAAGGTAGGCTAAACCCGAAGTTGAGAAGAACATCTGACTTCCCCGTCAGACATCTGTTAAACAAACAGGCATCGAACCCGATGGCCGACTCAACCCAAAGTTGAGAAGAACATCTGACCTCATCGTCAGGCATCTGTTAAACAAACAGGCATCGAAGCCGAAGGCCGGCTCAACACGAAGTTAAGAAGTACATCTGACCTCGCCGTTAGGCATCTGTTAAATAAACGGGCATCACACTCGAAGGCCGGCTAAACACGAAGTTCATAAGAATATCGGACCTCGCCGTCAGGGATCTGTTAAACAAATAGGCATCAAATCCGAAGTTGAGAAGAACATCTGACTTCGTTGTCATGGATCAGTTAAACAAATAGGAATCGGACCCGAAGTTGAGAAGAACAGCTGACCTTGCCGTCAGGCATCAGTTAAACAAACAGGCATTGAACTCGAAGGCCGACTCAACACGAAGTTCATTGGAATATATGACCTCGCCTTCAGGGATCTGTTAAACAAACAGACATCAAACCCGAAGGCCGGCTTAACCCGAAGTTGAGAAGAACATCTGACCTCGCTGTCAGGCATCTATTAAACAAACAGGCATCGAATTTGATAGTCGGCTAAACCCAAAGTTGGGAAGAACATATGACTTCGCCGTAAGGCATCTGTTAAACAAACAGGCATCAAACTCGAAGGCCTGCTCAACCCGAAGTTGGGAAGAACATCTGACCTCGCCGTCAGGCATCTGTTAAACAAACAGGCATCGAACCCGAAGGTCGGCTCAACACGAAGTTGAGAAGTACATATGACCTCGCCGTCAAGGATCTGTTAAGCAATTAGGCATCGAACCCGGAGGCCGGTCAACCCGAAGTTGAGAAGAACATATGACCTCGCTGTCCGGCATCTGTTAAACAAACAGGCATAAAATTTGATGGCCGACTCAACCCAAAGTTGAGAAGAACATCTGACCTCGTTGTCAGGCATCAGTTAAACAAACAAGAATCGAACTCGAAGTTGAGAAGAACATATGACCATGCCGTCAGGCATCTGTTAAACAAACAGGCATCGAACCTGAAGGTCGGCTCAACCCGAAGTTGAGAAGAACATCTGACTTCCCCGTCAGACATCTGTTAAACAAACAGGCATCAAACCTGAAGGTCGACTCAACCCAAAGTTGAGAAGAACATCTAACCTCATCGTCAGACATCTGTTAAACAAACAGGCATCGAAGCCGAAGGCCGGCTCAACACGAAGTTAAGAAGTACATCTGACCTCGCCGCCAGGCATCTGTTAAACAAACGGGCATCACACTCGAAGGCCGGCTAAACACGAAGTTCATATGAATATCGGACCTCGCCGTCAGGGATTTGTTAAACAAATAGGCATCAAATCCGAAGTTGAGAAGAACATCTGACTTCGTTGTCATGCATCAGTTAAACAAATAGGAATCGGACCCGAAGTTGAGAAGAACAGCTGACCTTGCCGTCAGGCATCAGTTAAACAAACAGGCATTAAACTTGAAGGCCGGCTCAACACGAAGTTCATTGGAATATATGACCTCGCCTTCAGGGATCTGTTAAACAAACAGACATCGAACCCGAAGGCCGGCTTAACCCGAAGTTGAGAAGAACATCTGACCTCGCTGTCAGGCATCTGTTAAACAAACAGGCATCGAATTTGATAGTCGGCTAAACCCAAAGTTGGGAAGAACATCTGACTTCGCCGTAAGGCATCTGTTAAACAAACAGGCATCAAACCCGAAGGCCTGCTCAACCCGAAGTTGAGAAGAACATCTGACCTCGCTGTCAAGAATCTGTTAAACAAACAGGCATCGAACCCGAAGGCCGGCTCAACACGAAGTTGAGAAGTACATATGACCTCGCCGTCAAGGATATGTTAAACAAATAGGCATCGAACCCGAAGGCCGGTCAACCCGAAGTTGAGAAGAACATATGACCTTGCTGTCCGGCATCTGTTAAACAAACAGGCATCAAATTTGATGGCCGACTCAACCCATAGTTGAGAGGAACATCTGACCTCGTTGTCAGGCATCAGTTAAACAAACAAGAATCGAACTCGAAGTTGACAAGAACATATGACCATGCCGTCAGGCATCTGTTAAACAAACAGGCATCGAACCTGAAGGTCGGCTCAACCCGAAGTTGAGAAGAACATCTGACTTCCCCGTCAGACATCTGTTAAACAAACAGGCATCGAACCCAAAGGCCGGCTCAACCCAAAGTTGAGAAGAACATCTGACCTCATCGTCAGGCATCTGTTAAACAAACAGGCATCGAAGCCGAAGGCCGGCTCAACACGAAGTTAAGAAGTACATCTGACCTCGTCGTCAGGCATCTGTTAAACAAACGGGCATCACACTCGAAGGCCGGCTAAACACAAAGTTCATAAGAATATCGGACCTCGCCGTCAGGAATCTGTTAAACAAATAGGCATCAAATCCGAAGTTGAACCCGAAGTTGAGAAGTACATATGACCACTCCGTCAAGGATATGTTAAACAAACAGGCATCGAACCCGAAGGCCGGTCTACCCGAAGTTGAGAAGAACATATGACCTTGCCGTCAGGCATCTGTTAAACAAACAGGCATCAAATTTGATGGCCGAGTCAACCCAAAGTTGAGAAGAACATCTGACCTCGTCGTCAGGGATTTGTTAAACAAATAGGCATCAAATCCGAATTTGAGAAGAACATCCGACTTCGTTGTCATGCATCAGTTAAACAAATAGGAATCGGACCCGAAGTTGAGAAGAACATCTGACCTTGCCGTCAGGCATCAGTTAAACAAACAAGCATTGAACTCGAAGGCCGGCTCAACACGAAGTTCATTGGAATATATGACCTCGCCTTCAGGGGTCTTTTAAACAAACAGACATGAACCCGAAGGCCGGCTTAACCCGAAGTTGAGAAGAACATCTGACCTCGCTGTCAAGCATCTGTTAAACAAACAGTCGTCGAATTTGACGGTCGGCTCAAGCCAAAGTTGGGAAGAACATCTGACTTCGCCGTAAGGCATCTGTTATACAAACAGGCATCGAACCCGAAGGCCTGCTCAACCCGAAGTTGAGAAGAACATCTGACTTCATCGTCAGGCATCTGTTAAACAAACAGGCATCGAACCCGAAGGCCGACTCAACACGAAGTTGAGAAGTACATCTGACCTCGCCTTCAAAGATCTGTTTAACAAACAGGCATCGAACCCGGTGGCCGGATCAACCCGAAGTTGAGAAGAACAGCTGACCTCGCTGTCTGGCATCTGTTAAACAAACAGGCATCAAATTTGATGGCCGACTCAACCCAAAGTTGAGAAGAATATCTGACCTCGTTATCAGGCATCAGTTAAACAAACAAGAATCGAACTCGAAGTTGAGAAGAACATATGACCATGCCGTCAGGCATCTGTAAAACAAACAGGCATCGAACCTGAAGGTCGGCTCAACCCGAAGTTGAGAAGAACATCTGACTTCCCCGTCAGACATCTGTTAAACAAACAGGCATCGAACCCGAAGGCCGGCTCAACCCAAAGTTGAGAAGAACATCTGACCTCATCGTCAGGCATCTGTTAAACAAACAGGCATCGAAGCCGAAGGCCGGCTCAACACGAAGTTAAGAAGTACTTCTGACCTCGCCGTCAGGCATTTGTTAAACAAACGGGCATCACACTCGAAGGCCGGCTAAACACGAAGTTCATAAGAATATCGGACCTCGCCGTCAGGGATCTGTTAAACAAATAGGCATCAAATCCGAAGTTGAGAAGAACATCTGACTTCGTTGTCATGCATCAGGTAAAAAAATAGGAATCGGACCCGAAGTTGAGAAGAACAGCTGACCTTGCCGTCAGGCATCAGTTAAATAAACATGCATTGAACTCGAAGGCCGGCTCAACACGAAGTTCATTGGAATATATGACCTCGCCTTCAGGGGTCTGTTAAACAAACACACATCGAACCCGAAGGCCGGCTTAACCCGAAGTTGAGAAGAACATCTGACCTTGCTGTCAGGCATCTGTTAAACAAACAGGCATGGAATTTGATGGTCGGTAAAACCCAAAGTTGGGAAGAACATCTGACTTCGCCGTAAGGCATCTGTTAAACAAACAGGCATCAAACCCGAAGGCTTTCTCAACCCGAAGTTGAGAAGAACATCTGACCTCGCCGTCAGGCATCTGTTAAATAAATTGGCATCGAACCCGAAGGCCGTCTCAACACGAAGTTGAGAAGTACATATGACCTCGCCGTCAAGGATCTGTTAAACAAACAGGCATCGAACCCGAAGGCCGGCTCAACACGAAGTTAAGAAGTACATTTGACCTTGCCGTCAGGCATCTGTTAAACAAACAGGCATCACACTCGAAGGCCGGCTAAACACGAAGTTCATAAGAATATCTGACCTCGCCGTCAGGGATCTGTTAAATAAATAGGCATCAAAACCGAATTTGAGAAGAACATCCGACTTCGTTGTCATGCATCAGTTAAACAAATAGGAATCAGACCCGAAGTTGAGAAGAATATCTGACCTTGCCGTCAGGCATAAGTTAAACAAACAGGCATTGAACTCGAAGGCCGGCTCAACACGAAGTTCATTGGAATATATGACCTCGCCTTCAGGGGTCTGTTAAACAAACAGACATCGAACCCGAAGGCCGGCTTAACCCGAAGTTGAGAAGAACATCTGACCTCGCTGTCAGGCATCTGTTAAACAAACAGGCATCGAATTTGATGGTCGGCTAAACTCAAAGTTGGGAAGAACATCTGACTTCTCCGTAAGGCATCTGTTAAATAAACAGGCATCAAACCCGAAGGCCTGCTCAACCCGAAGTTGAGAAGAACATCTGACCTCGCCGTCAGGCATCTGTTAAACAAACTGGCATCGAACCCGAAGGCCGGCTCAACAGGAAGTTCAGAAGTACATAAGACCTCGCCGTCAAGGATCTGTTAAACAAATAGGCATCGAACCCGGAGGCCGGTCTACCCGAAGTTGAGAAGAACATCTGACCTCGTTGTCCGACATCTGTTAAACAAACAGGCATCAAATTTGAAGTTGAGAAGAACATATGACCATGCGGTCAGGCATCTATTAAACAAACAGGCATCGAACCTGAAGGTCGGCTCAACCCGAAGTTGAGAAGAACATATGACTTACCCGTCAGACATCTGTTAAACAAACATGCATCGAACTCGAAGGCCGGCTCAACCCAAAGTTGAGAAGAACATCTGACCTCATCGTCAGGCATCTGTTAAACAAACAGGCATCGAAATTGAAGGTCGGCTCAACACGAAGTTAAGAAGTACATCTGACCTCGCTGTCAGGCATCTCTTAAACAAACGGGCATCACACTCGAAGGCTGGCTAAACACAAAGTTCATAAGAATATCGTACCTCGCCGTCAGGGATCTGTTAAACAAATAGTCATCAAATCCGAAGTTGAGAAGAACATCGGACTTCGTTGTCATGCATCAGTTAAACAAATAGGAATCGGACCCGAAGTTGAGAAGAACAGCTGACCTTATCATCAGGCATCAGTTAAACCAACAGGAATTGAACTTGAAGGTCGGCTCAACACGAAGTTCATTGGAATATATGACCTCGCCTTCAGGGATCTGTTAAACAAACAGACATCGAACCCGAAGGCCGACTCAACCCGAAGTTGGGAAGAACATCTGACTTCGCCGTAAGGCATCTGTTAAACAAACAGGCATCAAACCTGAAGGCCTGCTCAACCCGAAGTTGAGAAGAATATATGACCTCGCCGTAAGGCATCTGTTAAACAAACAGGCATCGAACCCGAAGGCCTGCTCAACCCGAAGTTGAGAAGAACATCTGACTACACCGTCAGGCATTTGTCAAACAAACAGGCATCAAACCCAAAGGCCGACTCAACACGAAGTTGAGAAGTACATCTGACCTCGCCGTCAAGGATCTGTTAAACAAACAGGCATCGAACCCGGTGGCTGACTCAACCTGAAGTTGAGAAGAACATCTGACTTCGCTGTCCGGCATCTGTTAAACAAACAGGCATCGAATTTGATGGCCGGCTCACCCCGAAGTTGAGAAGAACATCTGACTTCCCCTTCAGACATCTGTTAAACAAACAGGCATCGAACCCAAAGGCCGGCTCAACATGAAGTTAAGAAGTACATTTGACCTCGCCATCAGGCATCAGTTAAACAAACGGGCATCGCACTCGAAGGCCGGCTAAACACGAAGTTCATAAGAATATCTGACCTCGCCGTAAGGGACCTCTTAAACAAATAGGCATCAAATCCGAAGTTGAAAAGAACATCTGACTTTTTTTGTCATGCATCAGTTAAACAAATAGGAATCGAACCCGAAGTTGAGAAGAACATCTGACTTCGCCGTCAAGCATCTGTTAAACAAACAGGCATCGAACCCGAAGGCCGGCTCAACACGAAGTTCATTGGAATATCTGACCTTGCCTTCAGGGATCTGTTAAACAAACAGGCATCGAAACCGAAGGCCGGCTCAACCCGAAGTTGAGAAGAACATCTGACCTCGCTGTCAAGCATCTGTTAAACAAACAGGCATCGAATTTGATGGTCGGCTCAACCCAAAGTTGAGAAGAACATATGACCTCGCCGTAAGGCATCTGTTAAACAAACAGGCATCGAACCCGAAGGCCTGCTCAACCCGAAGTTGAGAAGAACATCTGACCTCACCGTCAGGCATTTGTTAAACAAACAGGCATCGAAATTGAAGGTCGGCTCAACACGAAGTTAAGAAGTACATCTGACCTCGCTGTCAGGCATCTCTTAAACAAACGGGCATCACACTCGAAGGCTGGCTAAACACAAAGTTCATAAGAATATCGTACCTCGCCGTCAGGGATCTGTTAAACAAATAGTCATCAAATCCGAAGTTGAGAAGAACATCGGACTTCGTTGTCATGCATCAGTTAAACAAATAGGAATCGGACCCGAAGTTGAGAAGAACAGCTGACCTTATCATCAGGCATCAGTTAAACCAACAGGAATTGAACTTGAAGGTCGGCTCAACACGAAGTTCATTGGAATATATGACCTCGCCTTCAGGGATCTGTTAAACAAACAGACATCGAACCCGAAGGCCGACTCAACCCGAAGTTGGGAAGAACATCTGACTTCGCCGTAAGGCATCTGTTAAACAAACAGGCATCAAACCTGAAGGCCTGCTCAACCCGAAGTTGAGAAGAATATATGACCTCGCCGTAAGGCATCTGTTAAACAAACAGGCATCGAACCCGAAGGGCTGCTCAACCCGAAGTTGAGAAGAACATCTGACTACACCGTCAGGCATTTGTCAAACAAACAGGCATCAAACCCAAAGGCCGACTCAACACGAAGTTGAGAAGTACATCTGACCTCGCCGTCAAGGATCTGTTAAACAAACAGGCATCGAACCCGGTGGCTGACTCAACCTGAAGTTGAGAAGAACATCTGACTTCGCTGTCCGGCATCTGTTAAACAAACAGGCATCGAATTTGATGGCCGGCTCACCCCGAAGTTGAGAAGAACATCTGACTTCCCCTTCAGACATCTGTTAAACAAACAGGCATCGAACCCAAAGGCCGGCTCAACATGAAGTTAAGAAGTACATTTGACCTCGCCATCAGGCATCAGTTAAACAAACGGGCATCGCACTCGAAGGCCGGCTAAACACGAAGTTCATAAGAATATCTGACCTCGCCGTAAGGGACCTGTTAAACAAATAGGCATCAAATCCGAAGTTGAAAAGAACATCTGACTTTTTTTGTCATGCATCAGTTAAACAAATAGGAATCGAACCCGAAGTTGAGAAGAACATCTGACTTCGCCGTCAAGCATCTGTTAAACAAACAGGCATCGAACCCGAAGGCCGGCTCAACACGAAGTTCATTGGAATATCTGACCTTGCCTTCAGGGATCTGTTAAACAAACAGGCATCGAAACCGAAGGCCGGCTCAACCCGAAGTTGAGAAGAACATCTGACCTCGCTGTCAAGCATCTGTTAAACAAACAGGCATCGAATTTGATGGTCGGCTCAACCCAAAGTTGAGAAGAACATATGACCTCGCCGTAAGGCATCTGTTAAACAAACAGGCATCGAACCCGAAGGCCTGCTCAACCCGAAGTTGAGAAGAACATCTGACCTCACCGTCAGGCATTTGTTAAACAAACAGGCATCGAACCCGAAGGCCGGCTCAACACGAAGTTGAGAAATACATCTTACCTCGCCGTCAAGGATCTGTTAAACAAACAGGCATCGAACCCGGTGGCCGACTCAACTCGAAGTTGAGAAGAACATCTGACCTTGCTGTCCGGCATCTGTTAAACAAACAGGCATCGAATTTGATGGCCGGATCACCCCGAAGTTGAGAAGAACATCTGACCTCGTCGTCAGGCATCAGTTAAACAAACAAGAATCGAACTCGAAGTTGAGAAGATCATATGACCATGCCATCAAGCATCTGTTAAACAAACAGGCATCAAACCTGAAGGTCGGCTCAACCCGAAGATGAGAAGAACATCTGACTTCCCCGTCAGACATCTATTAAAGAAACATGCATCGAACCCGAAGGCCGGCTCAACCAAAAGTTGAGAAGAACATCTGACCTCATCGTCAGGCATCTGTTAAATAAACAGGCATCGAACCCGAATGCCAGCTCAATAGGAAGTGAAGAAGTACATCTGACCTCGCCGTCAAGGATCCGTTAAACAAACAGGCATCGAACCCGAAGGCCAACACAACCCGAAGTTGAGAAGTACATCTGACCTCGCTGTCAGGCATCTAATAAAAAAAACAGGCTTCGAACCCGAGGCTCGTCTCAACCCTTAGTTGAGAAGAACATCTGAACTCGCCGTCAAGTATCTGTTTAACAAACAGGCATCGAACCCGAAGGCCGGCTCAACCAAAAGTTGAGAAGAACATCTGACCTCTGCGTCAGGCATCTGTTAAACAAACAGGCATCGCACTCGAAGGCCGGCTCGACATGAAGTTCATAAGAATATTTGACCTCGCCGTCAGGGATCTGTTAAACAAATAGGCATCAAATCCGAAGTTGAGAAGAACATCTGACCTCGTTGTCATGCATCAGCTAAACAAACAGGAATCGAACCCAAAGTTGAGAAGAACATTTGACCTTGTCGTCAGGCATCAGTTAAACAAATAGGCATCGAACCGAAGGCCGGCTCAACACGAAGTTCATTGGAATATCTGACCTCTCCTTCAGGGATCTATTAAGCAAATAAGCATCGAACACGAAGTCCGGCTCAACTCGAAGTTGAGAAGAACATCTGACCTCGCTGTCAGGCATCTGTTTAACAAAATGGCATCGAATTTGATGGTCGGCTCAACCCAAAGTTGAGAAGAACATCTGACCTTGTTGTAAGGCATCTATTAAACAAACAGGCATCAAACCCGAAGGCCTGCTCAACCCGAAGTTGAGAAGATTATCTGACCTCGCCGTCAGGTATCTGTTAAACAAACAGGCATCGAACCCAAAGGTCGGCTCAACACGAAGTATAGAAGTATATCTGACCTCGCTGTCAAGGATCTATTAAATAAACAGGCATCGAACCCGGAGGCCGGCTCAACCCGAAGTTGAGAAGAACATCTGACCTCGCTGTCCAGCATCTGTTAAACAACCAGGCAACGAATTTGATGGTCGGCGCAACCCGAAGTTGAGAAGAACATCTGACCATGTTGTCAGGCATCAGTTAAACAAACAAGAATCGAACTCAAAGTTGAGAAAAATATATGACCACGCCGCCAGGCATCTGTTAAACAAACAAGCATCGAACCTGAAGGTCGGCTCAACCCGAAGTTGAGACAAACATTTGACTTAACTGTCAGGCATATGTTAAACAAACAGGCGTCGAACCCGAAGGCCGGCTCAACACGAAGTTCATTGGAATATCTGACCTCGCCTTCAGGGATCTGTTAAACAAACAGGCATCGAACCCGAAGGCCGACTCAACTCAAAGTTGAGAAGAACATCTGACCTCGTTGTCAGGCATCTGTTAAACAAACTGTCATCGAGTTTGATGGTCGGCTCAACCCAAAGTTAAGAAGAACATCTGACCTCGCCATAAGGCATCTGTTAAACAAACAGGCATCGAATCCGAAGGCCTGCTAACCCGAAGTTGAGAAGAACATTTGACCTCGCCGTCAGGCATCTGTTAAACAAACAGGCATCGAACCCGAAGGCCGACTCATCACGAAGTTGAGAAGTACATCTGACCTCGCCGTCAAGGATCTGTTAAACAAACAGGCATCGAACCCGAAGGCCGGCTCAACCCGAAGTTGAGAAGAACATCTGACCTCGCTGTCCGGCATCTGTTAAACAAAAAGGCATCGAATTCGATGGCCGGCTCACCCCGAAGTTGAGAAGAATACCTGACCTCGTTAAACAAACAAGAATCGAACTCGAAGTTGAGAAGAACATATGACTACACCGCCAAGCATCTGTTAAACAAACAGGCATTGAACCTGAAGGTCGGCTCAACCCGAAGTTGAGATGAACATCTGACTTCATCGTCAGGCATCTGTTAAACAAATAGGAATCGAACCCGAAGGCCGGCTAAACCCAAAGTTGAGAAGAATATCTGACCTCATCGTCAGGCATCTGTTAAACAAAAAGGCATCGAACCCGAAGGACGGCTCAACACGAAGTTGAGAAATACATCTGACCTCGCCGTCAGGGATCCGTTAAACAAACAGGCATCGAACCTGGAGGCCGGCTCAATATGAATATGAGAAGAACATCTGACCTTGCTGTCAGGCATATGTGAAACAAACAGGCATCGAATTTGATGGCTGGCTCAACCCGAAGTTGAGAAGAACATCTGACCTTGCCGCCAAGAATCTATTAAACATACAGGCATCGAACCTGAAGGTCGGCTCAACCCAAACTTGAAAACAACATCTGAACTCGATGTCAGGCATCTGTTAAACAAACATGCATCGAACCTGAAGGTCGTCTGAACACGAAGTTGAGAGGAACATCTGACCTAGCTTTGAGGCATCAATTAAACAAACAGGCATCAAACCCGAAAGGCGGCTCAACACGAAGTTCCTAGGAATATCTGACCTCGTTGTCAGGGATCTGTTAAACAAACAGACATTGAACTCGATGGCCGGCTCAACCTAAAGTTGAAAAGAACATCTAACCTCGCTGTCAGGCATCTGTTAAACAAACAGGCATTGAATTTGATGACAGGCTCAACCTAAAGTTGAGAAGAACATCGGACCTCGCCGTCAGGCATATGTTAAACAATCAGGCATCGAACCCGAAGGCCGGCTCAACACGAAGTTGAGAAGTACATCTGACCTCGCCGTCAGGGATCTGTTAAACACACAGGCATCGAACCCGGAGGCCGGCTCGACACGAAGTTGAGAAGAAAATCTAACCTCGCTGTCAGGCATCTCTGAAACAAACAGGCGTCGAATTTGATGGTCGGCACAATCCGAAGTTGTGAATAACATTTGGCCTTGTTGTCAGGCATCAGTTAAACAAACAGGAATCGATCCCGAAGTTGAGACGAACATCTAACCTTGCCGCCAAGAATCTGTTAAACAAACAGGTATCGAACCTGAAGGTCGGCTCAACCCGAAGTTGAGAAGCACATCTGACCTCGTTGTCAGGCATCTGTTAAATAAATTGGCATCGAACCCGAAGGGCGGCTCAACCTGAAGTTGAGAAGAACATCTGACCTCGCCGTCAGGAATTTGTTAAACAAACAGGCATCGAACCCGAAGGGCGGTTCAACCCGAAGTTGAGAAGAACATCTGACCTCACCGTCCGGCACCTGTTAAACAAACTGGCATCGAACCCGAAGGCCGACTCAATACAAAGTTCATAGGAATATTTGACCATGCCGTCAGGGATCTGTTAAACAAACAGGAATCGAATCCGAAGGCCGGCTCAACCTGAAGGTTAGAAGAACATCTGACCTTGCTGTCAGGCATCTGTTAAACAAACAAGCCTCAAATTTGATGGCCGACTCAACCCAAATTTGAGAAGAACATACGACTTCACTATCAGGCATCTGCTAAACAAACAGGAATCGAACCCGAAGTTGAGAAGAACATCTGACCTTGCCGCCAAGAATCTATTAAATAAACAGGCATCAAACCTGAAGGTCGGCTCAACCAGAAGGTCAGAACAACATCTGACCTCGCTGTCAGGCATCTATTAAACAAACATGCATCAAACCCGAAGGTCGGCTCAACACGAAGTTGAGAGGAACATCTGACCTCACTGTGAGGCAACTATTAAACAAACAGGCATCAAACCCGAAAGGCGGCTCAACCTGAAGTTGAGAAGAAATATCTGACCTCGTCGTCAGGCAACCATTAAACAAACAGCTATCAAACCCGAATGGCGGCTCAACACGAAGTTCCTAGGAATATCTGACCTCGCTGTCAGGGATCTGTTAAACAAACAGGCATCGAACTCGAAGTTGAGAAGAACATCTGACCTTGCCGCCAAGAATCTATTAAACAAACAGGCATCGAACCCAAAGGTCGGCTCAACCCGAAGTTGAGAACAACATTTGACCTCGCCGTGAGGCATCTGTTAAACAAACATGCATCGAAACCGAAGGCCACCTCAACACGAAGTTGAGAGGAACATCTGACCTCGCTCTAAGGCATCTATTAAATAAACAAGCATCAAACTCGAAAGGCGGCACAACCCGAAGTTGAGAAGAAACATCTGACCTCGCCGTCAGGGATTTGTTAAAAAAACAAGTCATTGAACCCGAAGGCCGACTCAACCCGAAGTTAAGAAGAACATCTAACCTCGCTGTCAGGCATCTGTTAAACAAACAGGCATCGAATTTGATGACAGGCTCAACCCGAGGTTGAGAAGGACATCAAACCTTGCTATCATGCATCAGTTAAACAAATAGGAATCGAACCCGAAGGCCAGCTCAACCCGAAGTTGAGAAGAACATCTGACCTCGCCGCCAGGCATCTGTTAAACAAACAAGCATCGAACCCGAAGGCCGGCTCAACCTGAAGTTGAGAAGAACATCTGACCTCGTCGTCAGACATCTGTTAAACAAACAGGCGTGGAACCCGAAGGCCGGCTCAACCTGAAGTTGAAAAGAACGTATGACATCATCGTCAGGCATCTATTAAACACATAGGCGTGGAACCCGAAGGCTGGCTCATCCCGAAGTTGAGAAGAACATCTGACCTCGATGTCCGTTATCTATTAAATAAAAAGGCATTGAACCCGAAGTCTGGCTCAACACGAAGTTGAGAAGTACATATGAACTCGTTGTCAGGCATGTGATAAACAAACAGTCATCTAACCCGGAGGCCGGCTCAACACAAAGTTGAGAAGTACATCTGACATCGCCGTTAGGGATCTCTTAAACAAACAAGCATCGAACCCAGAGGCCGGCTTAACCCGAAGTCGAGAAGAACATCTGACCTTGCTGTCAGGCATCGAACCTGAAGGTCGGCTCAACCCGAAGTTGAGAAGAACATCTGACCTCGCTGTCAGGCATTTGTTAAACAAACAGGCATCGAACCCGAAGGCCGGCTCAACCCAAAGTTGAGAAGAACATTTGACCGCGCCGTCAGGCATTTGTTAAACAAACAGGCTTCGAACCCGAAGGCCGGCTTAACACGAAGTTGAAAAGTACATCTGACCTCTCCGTCAGGCATCTGTTAAACAAACAGGCATCGAACACTGAGGCTGGCACAACACGAAGTTGAGAGGAACATCTGACCTCGCCGTCAGGCATCTGTTAAACAAAATGGCATCGAACCCGAAGGCCGGCTCAACACGAAGTTCATAAGAATATCTGACCTCGCCTTCAGGGATCTTTTAAACAAACATGCATCGAACTAGAAGGCCGGCTCAACCCAAAGTTGAGAAGAACATCTGACCTCGCTGTCAGGCATCTGTTAAACAAACAGGCATCGAATTTGATAGTCGTCTCAACCCGAGGTTGAGAAGAACATCTGACCTTGCTGTTAGGCATCAATTAAACAAACAGGAATCGAACCCGAAGGCCGGCTCAACTCAAAGTTGAGAAGAACATCTGACCTCGCCGCCAGGCATCTGATAATAAACAAGCATTGAACCCAAAGGCCGGCTCAACCTGAAGTTGAGAAGAACGTCTGACCTCGTCGTCAGGCATCTGCTAAAAAAACAGGCGTGGAACCCGAATGCAGGCTCAACCTGAAGTTGAAAAGAACATCTGACCTCATCGTCAGGCATCTGTTAAACAAACAGGCGTGGAATCCGAAGGCCGACTCAATCCGAAGATGAGAAGAACTTATGACCACGATGTCAGGCATCTGTTAAACAAACAGGCATCGAACCCGGAGGCCGGCTCAACATGAAGTTGAGAAGAACATCTGACCTCGCTGTCAGGCATCTATTAAACAAATAGGCATCGATCCCGAAGGCCAGCTCAACACGAAGTCGAGAAGAACATCTGACCTCGCTGTCAGGCATCTGTTAAACAAACAGGAATCGAACCTGATGGATGGCTAAACACGAAGTTGAGAGGAACATCTGACATCGTTGTCAGGCATCTGTTAAACAAACAGGCATCGAACCCGAAGGTCGGCTCAACATGATGTTAAGAGGAATATTTGACTTCACTGTCAAGCATCTATTAAACAAACAGGCATCAAATCCGAAGGCTGGCTCAACCCGAAGTTGAGAAGAACATCTGACCTCACCGTCAGGCATCTGTTAAATAAAGAGGCATCGAACCCGAAGGCCGTCTCAACCCTTAGTAGAGAAGAAAATCTGACCTCGCCGTCAAACATCTATTAAACAAACAGGCATCGAACCCGAAGGTCGGCTCAACTTGAAGTTGAGAGGAACATCTGACCTCCCCATCAGGCATTAGTTAAACAAACAGGCATCGAACCCGAAGGGCTGGTCAACACGAAGTTGAGAAGAACATATGACCTCGCCGTAAGGCATCTGTTAAACAAACATGCATCGAACCCGAAGGCCGGCTCAACACGAAGTTTAGTGGAAGATCTGACCTCGCTGTTAGGCATCTATTAAATAAACAGGCATCAAACCCGAAAGGCAGCTCAACCCGAAGTTGAGAAGAAACATCTGACCTTGCCGTAAGGGATCTGTTAAAAAAACTAGGCATTGAACCCGAAGGACGGCTCAACACCAAGTGGAGAACTACATATGAACTCGCTGTCAGGCATCTGATAAACAAACAGGAATCGAACCCGGAGGCCGGCTTAACACAAAGTTGAGAAGTACATCTGACATCGCCGTTAGGGATCTCTTAAACAAACAGGCATCGAACCCAGAGGCCGGATTAACCCGAAGTCGAGAAGAACATCTGACCTTGCTGTCAGGCATCGAACCTGAAGGTCGGCTCAACCCGAAGTTGAGAAGAACATCTAACCTCGCTGTCAGGCATTTGTTAAACAAACAGGCATCGAACCCGAAGGCCGGCTCAACCCAAAGTTGAGGAGAACATTTGACCGCGCCGTCAGGCATTTGTTAAACAAACAGGCTTCGAACCCGAAGGCCGGCTTAACACGAAGTTGAAAAGTACATCTGACCTCTCCGTCAGGCATCTGTTAAACAAACTGTCATCGAACACTGAGGCTGGCACAACACGAAGTTGAGAGGAACATCTGACCTCGCCGTCAGGCATCTGTTAAACAAAATGGCATCGAACCCGAAGGCCGGCTCAACACGAAGTTCATAAGAATATCTGACCTCGCCTTCAGGGATCTGTTAAACAAACATGCATCGAACTAGAAGGCCGGCTCAACCCGAAGTTGAGAAGAACATCTGACCTCGCTGTCAGGCATCTGTTAAACAAACAGGCATCGAATTTGATAGCCGGCTCAACCCGAGGTTGAGAAGAACATCTGACCTTGCTGTTAGGCATCAATAAAACAAACAGGAATCGAAACCCGAAGGCCGGCTCAACCCGAAGTTGAGAAGAACATCTGACCTCGCCGCCAGGCATCTGTTAATAAACAAGCATTGAACCCAAAGGCCGGCTCAACCTGAAGTTGAGAAGAACGTCTGACCTCGTCGTCAGGCATTTGCTAAACAAACAGGCGTGGAACCCGAAGGCAGGCTCAACCTGAAGTTGAAAAGAACATCTGACCTCATCGTTAGGCATCTGTTAAACAAACAGGCGTGGAATCCGAAGGCCGACTCAACCCGAAGTTGAGAAGAACATATGACCACAATGTCAGGCATCTATTAAACAAACAGGCATCGAACCCGGAGGCCGGCTCAACATGAAGTTGAGAAGAACATCTGACCTCGCTGTCAGGCATCTATTAAACAAATAGGCATCGATCCCGAAGGCCAGCTCAACACGAAGTCGAGAAGAACATCTGACCTCGCTGTCAGGCATCTGTTAAACAAACAGGAATCGAACCTGATGGATGGCTAAACACGAAGTTGAGAGGAACATCTGACATCGCTGTCAGGCATCTGTTAAACAAACAGGCATCGAACCCGAAGGTCGGCTCAACATGATGTTAAGAGGAATATTTGACTTCACTGTCAAGCATCTATTAAACAAACAGGCATCAAATCCGAAGGCTGGCTCAACCCGAAGTTGAGAAGAACATCTGACATCACCGTCAGGCATCTGTTAAACAAAGAGGCATCGAACCCGAAGGCCGTCTCAACCCTTAGTAGAGAAGAAAATCTGACCTCGCCGTCAAACATCTATTAAACAAACAGGCATCGAACCCGAAGGTCGGCTCAACTTGAAGTTGAGAGGAACATCTGACCTCCCCATCAGGCATTAGTTAAACAAACAGGCATCGAACCCGAACGGATGGTCAACACGAAGTTGAGAGAAACATATGACCTCGCCGTGAGGCATCTGTTAAACAAACATGCATCGAACCCGAAGGCCGGCTCAACACGAAGTTTAGAGGAAGATCTGACCTCGCTGTGAGGCATCTATTAAATAAACAGGCATCAAACCCAAAAGGCAGCTCAACCCGAAGTTGAGAAGAAACATCTGACCTTGCCGTCAGGGATCTGTTAAAAAAAATAGGCATTGAACCCGAAGGCCGGCTCAACACCAAGTTGAGAACTACATATGAACTCGCTGTCAGGCATCTGATAAACAAACAGGCATCGAACCCGAAGGCTGGCTCAACACAAAGTTGAGAAGTACATCTGACATCGCCGTCAGGGATCTGTTAAACAAATAGGCATTGAACCTAGAGGCCGGCTCAACCCGAAGTTGAGAAGAACATTTGACCTCGCTGTCAGGCATCGAACCTGAAGGTCGGTTCAACCCAAAGTTTAGAAGAACATCTGACCTTGCTGTCAAGCATTTGTTAAATAAACAGGCATCGAACCCGAAGGTCGGCTCAACCCGAAGTTGAGAAGAACATTTGACCGCGCCGTCAGGCAACTGTTAAACAAACAGGCTTCGAACCCGAAGGCCGGCTTAACGCGAAGTTGAGAAGTTCATCTGACCTCGCCGTCAGGCATCTGTTAAACAAACAGGCATCGAACACTAAGGCTGGCACAACACGAAGTTGAGAGGAACATCTGACCTCGCTGTTAGGCATCTGTTAAACAAAATGGCATCGAACCCGAAGGCCGGCTCAACACGAAGTTCATAAGAATATTTGACCTCGCCTTCAGGGATCTGTTAAACAAACATGCATCGGACTCGAAGGCCGGCTCAACCCGAAGTTGAGAAGAACATCTGACCTTGCTGTCAGGCATCTGTTAAACAAACAGGCATCGAATTTGATAGCCGGCTCAACCCGAGGTTGAGAAGAACATCTGACCTTCCTGTTAGGCATCAATTAAACAAACAAGAATCGAACCCGAAGGCCGGCTCAACCCGAAGTTGAGAAGAACATCTGACCTCGCCGCCAGGCATCTGTTAATAAATAAGCATTGAACCCAAAGGCCGGCTCAACCTGAAGTTGAGAAGAACGTCTGACCTCGTCGTCAGGCATCTGCTAAACAAACAGGCGTGGAACCCGAAGGCAGGCTCAACCTGAAGTTGAAAAGAACATCTGACCTCATCGTCAGGCATCTGTTAAACAAACAGGCGTGGAATCCGAAGGCCGACTCAACCCGAAGTTGAGAAGAACATATGACCACGATGTCAGGCATCTGTTAAACAAACAGGCATCGAACCCGGAGGCCGGCTCAACATGAAGTTGAGAAGAACATCTGACCTCGCTGCCAGGCATCTATTAAACAAATAGGCATCGATCCCGAAGGCCAGCGCAACACGAAGTCGAGAAGAACATCTGACCTTGCTGTCAGGCATCTGTTAAACAAACAGGAATCGAACCTGATGGATGGCTAAACACGAAGTTGAGAGGAACATCTGACATCGCTGTCAAGCATCTATTAAACACACAGGCATCAAATCCGAAGGCTGGCTCAACCCGAAGTTGAGAAGAACATCTGACCTCACCGTCTGGCATCTGTTAAACAAAGAGGCATCGAACCCGAAGGCCGTCTCAACCCTTAGTAGAGAAGAAAATCTGACCTCGCCGTCAAACATCTATTAAACAAACAGGCATCGAACCCGAAGGTCGGCTCAACTTGAAGTTGAGAGGAACATCTGACCTCCCCATCAGGCATTAGTTAAACAAACAGGCATCGAACCCGAAGGGCTGGTCAACACGAAGTTGAGAGGAACATATGACCTCGCCGTGAGGCATCTGTTAAACAAACATGCATCGAACCCGAAGGCCAGCTCAACACGAAGTTTAGAGGAAGATCTGACCTCGCTGTGAGGCATCTATTAAATAAACAGGCATCAAACCCGAAAGGCAGCTCAACCCGAAGTTGAGAAGAAACATCTGACCTTGCCGTCAGGGATCTGTTAAAAAAATTAGGCATTGAACCCGAAGGCCGGCTCAACACCAAGTTGAGAACTACATATGAACTCGCTGTCAGGCATCTGATAAACAAACAGGCATCGAACCTAGAGGCAGGCTCAACCCGAAGTTGAGAAGAACATCTGACCTAGCTGTCAGGCATAGAACCTGAAGGTCGGCTCAACCCGAAGTTTAGAAGAACATCCGACCTTGCTGTCAAACATTTGTTAAATAAACAGGCATCAAACCCGAAGGTCGGCTCAACCCGAAGTTGAGAAGAACATTTGACCGCGCCGTCAGGCATCTGTTAAACAAACAGGCTTCGAACCCGAAGGCCGGCTTAACGCGAAGTTGAGAAGTTCATTTGACCTCGCCGTCAGGCATCTGTTAAACAAACAGGCATCGAACCCTGAGGCTGGCACAACACGAAGTTGAGAGGAACATCTGACCTCGCCGTTAGGCATTTGTTAAACAAAACGGCAACGAACCCGAAGGCCGGCTCAACACGAAGTTCATAAGAATATCTGACCTCGCCTTCAGGGATCTGTTAAACAAACATGCATCGAACTCGAAGGCCGGCTCAACCCGAAGTTGAGAAGAACATCTGACATCGCTGTCAGGCATCTGTTAAACAAAAAGGCATCGAATTTGATAGCCGGCTCAACCCGAGGTTGAGAAGAACATCTGACCTTGCAGTTAGGCATCAATTAAACAAACAAGAATCGAACACGAAGGTCGGCTCAACCCGAAGTTGAGAAGAACATCTGACCTTGCTGCTAGGCATCTGTTAAATAAACAAGCATTGAACCCAAAGGCCGGCTCAACCTGAAGTTGAGAAGAACATCTGACCTCGTCGTCAAGCATCTGCTAAACCAACAGGCGTGGAACCCGAAGGCAGGCTCAACCTGAAGTTGAGAAGAACATCTGACCTCATCATCAGGCATTTGTTAAACAAACAGGCATGGAATCCGAAGGCGGCTCAACCCGAAGTTGAGAAGAACATATGACCTCAATGTCAGGCATCTGTTAAGCAAACAGGCATAGAACCAGGAGGCCGGCTCAACACGAAGTTGAGAAGAACATCTGACCTCGTTGTCAGGCATCTGTTAAACAAACAAGCATCGAATTTGATGGCCAGCTCAACCCAAAGTTGATAAGAACATTAGAACTCACCGTCATACATCTGTTAAACAAATAGGCATCGAACCCGAAGGCCGACTCAAGAAGAAGTCGAGAGGAACACTAGACCTCTCCTTCAGGCATCTGTTAAAAAAACAGGAGTCGAACTCGAAGAGCGGCTCAACACGAAGTTGAGAAGTACTTCTGACCTCGCCGCCAGGGATCTGTTAAACAAACAGGCATCGAACCCAGAAGCCGGCTCAACCCGAAGTTGAGAAGAACATCTGACCTTTCTGCCAGGTATCTATTAAACAAACAGGCATCGATCCCAAAGGCCAGCTCAACACGAAGTCGAGAAGAACATCTGACCTTGTTGTCAAGCATCTGTTAAAAAAACAGGCATCGAACCTGATGGCTGGCTCAACACGAAGTTGAGAGGAACATCTGACATCGCTGTCAAGCATTGTTGCACCCTAAAATTTTACCAACATTTATTTACCCATCAAGAGTTTTTTCAAGTGTTTAAAGGTTGATACCTTTATCAGAGAACCCAAGAGATCCTCAGAAGAATTGGTTGAAACCAAGGTTTGTGTGTCTCATAACTTGAGAGTTGTGGGAGCTCCTCAGATGATTCTGAGACTATGAGGATGGACTTGAAGCTTTGAGAAAGCTTATGAGATGTCTTGAAAGCCATCATGAAGCCTAGAGAGGTCATTGTGCAAGAATTCAGAAGATTCAACCATGAGTGGTAGAATTAGGGTTTGACTGGGTCAACCCTAGGCCAACTGAAGATTTGGAGAGGGTTGAGACTTAATCCAAGGGCCATGTGATCATGGAATGATGTATTGAGATACTATAAGGATGACTCCTAGACCAACTCATCGTGATTGAGGAGTTTGAGAAGTTTTGAGCTAGGGTTTCTAAGGACTGACAGTGTAAAATCCCCTAGTTTGATCCCTATCTTCAAGGCAGTTTAGCTCAAGATATTTTTGTCATCTCATCTTCCCCACAACATTAATGTTGTAGAGCTTGTTCTTAGCTTTAATTTGAATACTAGAAGTCCTTGATAGGATTTATAGAGCTCAAGTTATGGTTTTGACAAATTACAGGTCATCTGAGGTATGTGAATCTGGGTCCTTGAAAGTCACCCAACTTGCAGACAACTTTTGCCCTAGTAGGACGATTCCTATGAACTTTTTGTCAACATGAATGTTGAAGAGAATATTCGTAGCTTTCTATAGAGTACTATAAGTCCTTGATAGGATTTGTAGAACTCAACTTATGGCTTTGACAAGCCAAGGGCATTTTGGTCATTTGGAGGTTATAGGTCATTTCAAGCATAAGGCCATATCTCCTACTTCCAAGCTTCAAATGGAAAAATCTTCAACATAAAACTTGCTTAGAATGATGTTTTAAGGCTATTATAGAGGTCATGAGATGTTGAAAAGCCTCATATCAAAAAGTGATAAAAATGGCCTAAAAATGAGGCATAAGTTAATTAAAGTGAAATTGAAAAATGGAAATCCCAAGTTATAAGTCCAAACCATGTCATGTAATAGGTCATTTTGACTCCAAATGACATTCTAAGAACAATGGTTCAGCCACAATTTTGATTTGAGGCTTGCATCATAGGGTTGCTTTGGAATTGGATTGCTTGCATATTAAGGCACCATAGCAAAACTCAAAAGAACTCAATACACATGGTGTTTAAGCATTGTAACTCATCCAAAATCTCATGAGGGGATAAATTCAAGTCAGAATTGGTAGTTATGAGATGCTTGGCATGAGATAGCATGTGGAGAGAATTGAATTCAAAATACCATGACATGAAAACTTCAATTTCTCATTGGATTGTTCTAGGGGGTTCTAGATGATTCTAAACCACTCTATAAGATGAGTCTAACTTGCTCAGATGCAAGGTTGGTGAGAATTGGTGCATAGAAGAGAGAGTGAAATCCAAAAGCTTCCATTGCAAGTCACATCCAATCTCTTCATTCTTCTTCATTTCCCTCCATTTTTTCTCCACAAACCTTTTCCATAGATCCTTCTGAGTGTGTGCATGCTGAATTGAAGCTCCATTGATGGAAGATTGAAGGTGTTCACATTGGATTTGCAAAGAAGCAATTATCATCGAATCTTGAAGTACAAGCTCTCTCCCTCAGAATTTTTGCAAACAGTAGAGTTTTCATCATCCAAGGATCATTCTTGAAGAGTTTCAAGCCTTGAATTAAAGATCTACATCATCTGCCATATCAAGAAGCCAGGTTTGCAAAATCTCTTCCACCTCATTATTTAGGCATGGTTAGGTTAAGTTATTAGTGTAGAATTGTTAGAGACAACTAGGTGATCAATTTTGGAGAGTTTGAAAGCAATTGGTGGAGTTTCAGTCATGGATACCATTTCTTGATGGAGCAAGAATGAGTGATATAGTGAGTGATAATGCAAAATTAATAGCTTGTTTTAACCAGTGGAATGTGAGGAGCATTTTGATGTAAAGAAATCTGAGTTTGGTTGAAGTTGAGGATTGGTCATATTTTGAGATTAACTTGGATTCACTATCGGGTTGCATGATAGAGACTGTTTCAATGCATTTCAAGACTAGGATCGTGTTCAGGGAGAAAAATGGATCAACTTAGGGTTTTGAACGATTGAATTTGATGCTGAAATGAGGTAGTACGAAGGGATAGAAGTTTGTTGCATGGAATCTGTTTTCATGGATGTTTCTGAAAACCCTAGCTGCGTGAGGAAGAAGATGACCCACGGCCGTTGGATGAGCAAGCTGACTATTGACTGAGGATTAGATCTAATGGCCCATATTCAATTTCAGTTTTAGAGGGAGCTCAGAGCGCATGAAACGCCGCGTTTCATTTAAAGAGGAATTCTGGGCTTATGTGATGATTCCTAATCCCACCCCCTTTTCAGGCCCATGTATGAAATGAACTGAAAACCATTGCTAGTTGCACCGAATCTTTTTCATTTTCTAATGTTTTCCATTTAATTTCTGATTTGAATATTGGGCTTAGGCGCTTTTCTGTTTACACCCCCCAGTCTGGGCCCAAGCGCGCATTGCATTGTATTTTGTTGCTAGTTGCACCCCATGCTTCATAATTCATTTCATTTTCTCTCCATTTTATTTCAATTTTAGAAAATTTATAATAAAATGGAAAATCAATATTTTTTAATGGGAGTTTTTTCTCCTACTTCATATTTTTGTCTAGAAAAATATAAAATAAAAACATTTTTCATATCATGCATTTTAGTATTTTTTGCATATTTTTCCTTTTAATTGCTTTTTAATTCTTTTAAGTTGATATATGATTTTGTAGAATTTAGTTTAGGTAGATCCCTTAATATTTTTAGGTCAATCTTTTTAGGATAGTTAGATATATGTTTTAGGTTCCCCCTGGCTTTATTCCATATTTTTGTGATGATTTTTAGGATAGTTTTGACTAGATGCTAATAGGTTGTGTAGAATTAGGTCAAACTTCAACATAGGTCCATAATAACTTTAGATTTATGGGTTTTTAGGACAATTTATACTATGGGGCATATATGGGTATTAAGGGTAGGTATGTAGGATCCCTTAGAAATTATATTAGGATTTAATATAATAGTATGCTATTTTTAGTTGATTTTTGTATTGGTTGATTGTTTGTGTTGCCTTTAGGGCATGTTTGCTTTAGTTGCTTTGCTTTGTGGGCTTGGAGAGCTTGGTATCTCTTTGTGGAGCATTGAGGAGCATGGTAGAAGATTTGAAGATGCATTGAGGAGCTTGAGAGCTTGATCTTATTTTCTTTTTTTTGTTGTTTTAGGGTTAAGGATTAGGAAGAGTTTAGACTTAGACAACTTCTTGCTTAAACATGGATGATATCATTCACCTCCATTCCTCCCTATGATTCAAAGTCCTTCCATGGTATACACCTCTCTCCTTTGGAGGGATAAGTGAGGTACCCAGGAAGTAGAATTTGTGTGGGAACCATTCCTTTGATGTTGAACCCTTATAGGTCACCTTTGGTGGTCAATAAGCAGTTCAATATCCCCCAGCTTATCCAGTAAGTGATTTCCTCTGGTTTGATTGTCTTGAGAGATGTTGAGCTTGAGTTTGAAGATGAAGACTTCAATGAAGAGTGTGGAAGAGGATGAATCCTTGAGCATTGCCATTCCAGCTGAAGCTTGAAGAGCAACAAGAGCAAGTTGATACTTGAAGACTCCTGAAGATGAAGTAAAGACTGAAGGATGAAGTTGACACTTCTAAGTGATTGAGATCATTTCTAAAGAGCTGAAGCTTGAAGAACAAAGGAAGTTGATACTTGCTTTGATACCTGGAGATCCTGAAGGAGCCAAGTGATACTCATGACTGATGGTGAAGCCTGATGGTGGAGCTGATCAAGAAGCTGAAGCTTAAAGGAGAAGATAAGTTGAAACTTATGTTGTAGGGTTTAAACCTGGAAAAGCAATTGATATTTGTCAAGAGGGATTAAACTCTGAAGACTGAATTGCTGTTGGAAGAGCTGAAGCTTGAAGTTGAGAGGAGTTGATCTTCTGTCTTCTTTTTCTGTATTGCTGTGTTTTGTTTGACTTGCTTGATGCATTAGAATAAGTTCATATCTAGAATAAGTAGAATCTAGGAGCATGATTGCACTAGAGGTTGAGTTGCTCCCTCTGCTTGTACTGTTACTGTGTGGCTTTGCTTGCGGGTATTCGGTAGAGCCCAGCTCCCTTGCCCATGTGGTTTGTTTGCCTGATGGCATTTTATTTCATTTTATATGTATGATTGCAGTTTACTGTTTATTGCTTAATAGCATGTCGTTTATTTTTCAGTATGATTACTGTTATCCATTCTGGCTTGAGGTTGAGATGAGCTTGTGGAGGATGAAGCCCCACACACATTTCCTCCCTCACTTGCATTGCATGCATTTTACTGTTAAGCTGATGCTTTGTCTGTTTTGGTGTATCATTGACATGATCCCTTAGGACTCTCATTTCCTTTGATAAGGATTTGATGATAGAATTTTAGGTTAAAACCTATGCATGACAACTTCTAGGAGTTCCCTGTTCAAACCTCAACCATAGGATGAATCCATGGCATGATAATAGTAGGACTTGATAGTCTCCCTCCTAGTTGGGCCTGTTCTCTTCTCATCTCAAAACAGTTTAAGATACAGTAATCATGAATGATTTCTTTCGTACGTTACGAGCCTTAAGCTATCTGAGAAAGGATTGTGGGAGAGTTTCTTTTCCACAGTCTGGATGTTTAGTATGGTACCCTTTGGGTGACATGCGACGCATTCACTCTCAGGTCATAGTCTCTAGTGCGGTTGAAATCGCAAACACAATAAAAGACACTTCTTTCGTAAAAGACAGGAAATAAACCGTAGTTTCCCGAACTACGTGAGCTCTGATCTCTCATACCTGTTGAGAGTACGTAGGAACAAGATGGCGATGTCTTGGCGAGCTACCTTCCCCCATAACTCTTCGTAGGCCGAACTACGTTGACTCTGATTTCTCATTCTCTGATGAGAATACGTAGGCATAAAGCGCGACGCTTTGCTGAGTCATTTTTCTTTTTCTTTTCAGCCAGCCTTGATAGGTAGATAGAATAAAACCAACCCGTCCAAGTAAACACAACAAGCGAGGATCCCGTCGAGTACGACGGACGTGAGGGGTGCTAATACCTTCCCCTTGCGTAACCGACTCCCGAATCCAGACAATGGTTGCGACGACCTTGTCTTACCCTTTTTCGTCAGGTTTTTCCGATCGTTTCCTTTCCCGCTCTGAGGGATAAATAACGAAAGGTGGCGACTCTTCTATTGTGCCGGCACCTTATTTTTGCGCAAGCGACAGCTGGCGACTCTGCTGGGGATCTCCAACAGTTCCCTGCGAGAGTCAATCCTAACGCTTGTATGTTTACTTGTTGGGTTGCGTTTATTTATCGCATTTTACTTCTCGCACTTTATTTCCCGCATTTTATATTCAGTATAATATGATTATTTGTGTTGTTGTGGGATGGGAGTTCTGATGAGTGAGAAGCCAGACCCAGGCTTGAGTGCACTATAGACTTAGAGTGGAAATTAGTGGGCGCGTGCTTGCTTTGCAGGCACTAGTGTCTCATGAAATCCACGCTCAGACGAGGTTCATCCGGTTGGCTTCACTTTCAACCCTTTGGGTTAAGACGGTTGCTGGTTTGGTGGATTGTCGACTCTGGGGACCGATCATTTGTGATTCAGCTAAGTGAGGCCGCTTCATGAGCTGGTGATGCCACACCTTCTAGGTATCGTATCACCCCTCTTGAAAGTCTGTGACGCTGATGAACGCATAGGATGCCGTACCTTGAGTCAGTTTAGGTCCATACCTGTGAGTGGGATTGGGTTTATTGCAGGAAACTTTGACCTTCAGACTACCTGGTTTTCTTGACAGTGAATCAGTTTTGTTGGTACCAGGGTTCCTCAGTTGCAGATTTGTCTGTTCTTGATAGAGCAGGTTTTGATCAGATGATCTTATCATCAGGTGTATGTCTGTTCTTGATAGAGCAGAGGTTTTGTCATCAGTTGTATGTTCTTGATAGAGCAGATTTTGAGTGGGGTCTGAAGATCTCATCAGCGTATGTTGTTTGTTCTTGATATAGCAGATTTTTGGGGTCTGAAGATCTCATCAGCAGATGTTGTTTGTTCTTGATAGAGCAGATTTTGGGGGTCTGAAGATCTCATCAGCAGATGCTGTTTGTTCTTGATAGGGCAGATTTTTGATTGGGGTCTGAAGACTTCATCAGCAGATATTTCTTGATCATACATCAGAGGTCCTTATTATCAGACATTTGTTCTTGACATAGCAGAACTGTGTATATGGTCCTATCAGATGGTTGTTCTTGGCAGATCAGATTTGTGGTCCTACCCCGGGGTTTTCTTCTCATCAGTGATTGTGGTTTTGTTGATACAGAATCTCCACAACGGCAGCTACCCGGATCTCTTATTGCATGATTGCATTTTGCATTAGTTTGCATACTCATTTGCATTTCATTAACGTGTGTCTGTGTTGCAGGTACTGTTTTCCCCGATCCAGGATTTCTTGCCTCCAACTGTATTGTTATGGGCTCTCTGAGGAAGACCGTGGCTTACAAGTTCCCCGCCCCTGATGTGGCTAAGCTGACTGGTTTGATAGCTCTAGCAGGTGATTCTGTGAAGGATGAGTTCAGAAAATCTTATGGCAGGTTGCTCAGTTTGGTTTGCAAGCCTTCTGCGTTCGAGTTGAATGGGTTGCATGCTCTGCTGCAGTTCTACGACCCTCCGCTGAGATGTTTCACTTTTCAGGACTTTGTTCTTGCACCTACGCTGGAAGAATATGCTGATTTGCTAGGTGTGCCTATCAAGAGGCAGATGCCTTTTGTCCACATGGATGCTGAGCCTGATCTGGCTGGTTTAGCTCCTTCACTTCACATGGACGCCTCCGAGTTAGTGTTGACTAGTTGGAACAAGGTTCCTGGGTTCTCCTTGCAGTTTCGGGTGGTTAAGGCTCAGCAGTGTGCCAAGGACGGCTGTTGGGACGCGTTCAATGCCATCCTCGCTTTATGCATATATGGCATTATCCTGTTCCCTAACATGCCCGATCTTGTAGACTTTGATGCGTTTCACATCTTTGCTTCAGGGAATCCAGTCCCTACTTTGATCGGAGATGTCTATCACTCAATCCACTACAAAAATGAGAACAGGAGGGGGAAGAACGTTTCATGCTGCGTACTCTTGCTGTAAAAATGGCTTGATAGTCATCTGCCCAAGAGAGGTCCTTTCGTCTTGTCTGCAGCCACAGCTGACTGGCCTGAGCGTCTGATGAGTTTATCTGCAGAGGATATTGACTGGTTCGACAAAGACAGGTTGGGTACTGAGGTGATCTTCAGTTGCAGCGGGTTTCCAAATGTGCCTCTGATAGGTAGGAAGGGCTGCATAAACTACAATCCGTCGTTGCTGGTTCGACAATTCGCGTATGCTTTGAGAACTCCGCCGAAGGAGGAAGAGGTACAGGAATCTCTGTACCTCACGGGTATTCTAGAAGGGGATCTGTTGCCCAAGCTTCAGCGCGCCTGGAATGGTGTCAGTAAACGAGGAAAGCCTTTGCTGGGAAAAAGCAACAATCAAGCCTACCCTCCGTATTTGAATTGGATCAGAGCCAGAGCCAATGCTATAGGGATGCCGTTTCCTCAGGTCAAGCCAGAAAGTCCTCCCACAATCGAAGAGCCTACTACTGTGCCCATTCATCAGCATAACCAGGTATTAGCTGAGCGGGATGAATTGAAGCGGGCGAACAAAGAACTGGAGAAGGAGTTAGCTCAGCTCCGAAGCGAGAGGAACGAGGCCGTTCATTCTTTCAAAAGGCAGACAGAGCTGGTGAACCAGCTAGGTACAGACCTGACAAAGCAGATAGCCGAGCGTGAACGCATGGGTCAAGACTTCAGGGCTGTCAACGACGTACTAGCTACGAAGAAGCAGCATTTGGACGAGGCATATCGGAGGATATCCAAGTTCAACCAGCACTGGAAGGCTTCCCTGGGCACCAGGAAGGAGCGGGAGGATAAGCTGATGCTGCAGATCTCCAAGCTGGAAGCCGAGGTGAAGGACAGTGAAAAGAGGTTTGATGAAGAAACCGCACGCAGATACGCCGCCGAAGGCAAACTCAACAAAGCTCTCGCTAACCTGAAGAAGCGCAAGCTGACGTTTGAGTCGAAGAAGTAGAAATTAGAAGATTGCTTCGGCGAAGGAGCATGGGAAAGTTCAGTTCAGGGACTTCAGTATACCATTGTGCAGAGGGAACTACTCGTCGAGGGGTTGCTCACTTTTCCAGATCATCCAGAGACGAAGGAGTTATTAGCAGAGTATCGCGCCCGTGGCCGTACTTGACTAGTTGTATTCCTTTTGTTTTGATCTTTGTTGTATGCTGACCATCACCAGGCTTGTTGGCTGAGGTCACGCTGTTGATTCGTCTTGTACTTGCTGATGCTATGTACTTCCTTGATAGGCTTTCCTTTATATATGAGATTGTTGTTTCCATGATTGGACTCCGGCTTCTTCTTCTTATTATTATCAGCACTGGCACTCAGGCACTAGGATCGGGGGAAATCTCCCAAGCACACAGACACACGCATGCATTTGCATGACGCACATTTTGTGGTTTTTCCTAACCTTTAGTGTTTACAGGTTTTTCAGGTTTTCAGGTCCCAAGCTGTTTCCGGTGACTCCAGGATTGATCAGAGGCTAATTCACTGTTATCCAACTAGAGCTAATCAGACCAGGATCATGGATCAAGTGCAAACAGATGTCCAGGAGCTCCGCGAGAGGATGGATCGCTTTATGGAACTTATGCAGGTGGTCGCCAATGGTCAGGACCAGCTCAGGACTTTGGTTCAGCCTTTGATCTCCAGGGTTGATAGCAACGGCATACTCTATGGCGGGGCTGTGCCTACTCCTCCACCAGTTGATACTCCGCAGAATGGTGTCCCTGTGGATGGGGGCAACGACAGTGCTAATGGCAATGTGATGGCCAACATTGGACTCAATACGACGGGCGTCGGCAATGGGAGTCTGGGAGCTAATGTCAACATCGGGCCGGTCAACGGCAATGCTGGCGTCGGGAATCTGTTGGTGCCTCAACCATGGCTTGAGGATCATCAGGATGATGTCTTCTCTCAAAGAGGTGCGGAAGGAGAGTTGAATGCTGAAGCGCGACTCAGGTTCAAAGCACTTGAGGATAAAATGAGAGATATTGAGAATCAGAATACTTTGGGCGTTGATATGTCCAAGCTGGGGTTAATTGCTGATTTCAAGGTACCTCCTAAGTTCAGGGTGCCTGACTTTGAGAAATATAAGGGCACCACTTGCCCTCGTGGCCACCTGCGATCGTACTATAGAAAGATGTCTGCCTATTCCGAAGACGAGAAGTTGCTGATGCACTTCTTCCAAGACAGTCTTTCTGGGCCATCCCTCGAGTGGTACATGGGTCTGGAGCCCACTAGCGTGCGCACCTGGAAGGATCTCACTGAAGCGTTTGTCCACCACTATCAGTACAATAGCGACTTGGCCCCGAACGGAGTCCAGCTCCAGAACCTTTCGCAGAGGAATAATGAAGGATTTAAGGAGTACGCCCAGCGGTGGCGTGAGTTGGCTGCTCGGGTTCAACCGCCGATGGTTGAACGCGAGCTCGTGCAGATGTTTGTGGCTACCCTCCCAGGGGTTTACTATGAAAAGTTAGTCAGCGGTATGTCTGGGACGTTCTCAGCTATCATCACCATGGGCGAGCACGCCGAGAATGGTATCAAGATCGGGAAAATTCAAGGTGAATCATCCTCAGCTGGAGGAGGTGGAAAGAAACCCTATGCTGGTAAACGACGAGAAGGAGAGGCGAGCGCTGTGACCCGCGCTCGAAGGAAGGGCAAAGGCCCTCAGCAGCAGATAGCCAGTATAAATATCCCAGCACCTCCGCAGCAACCGCAGCAGCAGCAGCAGCAACCGAATCAGCAAGGATATAGAAAGTACCAGAATCGGGCACCTTTGACAAACCGTCACTTCGAGGCACCACCCATGTCGTACGCGCAACTCTTGCAGACGTTGCATCAGCTTCAGTTGGTTCAGAAGAAGATTATGGCTCCCTTGACAGGGGCACCTCCACCAGGGTACGACGCAAATGCCACCTGCGATTTCCATACAGGGGCACCAGGCCACACGATCGAAAACTGCAAAGCCTTTAAGCATAAGGTGCAGGACCTGGTAGATGCCAAGATTATCAACTTCTCCGACAATGTTCCCAATGTCACGAAAAACCCTATGCCGAATCATAGGGGAGGCGGAGTGAACACCATTATCAAAGAAGAGAGTGCAGATCTGTTGACTGATGTCAAAGACCTCAAGACACCGCTTAGCTTCGTCAAGGCTAAGTTGCTGAAGAGAGGGTTCTTTCCAGGATGCGGAGAGTTATGCATGAACTGTGCTACATATTCTGATGGGTGTGAGCAGATGGTAGAAGGAATCCAAAGTCTGATGACTGAGGGGATTTTGCAGTTCAGCCGGAGGGCTGAAAGTGTATCAGGAGAGGTAGTGTTGAAGCAGGCCGATGAAGTTGCCACCATCACCATCCCTCGCCGACCAATTACTATCTCTGCGCCCCGACCGCCTACAATCACTATTACCAAAGCTGGGTCGATCCCGTTCGAGAGCACTAACGCTGTTCTGTGGCATTATGGGGCTGAAGTCTATTGCAACGGTCAAAGGTTAGAGGTGGAACCGTACGGGTCGACTGTAGAGAATCTTGCAGGAGTCAGTGGTATTACCCGTAGCGGAAGAGTATTTGCAGCTCCGGAAGTCGTGGCAGAGAAAGCGGTCAGAGCTGATGTGGCCGATAAGGGTAAAAGTAAAGTCGTCGAAGAGGCCCCGTGCGGGGTAGAGAAACACTTTCTGGTTAAAGACGCCGAGGAGTTTATGCGGTTAATCAAGAAGAGCGACTACAAGATTGTAGACCATCTCCATCAGACGCCCTCGAAGATTTCTATTCTCAACCTGTTGCTGTGTTCTGAAGCACACCGCAACGCGCTACTGAATGTATTGAACGCTGCCTACGTACCGCAAGAGATATCAGTGAATCAGCTAGAAGAGGTGGTAGCCCACGTTAACGCTGGTAATGGGCTGGGTTTCACAGATTTAGAGCTGACGCCTAAAGGGAGGAATCACAACAACGCCTTGCACATCTCGATAGAGTGCAGAGGCACAATCATGTCGCATGTCCTGGTGGACACGGGTTCGTCACTTAATGTCCTTCCGAAGAAGGCATTAATGAAGTTGGACACTCGTGGATTGCTTTGCACGCCCAGTGATCTGGTGGTGAAAGCGTTCGACGGAACTAAGCGGCACGTTTTCGGAGAGTTGACCCTGCCGATCCAAGTTGGTCCGGAAACGTTTGACACGGTCTTTTATATCATGGATATCATGCCTGCCTACAGTTGCCTCTTGGGCCGGCCATGGATCCATGCTGCTGGTGCCGTGACCTCCACGTTGCACCAAAAGCTCAAATATGCTGTTGGAGGAAGCATAGTAACCGTGTGTGGTGAGGAGGACATAATGGTGAGCCATTTGTCATCCTTTAAGTATGTTAAAATGGATGGAGAAATCCATGAAACTCTTTGCCAAGAATTTGAAGCCGTCAAGGTGAAGGAAGTAGCTCCTGTAGTCGCAGAGAAGCCAGAGATGAATCTCTTCTCATTCAAAGAAGCTCGGTCCATCGTCGAAGTCGGATCCACCCCAGGCTGGGGGCATATTTTGGAGATACCGAACAAGCAGGATAAGTTTGGATTGGGGTATTCTCCTGAAGCTGAAGCTTCTTCTTCTTCGTCTAGCAGCGCGTCACGGGGTAAGGGGCCGATCCTATTTACCAGTGGCGGAGTGATCTTCGAAAGCATCAACGCGGCGTCTGAAGACAGCGGGGATATCGATTATGATCTCGACTCTTGGATACAGCCAAGCAAGCCGGGCGAGCGCCTCAACAATTGGACCATCAAGGATATCATCCAGCTGACAAGTGAAGAGTAATGACTTACTTTTTTCAATCATTGTACAACCCTATGTCCTACCCGGGGCATAGCGGTTTTATTGTCAGGGCCTTGTTGGATTATGTACATGCATTTTGTTAATAAATCAAAGGCGTTTTCTTCGTATTCGAATATTGTGTTCTCTGTTATTCCTGTTTTATATTTTGAAAAACAGTAAAATGGCAATGGGGTTTGTGCTAACCTTCATATTCTTGTTTTAAACTTAACCCTCGTTATTGCAGGATCCACATAACAGATGACATCGACTCTGGACCTTCTACGGCTCACTTCGACTTTGATTGCCCGATCTATCAAGCCGAGGAAGAGATTGATGAAAACGAAGACCTTCCTGAAGAGTTGGCCCGCTTGTTGAAACAAGAGGAAAAGGTTATTCTGCCTCATGAGGAGGAGATCGAGATCGTAAATCTGGGTTCTGAAGAGCTCGTCAGAAACGTCAGGATAGGGGCTGCATTGCAGAATGATGTCAAGCAGAGATTGGTCGAGATGCTTCGAGAGTATAGTGACGTCTTTGCTTGGTCATACGAAGATATGCCCGGACTTGAGACGGACATCGTGGTCCACCACTTGCCGCTGCGAGAAGATTGCCCTCCCGTTAAGCAGAAGCTAAGGAGGACGAGACCAGACATGGCCGTTAAGATCAAAGAAGAAGTGCAGAAACAGCTTGATGCTGGCTTCTTAGCGGTCACCACTTACCCTCCGTGGGTCGCCAACATAGTGCCTGTACCGAAGAAGGACGGTAAGGTACGCATGTGCGTCGATTATCGGGATTTGAATAGGGCGAGCCCTAAAGATGATTTCCCGTTGCCTCATATCGATGTGTTGGTCGACAACAGAGCTCAGTTCTCCGTGTTTTCGTTCATGGATGGCTTCTCCGGTTACAATCAGATCAAGATGGAGCCGGAGGACATGGAGAAAACGACGTTTATCACTCCCTGAGGAACATTTTGCTATAAGGTAATGCCCTTCGGTCTGAAGAACGCAGGGGCCACTTACCAACGAGCAATGGTAACTTTGTTTCATGATATGATTCATCATGAGATCGAGGTCTATGTTGATGACATGATTGCGAAGTCCCAAACGGAGGAAGAGCATCTGGTCAACTTATTGAAGCTTTTTGAGAGGCTTAGGAAGTTCAGGTTGAGGCTGAATCCTAACAAATGCACTTTCAGAGTGCGGTCCGGAAAGTTGCTGGGGTTTATCGTTAGTGAACGAGGTATCGAGGTTGATCCTACGAAAATAAAAGCCATTCAAGAAATGCCAACGCCGAAAACAGAAAGAGAAGTTCGTGGTTTCCTGGGCCGAATAAACTACATTGCAAGGTTTATCTCTCAGCTCACAGCCACATGCGAACCGATGTTCAAGCTTTTAAAGAAAGATCAGGCGATTACTTGGAATGAGGATTGCCAGAAGGCATTCGACAAGATAAAGCAGTATCTTCAAGAACCTCCAATCTTGATACCCCCAGTGGCTGGACGGCCATTAATCATGTACTTGACAGTTCTTGAGAATAGTATGGGGTGTGTTCTCGGTCAGCACGACGAGACGGGCAGAAAAGAGCATGCCATTTACTACTTGAGTAAAAAGTTCACTGAGTGTGAATCTCGATACTCGATGCTGGAGAAGACGTGTTGTGCACTAGCTTGGGCTGCCAAACGTCTACGACAGTACATGCTCAATCACACCACTATGCTAATTTCGAAGATGGATCCGATCAAGTACGTCTTCGAGAAGCAGGCTCTTTCGGGCAGGATTGCCAGATGGCAAATGGCGTTAACGGAATACGATATTCAGTACGTGTCCCAGAAGGCCATCAAGGGAAGCGTATTGTCTGATTACCTTGCCGAGCAGCCGATCGAGGACTACCAGCCGATGAAGTTCAAATTCCCTGACGAGGATATTATGTTTCTCAAAGCGAAGGATTGCGATGAGTCGTTGCCCGACGAGGGGCCAGATAGGAAATCCTAGTGGAAGTTGATATTCGATGGGGCGGTTAATTCCTATGGAAGTGGCATCGGGGCTATCATCACAACTCCCCACGGATCCCATATCCCGTTTACTGCGAGACTGACGTTTCCAGTCACAAACAATGAGGCGAAGTACGAAGCATGCATCATGGGTCTAGAAGAGGCAATTGATTTGAGAATCAAGAATCTAGACGTATATGGTGACTCAGCGCTTGTGATCAACCAAATTAAAGGGGAGTGGGAGACTCGTCAATCAAATTTGGTGCCGTACATGAATTATGCCAGGAGGCTACTTCCGTTCTTCGATCGAGTGGAACTTCATCATGTGCCCCGAGCTGAAAATTAGATGGCTGATGCCTTAGCCACGTTGGCTTCAATGTATAAGGTCAATTTTTGGAATGAGGCTCCGAGAATTGTGCTTTCGCGTCTTGATAGACCGGCATTTGTCTTTGCAATCGAGGAAGCCACCGACGGCAAGCCATGGTTCCACGACATCCAGACTTTCCTTATGACTAAGAAGTATCCTACGGGTGCGTCAACCCAGGATAAGAAGACTCTGAGGAGGCTGTCTGGAAACTTTTATCTCAATCCTGATGGAGTGTTGTATAAGAGAAACCACGATCTCGTGCTACTCAGATGTGTAGATGAGAAAGAGGCGAGTATGCTCATGGAAGAAGTCCATGAAGGCACATTTGGTACGCACGCCGGCGGGCATGCTATGACGAGAAAGATCCTGAGAGCAGGATACTACTGGCTGACGATGGAGTCAGATTGCTTCAGATTCGCGAAGAGATGTCATAAATGCCAGATTTATGCTGATAAAGTTCATGTGCCGCCGTGCCCGTTGAATGTCATGTCCTCCCCGTAGCCGTTCTCCATGTGGGGAATCGACATGATAGGCAAGATCGAGCCCACTGCATCTAACGGTCATCGCTTCATTCTAGTAGCTAGCGACTACTTCACCAAGTGGGTGGAGGCAGCCTCGTATGCTAATGTGACCAAGCAAGTAGTGGCTAAATTCATAAAGAGGGACATCATCTGTCGTTACGGAATTCCCGAGCGGATCATTACTGATAATGGTTCGAACCTGAATAACAAGATGATGAAGGAGCTGTGCCAGAGCTTCAAGATTGAACACCACAACTCATCTCCTTACCGGCCGAAGATGAATGGCGCCGTCGAAGCCGCCAACAAGAACATAAAGAAGATTGTTCAGAAGATGGTTGTGACCTACAAAGATTGGCACGAGATGCTTCCATTTGCATTGCACGGTTATCATACGACGATATGTACGTCAACCGGGGCAACTCCTTTCTCCTTAGTGTACGGTATGGAAGTTGTCCTACCGTTAGAAGTGGAAATCCCTTCTTTGCGAGTTTTGGTTGATGTGAAACTCGACGAGGCAGAATGGATTACGAATCGTCTGAATCAACTCAGCCTGATGGACGAGAAGAGGTTAGCATCGATTGCATTTGGTCGTCTGTACCAAAGCCGAATGAAGAAATCTTATGATAAGAAGGTGCGTCCTAGAAGCTTTCAGACGGGTGATCTCGTCCTGAAGAAGATTCTTCCGCCACACTCCGATCACCGGGGCAAGTGGACTCCGAATTACGAAGGTCCGTACGTCGTCAGCAAGGTCTTCTCGGGAGGAGCTTTGTTCTTATCCACGATGGATGGTGAAGATTTTGCATCCCCGGTGAACGCGGACGCAGTTAAAAAATACTTTGCTTGAAAGCGACCCGCTGGACAAAAAAAAGAGAGTCCAAGCAAAATAGGGGCATCCCGGCGAACCAAAAACAGAATAAAAGGTTCGGGCAAAAATTAGGGATATATTGAAAAAATGTACACCCGCGAAGTCGAAAACCTACACTGGGCGGCTTCGGCAAAAAAGGGTATCCCGGTGAACTGAAAACCCGTAAAGGGCGGTTCACGCAAAAGTTAGGGATTTGAAAAAGCAAATGACTGCGTTCCGCGTGTGGACTTTCATTGTTTAGTGGTTTGGAAGACCTGAGGGCCGTTCATCTGAATCAATCTCTTCCGAAGCTGAAGCGTCGGAGAAGTATCAAAGTCGAGTGGGTCTTAGAGGGATCAACTCATGATGTTCGTCTACGCCTCATTGCCGACATTTGTATATACTGATGTATATTTATGTTTTATTTTTGTGCGGCTTCCTCATTCCAGGAGCTTGCATCTGTTGTAAAACATTTTTACCCATTCAGGGGTTTGTTATCAATAAAATGCATACTATTCAGCAATTTTGTTTGCCTGTTTAGCATTTATCTGTTTTGTTTGCGAAAAAGAACGCCGATGTTTTTGATAAAATGCGCATACATAAACTTACTGGCCTAGGACACTGATTGTTGAAACAATTAAATACTTGAATATTGTCACGAGATAATAACCTTGATAGGTCCCTTTGAGAAGGGTATCTTGTCTGTTTGTTTGTGTTGTTACAGGTGTAGCATATTCCCGACAGTGCGCCGTGCGCATCCCTGAAGATGGATGATTCCTCCTTCTCCAGCAGAGTTCAGTAGCCTCTCCCCGCAGAGTCTGAACGCAAGATCGTGAGCATTGATATGTCTCCCCAGGCAGAGATGATTCTCTTCCCTAAGCAGACGCATCCTGAAGGAACGTCACCTCCTCAGCTGAGTCACGCGCCGAAGCATGAATTCACTCCCCCCGCACCGGGTCACAAGTGAAGGTTTCATAGGAAACTATTCGTACGCCGAAGTATGCAGCAACTGATGGTGCCGGACTGAAGTCTCCCACGGAATTGAAATTCCTCACCAGAGTTGTATTCTCTCCCTCGAAGTCGGATGATTCCTTCTTCCCCAACGGAATTGAGATTCTCACAGAGTCGTGCTCTCTCCAGTGAAGCAGTTGGGACCATGAGTGGTTTTCCCCAGTAGAGGGTTGAACAACTGATGTTGTATTTCCCCCCAAAGTCGTACTCTCTAGCAAAGCAGAATGATTTCTCCTTCCCCAGCCGAGTTTGCAGATACCCCAAGAGAGCCGAATCCTTGGAAGTTACTCAGACCATGACTGGTTCTTTCCCCAGCGCAGTGTTGATCAACTGACGTTGTTTCCCCACAGAGCTCTTATCCCCAGAAGAGTAGCCGAGACGGCCGCGCAGTTTACTCCCGCGATTGACATCGCTTTCCCTCAGCAGGTCCAGGTTCTCGTAGAGCTTCGCTCCCCTGCAGCAATCAACTGAAGTTGTTTCCCCCGCAGCAGTCAACTGAAGTTGTGTCCCCGGCGGAGTCCAATTGATATTGGCGGGACTATGTTCTCCTCAGCAGGATGATTCCTCTATCTGAGTAGTTCTTCCACCTTGACAGGAGGATTCTCCCTTCGGCATTTATTTTGCTGACGGGATCGCATCATTGTGCATGATTGCATAGCATTTATCATAAACGCATAGCATTTCCACCGTGTGGAGCATGGCGCCGAAGCATATGCATAATAAACATAATCTAGGTTGCTACCGTTCTTGTTTTGCAGGTGTTCCGCCGAAGGATCAGTTGCTCAGGATGATTCCTGACATTCTCCCCAACGAAGTCGCGCGCTCAAGATGATTCTTGAGATCCCCAGCGAAGTCTTCAGTTCAAGATGATTCTTGAATTCCTCAGCAGGGCCGTTTGCTTAAGATGATTCTTAAGACCCCAGTAGAGTCCCCAGTGAAGGTTGCCCAGGATGATTCCTGAAGCCCCAAGAGAGCCGAATCCTTGGAAGCTGCTCAAGCCACGATTGGCTTGTCCCCGACAAGAGTTGCCTAGGATGATTCCTGGAATCCCCAACAAAGTGTTCGCTCAGGATGATTCCTGAAAATCTCCAGAATGGTTACCGGTTCAAGATGATTCTTGAGGTCCCCGACGGAGTTATTTGTCCCAGATAACTCTTGAAGTCCTCAGCAGAGTTGATTCCTCCAAAATGATTTCTGGACCCCCGGAGCGGAGTTGCTTGATACTTCTCCAGATTCCCCAGCGGCGAAGCGTCCTCCCCAGCAGGTTTTCAAACGGCGAAGTTGAAATCTCCCTTGAAGACTCCATGATTGAAGTCTGACCGTGTTAATGAAGCAGTTATCTCAGCTAATGCGGAATGCCTGATGGCATGATCAACCTGATGGTTGAAGTCCGGCTGATGCCCGACGATCTCTTTGAATGCCTGATGGCATGATCAACCTGATAGTTGAAGTCCGGCTGATGCCCGACCAGTTTCTTTGAATGCATGATGGCATGATCAACCTGATGGTTGAAGTCTGGCTGATGCCCGACAGTGTTCCTTGGATGCCTGATGGCATGATTGACTACGTATCACCGGTTACCGTGTGACCAATTCCCCAATGGATCTTCTTCACCCTGACGGCGAGGTCAGATTATCTTGAGTTCTCCAGCGGCGATGTTGGATGTCTGTTTCTAACGGCGATGTCGGATCCTTTGTAGCTCTAGCGGCGATGTTGGATGTTTGTGTTTGACAGCGAGGTCAGATTACTTCGATTCTTCAGCAGCGATGTTGGATGTTTGTTTCCAGCGGCGATGTTGGACGTTTGTTTCTGGTGGTGATGTCAGATAGTTTGGTTTCCCAGCGGCGATGTTGGATGTCTGTTTCTGGCGGCGATGTCAGGTGAGTTAGTTTTCCAGCGGCGATGTTGGGAGTTCCTCAGAGTTATAGTGGGCTGGCGGCGATGTCAGATGGTTTTCTTTCTCCAGCGGCGATGTTGGATGTGTGTTTGACGGTGATGTCAGAGTCTCTATTTCCCCAGCGGCGATGTTGGATGTTTTATGACGGCGATGTCGGATTCTCTATTTCTCCAGCGGCGATGTTGGATGTTTGTTTCAGACGGCGATGTCAGATTTCCAGCGGCGATGTTGGGTATGTCAGATTCTTCAGATTTCCAGCGGCGATGTTGGGTATGTCAGATTCTTCAGTTTTTCAGCGGCGATGTTGGGTATGTCATATTCTTTAGTCCTCCAGCGGCGATGTTGGGTCTTTTGGTGGTTCGACGGCGATGGAGGATTCTCTATTTCTCCAGCGGCGATGTCAGATGTTTGTTTTTGACGGCGATGTCAGTTGATTTAGTGCTCCAGTGGCGATGTTGAGTATGTTTGTTTCTGACGGCGATATCAGGTGATTCAGTTTTCCAACGGCGATGTTGGGTGTTTTGGTTGTCTGATGACGATGTCAGAGGAATTTAATGTGGATAACTGACGGTGATGTCAGATCAGTATTTCTCCAGCTAGTTGTCGTGCAGCTACCATTCCAGTGTTCGAAGATTTGTTCCCGCCAGAGCACCGTGTACTCGTGCAGTTGGCAAATTTTGGGGTTTATCGGTATTCAACCATCTCGCACCTTGATCGGCTGAGGGTCGTTCGTTCCTCACCCAGTCAGGTTCAAGCCGTTTGAATAGGGGCAGCTGTTGCACCCCAAAATTTGACCAACATTTATTTACCCATCAAGAGTTTGTTCAAGTGTTTAAAGGTTGATACCTTTATCAGAGAACCCAAGAGATCCTCAGAAGAATTGGTTGAAACCAAGGTTTGTGTGTCTCATAACTTGAGAGTTGTAGGAGCTCCTCAGATGATTATGAGACTATGAGGATGGACTTGAAGCTTTGAGAAAGCTTATGAGATGTCTTGAAAGCCATCATGAAGCCTAGAGAGGTCATTGTGCAAGAATTCAGAAGATTCAACCATGAGTGGTAGAATTAGGGTTTGACTGGGTCAACCCTAGGCCAACTGAAGATTTGGAGAGGGTTGAGACATAATCCAAGGGCCATGTGATCATGGAATGATGTATTGAGATACTATAAGGATGATTCCTAGACCAACTCATCATGATTGAGGAGTTTGAGAAGTTTTGAGCTAGGGTTTCTAAGGATTGACAGTGTAAAATCCCCTAGTTTGATCCCTATCTTCAAGGTAGTTTAGCTCAAGATGTGATTGTCATCTCATCTTCCCCACAACACGAATGTTGTAGAGCTTGTTATTAGCTTTAATTTGAGTACTATAAGTCCTTGATAGGATTTGTAGAGCTCAAGTTATGGTTTCGACAAATTACAGGTCATCTGAGGTATGTGAATCTGGGTCCTTGAAAGTCACCCAACTTGCAGACAACTTTTGCCCTAGTAGGATGATTCCTATGAACTCTTGGTCAACATGAATATTGAAGAGAATCTTCTTAGCTTTCTAGAGAGTACTATAAGTCCTTGATAGGATTAGTAGAACTCAACTTATGGCTTTGACAAGCCAAGGGCATTTTGGTCATTTGGAGGTTATAGGTCATTTCAAGCATAAGGCCATATCTCCTACTTCCAAGCTTCAAATGGAAAAATCTTCAACATCAAACTTTCTTAGAATGATGTTTTAAGGCTAGTAGGGAGGTCATGAGATGTTGAAAAGGCTCATATCAAAAAGTGATAAAAATGGCCTAAAAATGAGGCATAAGTTAATTAAAGTGAAATTGAAAAATGGAAATCCCAAGTTATAAGTCCAAACCATGTCATGTAATAGGTCATTTTGACTCCAAATGATATTCTAAGAACAATGGTTCATCCACAATTTTGATTTGAGGCTTGCATCATAGGGCTGCTTTGGAATTGGATTGCTTGTATATTAAGGTACCATAGCAAAACTCAAAAGAACTCAATACACAAGGTGTTTAAGCATTGTAACTAATCCAAAATCTCATGAGGGGATAAATTCAAGTCAGAATTGGTAGTTATGATATGCTTGGCATGAGATAGCATGTGGAGAGAATTGAATTCAAAATACCATGACATGAAAACTTCAATTTCTCATTGGATTGTTCTAGGGGGTTCTAGATGATTCTAAACCACTCTATAAGATGAGTCTAACTTGCTCAGATGCAAGGTTGGTGAGAATTGGTGTATAGAAGAGAGAGTGAAATCCAAAAGCTTCCATTGCAAGTCACATCCAATCTCTTCATTCTTCTTCATTTCCCTCCATTTTTTCTCCACAAACCTTTTCCATAGATCCTTCTGAGTGCGTGCATGCTGAATTGAAGCTCCGTTGATGGAAGATTGAAGGTGTTCGCATTGGATTTGCAAAGAAGCAATTATCATCGAATCTTGAAGTACAAGCTCTCTCCCTCAGGATTTTTGCAAACAGTAGAGTTTTCATCATCCAAGGATCATTCTTGAAGAGTTTCAAGCCTTGAATTGAAGATCTACATCATCTGCCATATCAAGAAGCCAGGTTTGCAAAATCTCTTCCACCTCATTATTTAGGCATGGTTAGGTTAAGTTATTAGTGTAGAATTGTTAGAGACAACTAGGTGATCAATTTTGGAGAGTTTGAAAGCAATTGGTGGAGTTTCAGTCATGGATACCATTTCTTGATGGAGCAAGAATGAGTGATATAGTGAGTGATAATGCAAAATTAATAGCTTGTTTTAACCAGTGGAATGTGAGGAGCATTTTGATGTAAAGAAATCTGAGTTTGGTTGAAGTTGAGGATTGGTCATATTTTGAGATTAACTTGGATTCACTATCGGGTTGCATGATAGAGACTGTTTCAATGCATTTCAAGACTAGGATCGTGTTCAGGGAGAAAAATGGATCAACTTAGGGTTTTGAACGATTGAATTTGATGCTGAAATGAGGTAGTACGAAGGGATGGAAGTTTGTTGCATGGAATCTGTTTTCATGGATGTTTCTGAAAACCCTAGCTGCGTGAGGAAGAAGATGACCCACGGCCGTTGGATGAGCAAGCTGACTATTGACTGAGGATTAGATCTAATGGCCCATATTCAATTTCAGTTTTGGAGGGAGCTCAGAGCGCATGAAACGCCGCGTTTCATTTAAAGAGGAATTCTGGGCTTAAGTGATGATTCCTAATCCCACCCCCTTTTCAGGCCCATGTCTTGAGAGATGTTGAGCTTGAGTTTGAAGATGAAGACTTCAATGAAGAGTGTGGAAGAGGATGAATCCTTGAGCATTGCCATTCCAGCTGAAGCTTGAAGAGCAACAAGAGCAAGTTGATACTTGAAGACTCCTGAAGATGAAGTAAAGACTGAAGGATGAAGTTGACACTTCTAAGTGATTGAGATCATTTCTGAAGAGCTGAAGCTTGAAGAACAAAGGAAGTTGATACTTGCTTTGATACCTGGAGATCCTGAAAGAGCCAAGTGATACTCATGACTGATGGTGAAGCCTGATGGTGGAGCTGATCAAGAAGCTGAAGCTTAAAGGAGAAGATAAGTTGAAACTTATGTTGTAGGGTTGAAACCTGGAAAAGCAATTGATATTTGTCAAGAGGGATTAAACTCTGAAGACTGAATTGCTGTTGGAAGAGCTGAAGCTTGAAGTTGAGAGGAGTTGATCTTCTGTCTTCTTTTTCTGTATTGTTGTGTTTTGTTTGACTTGCTTGATGCATTAGAATAAGTTCATATCTATAATAAGTAGAATCTAGGAGAATGATTGCACTAGAGGTTGAGTTGCTCCCTCTGCTTGTACTGTTACTATGTGGCTTTGCTTGCGGGTATTCGGTAGAGCCCAGCTCCCTTGCCCATGTGGTTTGTTTGCCTGATGGCATTTTATTTAATTTTATCTGTATGATTGCAGTTTACTGTTTATTGCTTGATAGCATGTCGTTTATTTTTCAGTATGATTACTGTTATCCATTCTGGCTTGAGGTTGAGATGAGCTTGTGGAGGCTGAAGCCCCACACACATTTCCTCCCTCACTTGCATTGCATGCATTTTACTGTTAAGCTGATGCTTTGTCTGTTTTGGTGTATCATTGACATGATCCCTTAGGACTCTCATTTCCTTTGATAAGGATTTGATGATAGAATTTTAGGTTGAAACCTATGCATGACAACTTCTAGGAGTTCCCTGTTCAAACCTCAACCATAGGATGAATCCATGGCATGATAACAGTAGGACTTGATAGTCTCCCTCCTAGTTGGGCCTGTTCTCTTCTCATCTCAAAACAGTTTAAGATACAGTAATCATGAATGATTTCTTTCGTACGTTACGAGCCTTAAGCTATCTGAGAAAGGATTGTGGGAGAGTTTCTTTTCCACAGTCTGGATGTTTAGTATGGTACCCTTTGGGTGACATGCGACGCATTCACTCTCAGGTCATAGTCTCTAGTGCGGTTGAAATCGCAAACACAATAAAAGACACTTCTTTCGTAAAAGACAGGAAATAAACCGTAGTTTCCCGAACTACGTGAGCTCTGATCTCTCATAACTGTTGAGAGTACGTAGGTACAAGATGGCGATGTCTTGGCGAGCTACCTTCCCCCATAACTCTTCGTAGGCCGAACTACGTTGACTCTGATTTCTCATTCTCTGATGAGAATACGTAGGCATAAAGCGCGACGCTTTGCCGAGTCATTTTTCTTTTTCTTTTTCAGCCAGCCTTGATAGGTAGATAGAATAAAACCAACCCGTCCAAGTAAACACAACAAGCGAGGATCCCGTCGAGTACGGCGGACGTGAGGGGTGCTAATACCTTCCCCTTGCGTAACCGACTCCCGAATCCAGACAATGGTTGCGACGACCTTGTCTTACCCTTTTTCGTCAGGTTTTTCCGATCGTTTCCTTTCCCGCTCTGAGGGATAAATAACGAAAGGTGGCGACTCTTCTGTTGTGCCGGCACCTTATTTTCGCGCAAGCGACAGGCATCTGTTAAACAAACAGGCATCGAACCCGAAGGTCGGATCAACATGAAGTTTAGAAGAATATTTGACTTCACTGTCAAGCATCTATTAAACAAACAAGCATCAAATACGAAGGCTGGCTCAACCCGAAGTTGAGAAGAACATTTGACCTCTCCGTCAGGCATATGTTAAACAAAGAGGCATCGAACCCGAAGGCCGTCTCAACCCTTAGTAGAGAAGAACATCTGACCTCGCCATCAAACATCTATTAAACAAGCAGGCATCGAACCCGAAGGCCAGCTCAACCCGAAGTTGAGAAGAACATCTGACCTTGCTGCCAGGCATCTGTTAAACAAACACGCACCGAACCCGAAGGTCGGCTCAACATGAAGTTGAAAGGAACAACTGACTTCACTGTCAAGCATCTGTTAAACAAACAGGTATCAGATCCGAAGGCCGGCATAACCCGAAGTTGAGAAGAACATTTGACCTCATCGTCAGGCATCGGTTAAATAAACAGGCATCGAACCTGAAGGTCGGCTCAACCCGAAGTTGTAAAGAACATCTGACCTCGCCGTCAGGCAACTGTTAAACAAACAGGCATCGAACCCGAATGTCGACTCAACCCGAAGTTGAGAAGAACATCTGACCTCGCCGTCAGACATCTGTTAAACAAACAGGCTTCGAACCCGAAGGCCGGCTTAAAACGAAGTTCAGAAGTACATTTGACCTTGTCGTTAGGCATCTGTTAAATAAACAGGCATCGAACCCTGAAGTTGGCACAACACGAAGTTGAGAGGAACATCTGACCTCGCCGTTAGGCATCTGTTAAATAAACAGGCATTGAACCTGAAGGCCGGTGCAACACGAAGTTCATAAGAATATCTGACCTCGCCGTCAAGGATCTTTTTTAAAAACTTGGCATCGAACCCGAAGGCCGGCTCAACCCGAAGTTGAGAAGAACATCTGACCTCGCTCTCAGGCATCTGTTAAACAAACAGGCATCGAATTTGATGGTCGGCTCAACTCGAGGTTAAGAAGGACATCATACCTTGTTGTCATGCATCAGTTAAACAAACAGGAATTGAACCCGAAGGCTAGCTCAACCCGAAGTTGAGAAGAACATCTGATCTTGCCACCAGGCATCTGTTAAACAAACAAGCATCGAACCCGAAGGCCGGCTCAACCTGAAGTTGAGAAGAACATTTAACCTCGATGTCAGACATCTGTTAAACAATCAGGCGTGGAACCCGAAGGCCGGCTCAACCTGAAGTTGAAAAGAACATCTGGCATCGTCGTCAGGCATCTATTAAACACATAGGCATGGAACCCTAAGGGTGGCTCATCCCGAAATTGAGAAGAACATATGACCTCGATGTCAGTTATCTATTAAATAAAAAGGCATTGAACCCGAAGTCCGGCTCAACACGAAGTTAAGAAGTACATATGAACTCGTTGTCAGGCATTTGATAAACAAACAGGCATCGAACCTGGAGGCCGGCTCAACACAAAGTTGAGAAGTACATCTGACATCGCCATCAGGGATCTGTTAATCAAACAGGCATCGAACCCAGAGGTCGGCTAACCCCGAAGTTGAGAAGAACATCTGACCTCGCTGTCAAGCATTTGTTAAACAAACAGACATCGAATCCGAAGGCCGGCTCAACCCGAAGTTGAGAAGAACATTTGACCGCGCCGTCAGGCAACTGTTAAAGAAACAGGCTTCGAACCCGAAGGCCGGCTTAACGTGAAGTTAAAAAGTACATCTGACCTCGCCGTCATGCATCGAACCCTGAGGCTGGCACAACACAAAGTTGAGAGGAAAATCTGACCTCGCCGTCAGGCATCTGTTAAACAAAATGGCGTCGAACTCGAAGGCCGGCTCAACACGATGTTCATAAGAATATTTGACCTCGCCTTAAGGGATCTGTTAAACAAACATGGATCAAACTCGAATACCAGCTCAACCCAAAGTTGAGAAGAACATCTGACCTTGCTGACAGGCATCTGTTAAACAAACACGCATCGAATTTGATAATCGGCTCAACCCGAGGTTGAGAAGAACATCTGACCTTGCTGTTAGGCATCAATTAAACAAAACAGGAATCGAACCCGAAGGCCGGCTCAACCCGAAGTTGAGAAGAACATCTGACCTCTCCGCCAGGCATCTGTTAAATAAACAAGCATTGAACCCAAAGGCCGGCTCAACCTGAAATCGAGAAGAACTTCTGACCTCATCGTCAGGCATCTGCTAAACAAACAGTCTTTGAACCCGAAGGCAGGCTCAACCTGATGTTGAGAAGAACATTTGACCTCATCGTCAGGCATCTGTTAAACAAACTGGCGTGGAATCCGAAGGCCGGCTAAACCCGAAGTTGAGAAGAACATATGACCTCGATGTCCGGCATCTATTAAACAAACAGGTATCGAACCCGGAGGCCGGCTCAACACGAAGTTGAGAAGAACATCTGACCTCACTGTCATGCATCTATTAAACAAACACGCATCGAATTTGATGGTCGGCTCAACCCGAGGTTGAGAAGGACATCAGACCTTGTTGTCATGCATCAGTTAAACAAACAGGAATCGAACCCGAAGGCCAGCTCAACCCGAAGTTGAGAAGAACATCTGATCTTGCCACCAGGCATCTGTTAAACAAACAAGCATCGAACCCAAAGGCCGGCTCAACCTGAAGTTGAGAAGAACATCTAACCTCGATGTCAGACATCTGTTAAACAATCAGGCGTGGAACCCGAAGGCCGGCTCAACCTGAAGTTGAAAAGAACATCTGGCATCGTCGTCAGGCATCTATTAAACACATAGGCATGGAACCCTAACGGCGGCTCATCCCGAAATTGAGAAGAACATATGACCTCGATGTCAGTTATCTATTAAATAAAAAGGCATTGAACCCGAAGTCCGGCTCAACACGAAGTTAAGAAGTACATATGAACTCGTTGTCAGGCATTTGATAAACAAACAGGCATCGAACCTGGAGGCCGGCTCAACACAAAGTTGAGAAGTACATCTGACATCGCCATCAGGGATCTGTTAATCAAACAGGCATCGAACCCAGAGGTCGGCTAACCCCGAAGTTGAGAAGAACATCTGACCTCGCTGTCAAGCATTTGTTAAACAAACAGACATCGAATCCGAAGGCCGGCTCAACCCGAAGTTGAGAAGAACATTTGACCGCGCCGTCAGGCAACTGTTAAAGAAACAGGTTTCGAACCCGAAGGCCGGCTTAACATGAAGTTGAAAAGTACATCTGACCTCGCCGTCATGCATCGAACCCTGAGGCTGGCACAACACAAAGTTGAGAGGAAAATCTGACCTCGCCGTCAGGCATCTGTTAAACAAAATGGCGTCGAACTCGAAGGCCGGCTCAACACGATGTTCATAAGAATATTTGACCTCGCCTTAAGGGATCTGTTAAACAAACATGGATCAAACTCGAATACCAGCTCAACCCAAAGTTGAGAAGAACATCTGACCTTGCTGACAGGCATCTGTTAAACAAACACGCATCGAATTTGATAACCGACTCAACTCGAGGTTGAGAAGAACATCTGACCTTGCTGTTAGGCATCAATTAAACAAAACAGGAATCGAACCCGAAGGCCGGCTCAACCCGAAGTTGAGAAGAACATCTGACCTCTCCGCCAGGCATCTGTTAAATAAACAAGCATTGAACCCAAAGGCTGGCTCAACCTGAAATCGAGAAGAACTTCTGACCTCATCGTCAGGCATCTGCTAAACAAACAGTCTTTGAACCCGAAGGCAGGCTCAACCTGATGTTGAGAAGAACATTTGACCTCATCGTCAGGCATCTGTTAAACAAACTGGCGTGGAATCCGAAGGCCGGCTAAACCCGAAGTTGAGAAGAACATATGACCTCGATGTCCGGCATCTATTAAACAAACAGGTATCGAACCCGGAGGCCGACTCAACACGAAGTTGAGAAGAACATCTGACCTCACTGTCATGCATCTATTAAACAAACACGCATCGAATTTGATGGTCGGCTCAACCCGAGGTTGAGAAGGACATCAGACCTTGTTGTCATGCATCAGTTAAACAAACAGGAATCGAACCCGAAGGCCAGCTCAACGCGAAGTTGAGAAGAACATCTGACCTCGCCGCCAGGCATCTGTTAAACAAACAAGTATCGAACCCGAAGGCCGGTTCAACCTGAAGTTGAGAAGAACATCTGACCTCGTCGTCAGACGTCTGTTAAACAATCAAGCGTGGAACCCGAAGGCCGGCTCAACCTGAAGTTGAGAAGAACATATAACATCGTCATCAGGCATCTATTAAACACATAGGCGTGGAACCCGAAGGCCGGCTCATCCCGAAGTTGAGAAGAACATATGACCTCGATGTCAGTTATCTATTAAATAAAAAGGAATTGAACCCGAAGTCCGGCTCAACACGAAGTTAAGAAGTACATATGAACTCGTTGTCAGGCATCTGATAAACAAACAGGCATTGAACCCGGAGGCCGACTCAACACAAATTTGAGAAGTACATCTGACATCGCCGTCAGGGATCTGTTAAACAAACAGGCATCGAACCTAGAGGTCGGCTCAACCCGAAGTTGAGAAGAACATCTTACCTCGCTGTCAGGCATCGAACCTAAAGGTCGGTTCATCCCGAAGTTGAGAAGAACATCTGACCTCGCTGTCAGGCATTTGTTAAACAAACAGGCATCGAACCCGAAGGCCGGCTCAACCCGAAGTTGAGAAGAACATTTGACCGCGCCATCAGGCAACTGTTAAAGAAACAGGCTTCGAACCCGATGGACGGCTTAACGGGAAGTTGAGAAGTACATATGACCTCGCCGTCAGGCATCGAACCCTGAGGCTGGCACAACACAAAGTTGAGAGGAACATCTGACCTCCCCGTCAGGCATCTGTTAAACAAAATGGCGTCGAACTCGAAGGCCGGCTCAATACGATGTTCATAAGAATATCTGACCTCGCCTTCAGGGATCTGTTAAACAAACATGCGTCGAACTCGAATACTGGCTCAACCCAAAATTGAGAAGAACATCTGACCTCGATGTCAGGCCTCTATTAAACAAACAGGCATCGAATATGATAGCCGGCTCAACACGAGGTTTAGAAGAACATCTGACCTTGCTGTTAGGCATCAATTAAACAAACAGGAATCGAACCCGAAGGCCGGCTCAACCCGAAGTTGAGAAGAACATCTGACCTCTCCGCCAGGCATCTGTTAAATAAACAAGCATTGAACCCAAAGGCCAGATCAACCTGATGTTGAGAAGAACTTCTGACCTCGTCGTCAGGCATCTGCTAAACAAACAGGCGTGGAACCCGAAGGCAGGCTCAACATGATGTTGAGAAGAACATCTGACCTCGTCGTCAGGCATCTGTTAAACAAACAGGTGTGGAATCCGAAGGCCGGCTCAACCCAAAGTTGAGAAGAACATATGACCTCGATGTCAGGCATCTGTTAAACAAACAGGTATCGAACCCGGAGGCCGGCTCAACACGAAGTTGAGAAGAACATCTGACCTCGCTGTCAGGCATCTATTAAACAAACAGGCATCGATCCCGAAGGCCAGCTCAACACGAAGTCGAGAAGAACATTTGACCTCGATGTCAGGCCTCTGTTAAACAAACAGGCATCGAACCTGAAGGCTGGCTCAACACGAAGTTGAGAGGAATATCTGACATCGCTGTCAGGCATCTCTTAAAGAAACAGGCATCGAACCCGAAGGTCGGCTCAACATGAAGTTGAGAGGAATATTTGACTTCACTGTCAAGCATCTATTAAACAAACATGCATCAAATCCGAAGGCTGGCTCAACCCGAAGTTAAGAAGAACATCTGACCTCACCGTCAAGCATCTGTTAAACAAAGAGGCATAGAACCCGAAGGCCGTCTCAACCCTTAGTAGAGAAGAAAATCTAACCTCGCCGTCAAACATCTATTAAACAAACAGGCATCGAACCCGAAGGTCGGCTCAACCCGAAGTTGAGAGGAACATCTGACCTCCCCATCAGGCATTAGTTAAACAATCAGGCATCAAACCCGAAGGGCGGGTCGACACAAAGTTGAGAGGAACATAGGACTTCACTGTCAAGCATCTGTTAAACAAACAGGTATCAGATCCGAAGGCCGGCATAACCCGAAGTTGAGAAGAACATTTGACTTCACTGTCAAGCATCTGTTAAACAAACAGGAATCGAACCCGAAGGCCAGCTCAACGCGAAGTTGAGAAGAACATCTGACCTCGCCGGCAGGCATCTGTTAAACAAACAAGTATCGAACCCGAAGGCCGGCTCAACCTGAAGTTGAGAAGAACATCTGACCTCGTCGTCAGACGTCTGTTAAACAATCAAGCGTGGAACCCGAAGGCCGGCTCAACCTGAAGTTGAGAAGAACATATAACATCGTCGTCAGGCATCTATTAAACACATAGGCGTGGAACCCGAAGGCCGGCTCATCCCGATGTTGAGAAGAACATATGACCTCGATGTCAGTTATCTATTAAATAAAAAGGCATTGAACCCGAAGTCCGGCTCAACACGAAGTTAAGAAGTACATATGAACTCGTTGTCAGGCATCTGATAAACAAACAGGCATTGAACCCGGAGGCCGACTCAACACAAAGTTGAGAAGTACATCTGACATCACCGTCAGGGATCTGTTAAACAAACAGGCATCGAACCAAGAGGTCGGCTCAACCCGAAGTTGAGAAGAACATCTTACCTTGCTGTCAGGCATCGAACCTGAAGGTCGGTTCATCCCGAAGTTGAGAAGAACATATGACCTCGCTGTCAGGCATTTGTTAAACAAACAAGCATCGAACCCGAAGGCCGGCTCAACCCGAAGTTGAGAAGAACATTTGACCGCGCCGTCAGGCAACTGTTAAAAAAACAGGCTTTGAACCCGATGGACGGCTTAACGGGAAGTTGAGAAGTACATCTGACCTCGCCGTCAGGCATCGAACCCTGAGGCTGGCACAACACAAAGTTGAGAGGAACATCTGACCTCGCCGTCAGGCATCTGTTAAACAAAATGGCGTCGAACTCGAAGGCCGGCTCAATACGATGTTCATAAGAATATCTGACCTCGCCTTCAGGGATCTGTTAAACAAACATGCGTCGAACTCGAATACTTGCTCAACCCAAAATTGAGAAGAACATCTGACCTCGATGTCAGGCCTCTATTAAACAAACAGGCATCGAATTTGATAGCCGGCTCAACCCGAGGTTGAGAAGAACATCTGACCTTGCTGTTAGGCATCAATTAAACAAACAAGAATCGAACCCGAAGGCCGGCTCAACCCGAAGTTGAGAAGAACATCTGACCTCTCCGCCAGGCATCTGTTAAATAAACAAGCATTGAACCCAAAGGCCGGATCAACCTGATGTTGAGAAGAACTTCTGACCTCGTCGTCAGGCATCTGCTAAACAAACAGGCGTGGAATCCGAATGCCGGCTCAACCCAAAGTTGAGAAGAACATGTGACCTCGATGTCAGGCATCTGTTAAACAAACAGGTATCGAACCCGGAGGCCGGCTCAACACGAAGTTGAGAAGAACATATGACCTCGCTGTCAGACATCTATTAAACAAACAGGCATCGATCCCGAAGGCCAGCTCAACACGAAGTCGAGAAGAACATCTGACCTCGCTGTCAGGCCTCTGTTAAACAAACAGGCATCGAACCTGAAGGCTGGCTCAACACGAAGTTGAGAGGAACATCTGAAATCGCTGTCAGACATCTCTTAAAGAAACAGGCATCGAACCCGAAGGTCGGCTCAACATGAAGTTGAGAGGAATATTTGACTTCACTGTCAAGCATCTATTAAACAAACATGCATCAAATCCGAAGGCTGGCTCAACCCGAAGTTGAGAAGAACATCTGACCTCACCGTCAAGCATCTGTTAAACAAAGAGGCATAGAACCCGAAGGCCGTCTCAACCCTTAGTAGAGAAGAAAATCTGACCTCGCCGTCAAACATCTATTAAACAAACAGGCATCGAACCTGAAGGTCGGCTCAACTTGAAGTTGATAGGAACATCTGACCTCCCCATCAGGCATTAGTTAAACAAACAGGCATCGAACCCGAAGGGCGGGTCGACACGAAGTTTAGAGGAACATAGAACCTCGCCGTGAGGCAGCTGTTAAACAAACAGGCATCGAACCCAAAGGGCGGCTCAACCCGAAGTTGATAAGAACATTAGACCACACCATCAGGCATCTGTTAAACAAACACACATCGAACCCGAAGGTCGGCTCAACATGAAGTTGAGAGGAACAACTAACTTCACTATCAAGCATCTGTTAAACAAACAGGTATCAAATCCGAAGGCCGGCACAACCCGAAGTTGAGAAGAACATTTGACCTCATCGTCAGGCATCGGTTAAAAATATAAGGCCGGCTCAACCGGAAGTTGAGAAGCACATCTGACCTCGCTGTCAGGCATCTGTTAAACTAACAGGCATCGAATTTGTTGGTCGGCTCAACCCGAGGTTGAGAAGGACATCAGACCTTGTTGTCATGGATCAGTTAAACAAACAGGAATCGAACCCGAAGGCCAGCTCAACTCGAAGTTGAGAAGAACTTCTGACCTCGCCGCCAAGCATCTGTTAAACAAACAATCATCGAACCCGAAGGACGGCTCAACCTGAATTGAGAAGAACATCTGACCTCGTCGTCAGACGTCTGATAAACAATCAGGCGTGGAACCCGAAGGCCGGCTCAACCTGAAGTTGAGAAGAACATCTGACATCGTCGTCAGGCATCTATTAAACACATAGGCGTGGAACCCGAAGGCCGGCTCATCCCAAAGTTGAGAAGAACATATGACCTCGATGTCAATTATCTATTAAATAAAAAGGCATTGAACCCGAAGTCCGGCTCAACACGAAGTTAAGAAGTACATATGAACCCGAATCGAACCCGGAGGCCGGCTCAACACAAAGTTGAGAAGTACATCTGACATCACCGTCAGGGATCTGTTAAACAAACAGGAATCGATTCTAGAGGTCGGCTCAACCCGAAGTTGAGAAGAACATCTTACCTCGCTGTCAGGCATCGAACCTGAAGGTCGGCTCAACCCGAAGTTGAGAAGAACATCTGACCTCGCTATCAGGCATTTGTTAAACAAACAGGCATCGAACCCGAAGGCCGGCTCAACCCGAAGTTGAGAAGAACATTTTACTGCGCCGTCAGGAAATTGTTAAAGAAACAGGCTTCGAACCCGAAGGCTGGCTTAATGCGAAGTTGAGAAGTACATCTGACCTCGCCGTCAGGCATCGAACCCTGAGGCTGGCACAACACGAAGTTGAGAGGAACATCTGACCTCGCTGTCAGGCATCTAATAACCAAAATGGCGTCGAACTCGAAGGCCGGCTCAACACGATGTTCATAAGAATATCTGACCTCGCCTTCAGGGAACTGTTAAACAAACATGCATCGAACTCGATTACCGGCTCAACCCAAAGTTGAGAAGAACATCTGACCTCGCTGTCAGGCATCTGTTAAACAAACAGGCATCGAATTTGATTGTCGGCTCAACCCGAGGTTGAGAAGAACATCTAACCTTGCTGTTAGGCATCAATTAAACAAACAGGAGTCGAACCCGAAGGCTGGCTCAACCCGAAGTTGAGAAGAACATCTGACCTCTCCGCCAGGCATCTGTTAAATAAACAAGCATTGAACCCAAAGGCCGGCTCAACTGTAAGGTGAGAAGAACATCTGACCTCGTCGTCAGGCATCTGCTAAACAAACAGGCGTGGAACCCGAAGGCAGGCTCAACCTGATATTGAGAAGAACATCTAACCTCATCGTCAGGCATCTGTTAAACAAACAGGCGTTGAATCCGAAGGCCGGCTCAACCCGAAGTTGAGAGGAACATATGACCTCGATGTCAGGCATCTGTTAAACAAATAGGTATCAAACCCGGAGGCCGGCTCAACACGAAGTTGAGAAGAACATCTGACCTCGCTGTCAAGCATCTATTAGACATACAGGCATCGATCCCGAAGGCCAGCTCAACACCTTGTCGAGAAGAACATCTGACATCACTGTCATGCCTCTGTTAAATAAACAGGCATCGAACCTGAAGGCTGCCTCAACACGAAGTTGAGAGGAACATCTGACATCGCTGTCTGGCATCTGTTAAAGAAACAGGCATCGAACCCGAAGGTCGGCTCAACATGAAGTTGAGAGGAATATTTGACTTCACTGTCAAGCATCTATCAAACAAACAGGCATCAAATCCGAAGGCTCGCTCAACCCAAAGTAGAGAAGAACATCTGACCTCACCGTCAGGCATCTGTTAAATAAAGAGGCATCGAACCTGAAGGTCGTCTCAACACTTAGTAGAAAAGAAAATCTGACCTCGCCGTCAAACATCTATTAAACAAACAGGCATCGAACCCGAAGGTCGGCTCAACTTGAAGTTTAGAGGAACATCTGACCTCCCCATCAGGCATTAGTTAAAAAAACAGGCATCGAACCCGAAGGGCAGGTCAACACGAAGTTGAGAGGAACATATGACCTCGCTGTGAGGCATCTGTTAAACAAACAAGCATCGAACCCGAAGGGCGGCTCAACCCGAAGTTGATAAGAACATTAGATCTCACCATCAAGCATCTGTTAAACAAACACGCATCGAACCCGAAGGCCGCCTCAACCCGATGTTGAGAAGAACATCTGACCTCGCTGTCAGGCATCTGTTAAACAAACAGGCATCAAATTTGATGGTCGGCTCAACCCGAGGTTGAGAAGGACATCGTACCTTGTTGTCATGCATCAGTTAAACAAACAGGAATCGAACTCGAAGGCCAGCTCAATCCGAAGTTGAGAAGAACATCTGACCTCGCCACCAGGCATCTGTTAAACAAACAAGCATCGAACCCGAAGGCCGGCTCAACCTGAAGTTTAGAAGAACATCTGACCTCGTCGCCAGACATCTGTTAAACAATTAGGCGTGGAACCCGAAGGCCGGCTCAACCTGAAGTTGAGAAGAACATCTGACATCATCGTCAGGCATCTATTAAACACATAGGCGTGGAACCCGAAGGTCGGCTCATCCCGAAGTTGAGAAGAACATATGACCTCGATGTCAGTTAACTATTAAATAAAAAGGCATTGAACCCGAAGTCCGGCTCAACACGAAGTTAAGAAGGACATATAACCTCGTTATCAGGCATCTGATAAACAAAATGGCATCGAACCCGGAGGCCGGCTCAACAGAAAGTTGAGAAGTACATTTGACATCGCCATCAGGGATCTGTTAAACAAACAGGCATCGAACCCAGAGGTCGGCTCAACCCGAAGTTGAGAAGAACATCTGACCATGCTGTCAGGGATCGAACCTGAAGATCGGCTCAACCCGAAGTTGAGAAGAACATATGACCTCACTGTCAGGCATTTGTTAAACAAGCAGGCATCGAACCCGAAGGTCGGCTCAACCCGAAGTTGAGAAGAACATTTGACTGCGCCGTCAGGCAACTGTTAAAGAAACAGGCTTCGACCCCGAAGGCCGGCTTAACGCGTATTTGAGAAGTACATCTGACCTCCCCGAAGTTGAGAAGAACATTTGACCTCATCGTCAGGCATCGGTTAAAAATATAAGGTCGGCTCAACCGGAAGTTGAGAAGCACATCTGACCTCGCTGTCAGGCATCTGTTAAACAAACAGGCATCGAATTTGTTGGTCGGCTCAACCCGAGGTTGAGAAGGACATCAGACCTTGTTGTCATGGATCAGTTAAACAAACAGGAATCGAACCCGAAGGCCAGCTCAACTCGAAGTTGAGAAGAACTTCTGACCTCGCCGCCAAGCATCTGTTAAACAAACAATCATCGAACCCGAAGGCCGGCTCAACCTGAATTGAGAAGAACATCTGACCTCGTCGTCAGACGTCTGATAAACAATCAGGCGTAGAACCCGAAGGCCGGCTCAACCTAAAGTTGAGAAGAACATCTGACATCGTCGTCAGGCATCTATTAAACACATAGGCGTGGAACCCGAAGGCCGGCTCATCCCAAAGTTGAGAAGAACATATGACCTCGATGTCAATTATCTATTAAATAAAAAGGCATTGAACCCGAAGTCCGGCTCAACACGAAGTTAAGAAGTACATATGAACTCGTTGTCAGGCATCTGATAAACAAACAGGCATTGAACCCGGAGGCCGGCTCAACACAAAGTTGAGAAGTACATCTGACATCACCGTCAGGGATCTGTTAAACAAACAGACATCGAACCCAGAGGTCGGCTCAACCCGAAGTTGAGAAGAACATCTGACCTTGCTATCAGGCATCGAACCCGAAGGCCGGCACAACACGAAGTTGAGAAGAACATCTGACCTCGCTGTCAGGCATCTGTTAAACAAACAGGCATCGAACCTGAAGGTCGGCTCAACACGAAGTTGAGAGGAGCATCTAATGTCGCCGTCAGGCATCTGTTAAACAAACAGGCATCGAACCCGAAGGTCGGCTCAACATGAAGTTGAGAGGAACATTTGATCTCACTGTCAAGCATCCGTTAAACTAACAGGAATCAAATCTGAAGGCTGGCTCAACCCGAAGTTGAGAAGAACATCTGACCTCAATGTCAGGCATTTGTTAAACAGACAGGCATCGAACCCGAAGGGCGGATCAACCCGAAGTTGATAAGAATATTAGACCTCGCCGTCAGGCATTTGTTAAAAAAACAGGCATCGAATCCGAAGGCCGCCTTAACCCAAAGTTCAGAAGAACATTTGACCTCTTCGTCAGACATCTATTACACCGCCAGGCATCTATTAAACCCGAAGGCCGTGTCAAACCTTAATTGAGCAGAACATCTGACCTTGCCGTCAAACATCTATTAAACAAACAGGCATCGAACACGAAGGACGGCTCACCTTGAAGTTGAAAGGAACATCTGAGCTCCCCATCAGGCATTAGTTAAACAAACAGGCATTGTACCCGAAGGTCGGATCAACATGAAGTTGAGAGGAACATTTGACTTCACAGTTAAGCATTTATTAAACAAACGGGCATCAAATCCGAAGGCCAGCTCAACCTGAAGTTGAGAAGAACATCTGACCTCAACGTCAAGCATCTGTTAAACAAACAGACATCGAACCCGAAGGGCGGCTCAACCCGAAGTTGATAAAAACATTAGACCTCGCCGTCAGGCATCTGTTAAGAAAACAGGCATCGAACACGAAGGCCGCCTCAACCCGATGTTCAGAAGAACATGTGACCTCGCCGTCAGGCATCTACTAGACAAACAGGCATCGAACCCGAAGGCCGTCACAAACCTTAATTGAGAAGAACATCTGACCTCACCGTCAAGCATCTGTTAAACAAACAAGCATCGAACCCGAAGGCCGGCTCAACTTAAAGTTGAGAGGAACATCTGACCACCCCATGAAGCATTAGTTAAATAAACAGGCATCGAACCTGAAGGCCGGCACAACACGAAGTTGAGAAGAACATCTAACCTCGCTGTCTGGCATATGTTAAACAAACAGGCATAGAATTTGATGGCCGACTCAGCCCGAATTTTAGAAGAACATCTGAACTTGCTGTCAGTCTTTAGTTAAAGAAATAGGCATCGAACCCAAAGGCCCTCTCAACCCGAACTTAGGAAGAACATCTGATCTCGCCGTCAAGCATCTGTTAAACAAAAAGGTGTGGAACCCGAAGGTCGGCTCAACCCGAAGTTGAGAAGAATATCTGACCTCGCCGTCAAGCATCTGTTAAATAAACAGGCATCAAACCCGAAGGCCGTCTCAACCCTTAGTTGTGAAGAACATTTGACCTCGCCGTGAAACATCTGTTAAACAATCAGGTATCGAACCCGAATGCTGGCTCACCTTGAAGTTGACAGGAACATCTAACCTCCCCATCAGGCATTAGTTAAACAAACAGGCATCGAACCCGAAGGCCGGCACAACACGAAGTTAAGAAGAACATCTGACCTCGCCGTCAAGCATCTGTTAAACAAGCAGGCATCGAACCCGAAGACCGGCTCAACACGAAGTTGAGAGGAGCATCTGACGTTACCGTCAGGCATCTGTTAAACAAACAGGCATCGAACCCGAAGATCGGCTCAACATGAAGTTGAGAGGAACATTTGACTTCACTGTTAAGCATCTGTTGAACAAAAAGGCATCAAATCCGAAATCCGGCTCAACCCGAAGTTGAGAAGAACATCTGACCTCAACGTCAGGCATCTATTAAACAAATAGGCATCGAACCCGAAGGTCGGCTCAACCCGAAGTTGATAAGCACATTAGACCGCGCCGTCAGGCATCTGTTAAAAAAACAGGTATTGAACCCGAAGGCCGCCTCAACCCGAAGTTCAGAAGAACATTTGACCTCTTCGTCAGGCATCTATTAAACAAAGAGGCATCAAACCCGAAGGCCGTCTCAAACTTTAATTGAGAAGAACATCTGACCTCGCCGTCAAACATATGTTAAACAAACAGACATCGAACCCGAAGGTCGGCTCAACTTGAAGTTGAGAGGAACATCTGACCTCCCCATCAGGCATTAGTTAAACAAACAGGCATCGAACCTGAAGGCCGGCACAACACGAAGTTGAGAAGAACATCTGAACTTGCTGTCAGGCATATGTTAAACAAACAGACGTCGAATTTGATGGCCGACTCAACCCGATGTGTAGAAGAACATCTGACCTCGCTATCAGGCTTTACTTAAACAAACAGGAATCGAACCCGAAGATCGGCTCAACCCGAAGTAAAGAAGAACATCTGACCTAGCCGCCAGACATCTGTTAAACAAACAAGCATCGGACCCAAACGCCGGCTCAACCCGAAGTTGAGAAGAACATCTGACCTCGCCGTCAAGCATCTGTTAAACAAAAAGGTGTGGAACCCGAAGGCCGGCTCAACCCGAAGTTGAGAAGAATATCTGACCTCGCCGTCAGGCATCTGTTAAATAAACATGCATCAAACTCGAAGGCCGTCTCAACCCTCAGTTGAGAAGAAGATCTGACCTCGCCGTCAAACATCTGTTAACCAATAAGGTATCGAACCCGAAGGCCGGCTCACCTTGAAGTTGAGAGGAACATCTGACCTCCCCATCAAGCATTAGTTAAACAAAAAAGCATCAAACTCGAAGGCCGACTCAACAAGAAGTTGAGAGGAACATCTGACCTCGCCGTCAGGCATCTGTTAAACAAATAGGTATCGAACCCGAAGGTCGGCTCAACATGTAGTTGAGAGGAACATTTGACTTCACTACCAAGCATCTGTTAAACAAACAGGCATCAAATCCGAAGGCCGGCTCAACCCGAAGTTGAGAAGAACATCTGACCTCAACGTCAGGCATCTGTTTAACAAACAGGCATCGAACCCGAAGGGCGGCTCAACCCGAAGTTGATAAGAACATTAGACCTCGCCGTCAGGCATCTGTTAAAAAAAACAGGCATCGAACCTGAAGGTCGCCTCAACCCGAAGTTCAGAAGAACATTTGACCTCGCCGTCAGGAATTTATTAAACAAATAGGCATCAAACCCGAAGGTCGTCTCTAACCTTAATTGAGAAGAACATATGACCTTGCCGTCAAACATCTGTTAAACAAACAGGCATCGAACCCGAAGGCCGGCTTAACCCGAAGTTAATAAGAACATTAGACCTCGCCGTCAGGCATCTGTTAAACATACACGCATCGAACCCGAAGGCCGGCCCAACACGAAGTTGAAAGGAACATCTGACCTCCCCATCAGGCATCTGTTAAACAAACATGCATCTAACCCGAAGGCCGGCACAACACGAAGTTGAGAAGAACATCTGACCTCACCGTCAGGCATCTGTTAAACAAACAGGCATCGAACCCGAAGGCCGGAACAACACGAAGTTGAGAAGAACATCTGACCTCACCGTCAGGCATCTGTTAAACAAACAGGCATTGAATCCGAAGGTCGGCTCAACACGAAGTTGAGAGGAACATCTGACCTCGCCGTCAGGCATATGTTAAACAAACAGGCATTGGACCCGAAAGTCGGTTCAACACGAAGTTGAGAGGAATATTTGACTTCACTCTCTAGCATCTGTTAAAAAAACAGGCATCAAATCCGAAGGCCGGCTCAACCCGAAGTTGAGAAGAACATCTGACCTCACCGTGAGGCATCTGTTAAACAAACAGGCATCGAACCTAAAGGGCGGCTCAACCCGAAGTTGATAAGAACATTAGACCTTGCTGTCAGGCATCTATTAAACAAACAGGCATCGAACCTGAAGGCCGCTTCAAGACGAAGTTGAGAGGAACATATGACCTCGCCGTCAAGCATCTCTTAAACAAACAGGCATCGAACACGAAAGACGGCTCACCTTGAAGTTGAAAGGAACATCTGAGCTCCCCATCAGGCATTAGTTAAACAAACAGGCATTGTACCCGAAGGTCGGATCAACATGAAGTTGAGAGGAACATTTGACTTCACAGTCAAGCATTTATTAAACAAACGGGCATCAAATCCGAAGGCCAGCTCAACCTGAAGTTGAGAAGAACATCTGACCTCAATGTCAAGCATCTGTTAAACAAACAGACATCGAACCCGAAGGGCGGCTCAACCCGAAGTTGATAAAAACATTAGACCTCGCCGTCAGGCATCTGTTAAGAAAACAGGCATCGAACACGAAGGCCGCCTCAACCCGATGTTCAGAAGAACATGTGACCTCGCCGTCAGGCATCTACTAGACAAACAGGCATCGAACCCGAAGGCCGTCACAAACCTTAATTGAGAAGAACATCTGACCTCACTGTCAAGCATCTGTTAAACAAACAAGCATCGAACCCGAAGGCCGGCTCAACTTAAAGTTGAGAGGAACATCTGACCACCCCATGAAGCATTAGTTAAATAAACAGGCATCGAACCTGAAGGCCGGCACAACACGAAGTTGAGAAGAACATCTAACCTCGCTGTCTGGCATATGTTAAACAAACAGGCATAGAATTTGATGGCCGACTCAGCCCGAATTTTAGAAGAACATCTGAACTTGCTGTCAGTCTTTAGTTAAAGAAACAGGCATCGAACCCAAAGGCCCTCTCAACCCGAACTTAGGAAGAACATCTGATCTCGCCGTCAAGCATCTGTTAAACAAAAAGGTGTGGAACCCGAAGGTCGGCTCAACCCGAAGTTGAGAAGAATATCTGACCTCGCCGTCAAGCATCTGTTAAATAAACAGGCATCAAACCCGAAGGCCGTCTCAACCCTTAGTTGAGAAGAACATTTGACCTCGCCGTGAAACATCTGTTAAACAATCAGGTATCGAACCCGAATGCTGGCTCACCTTGAAGTTGACAGGAACATCTGACCTCCCCATCAGGCATTAGTTAAACAAACAGGCATCGAACCCGAAGGCCGGCACAACACGAAGTTAAGAAGAACATCTGACCTCGCCGTCAAGCATCTGTTAAACAAGCAGGCATCGAACCCGAAGACCGGCTCAACACAAAGTTGAGAGGAGCATCTGACGTTGCCGTCAGGCATCTGTTAAACAAACAGGCATCGAACCCGAAGATCGGCTGAACATGAAGTTGAGAGGAACATTTGAATTCACTGTTAAGCATCTGTTGAACAAAAAGGCATCAAATCCGAAATCCGGCTCAACCCGAAGTTGAGAAGAACATCTGACCTCAACGTCAGGCATCTATTAAACAAATAGGCATCGAACCCGAAGGTCGGCTCAACCCGAAGTTGATAAGCACATTAGACCGCGTCGTCAGGCATCTGTTAAAAAAACAGGTATTGAACCCGAAGGCCGCCTCAACCCGAAGTTCAGAAGAACATTTGACCTCTTCGTCAGGCATCTATTAAACAAAGAGGCATCAAACCCGAAGGCCGTCTCAAACTTTAATTGAGAAGAACATCTGACCTCGCCGTCAAACATATGTTAAACAAACAGACATCGAACCCGAAGGCCGGCTCAACTTGAAGTTGAGAGGAACATCTGACCTCCCCATCAGGCATTAGTTAAACAAACAGGCATCGAACCTGAAGGCCGGCACAACACGAAGTTGAGAAGAACATCTGAACTTGCTGTCAGGCATATGTTAAACAAACAGACGTCGAATTTGATGGCCGACTCAACCCGATGTGTAGAAGAACATCTGACCTCGCTATCAGGCTTTACTTAAACAAACAGGAATCGAACCCGAAGATCGGCTCAACCCGAAGTAAAGAAGAACATCTGACCTAGCCGCCAGGCATTTGTTAAACAAACAGGCATCGGACCCAAACGCCGGCTCAACCCGAAGTTGAGAAGAACATCTGACCTCGCCGTCAAGCATCTGTTAAACAAAAAGGTGTGGAACCCGAAGGCCGGCTCAACCCGAAGTTGAGAAGAATATCTGACCTCGCCGTCAGGCATCTGTTAAATAAACATGCATCAAACTCGAAGGCCGTCTCAACCCTCAGTTGAGAAGAACATCTGACCTCGCCGTCAAACATCTGTTAACCAATAAGGTATCGAACCCGAAGGCCGGCTCACCTTGAAGTTGAGAGGAACATCTGACCTCCCCGTCAAGCATTAGTTAAACAAAAAAGTATCAAACTCGAAGGCCGACTCAACAAGAAGTTGAGAGGAACATCTGACCTCGCCGTCAGGCATCTGTTAAACAAATAGGTATCGAACCCGAAGGTCGGCTCAACATGTAGTTGAGAGGAACATTTGACTTCACTACCAAGCATCTGTTAAACAAACAGGCATCAAATCCGAAGGCCGGCTCAACCCGAAGTTGAGAAGAACATCTGACCTCAACGTCAGGCATCTGTTTAACAAACAGGCATCGAACCCGAAGGGCGGCTCAACCCGAAGTTGATAAGAACATTAGACCTCGCCGTCAGGCATCTGTTAAAAAAAACAGGCATCGAACCTGAAGGCCGCCTCAACCCGAAGTTCAGAAGAACATTTGACCTCGCCGTCAGGAATTTATTAAACAAATAGGCATCGAACCCGAAGGTCGTCTCTAACCTTAATTGAGAAGAACATATGACCTTGCCGTCAAACATCTGTTAAACAAACAGGCATCGAACCCGAAGGCCGGCTTAACCCGAAGTTAATAAGAACATTAGACCTCGCCGTCAGGCATCTGTTAAACATACACGCATCGAACCCGAAGGCCGGCCCAACACGAAGTTGAAAGGAACATCTGACCTCCCCATCAGGCATCTGTTAAACAAACATGCATCTAACCCGAAGGCCGGCACAACACGAAGTTGAGAAGAACATCTGACCTCACCGTCAGGCATCTGTTAAACAAACAGGCATCGAACCCGAAGGCCGGAACAACACGAAGTTGAGAAGAACATCTGACCTCACCGTCAGGCATCTGTTAAACAAACAGGCATTGAATCCGAAGGTCGGCTCAACACGAAGTTGAGAGGAACATCTGACCTCGCCGTCAGGCATCTGTTAAACAAACAGGCATTGGACCCGAAAGTCGGTTCAACACGAAGTTGAGAGGAATATTTGACTTCACTCTCAAGCATCTGTTAAAAAAACAGGCATCAAATCCGAAGGCCGGCTCAACCCGAAGTTGAGAAGAACATCTGACCTCACCGTGAGGCATCTGTTAAACAAACAGGCATCGAACCTGAAGGGCGGCTCAACCCGAAGTTGATAAGAACATTAGACCTTGCTGTCAGGCATCTATTAAACAAACAGGCATCGAACCTGAAGGCCGCTTCAACACGAAGTTGAGAGGAACATCTGACCTCGCCGTCAAGCATCTCTTAAACAAACAGGCATCGAACCCGAAGGTCGACTCAACATAAAGTTGAGAGGAACGTTTGACTTCACAGTCAAGCATCAGTTAAACAAACAGGCATCAAATCTGAAGGTCGGCTCAACCCGAAGTTGAGAAGAACATCTGACCTCACCGTCAGGCATCTGTTAAACAAACAAGCATCGAACCCGAAGGCCGGCTCAACCCGAAGTTTAGAAGAACATCTGACCTCGCCGTCAGGCATCTGTTAAACAAACATGCATTAAACCCGAAGGCCGTCTCAACACTTAGTTGAGAAGAACATCTGACCTTGCGGTCAAACATCTATTAAACAAATAGGTATTGAACGCGAAGGCCGGCTCACCTCGAAGTTGAGAGGAACATTCGACCTCCCCATCAGGCATTAGTTAAACAAACAGGCATCGAACCCGAAGGCCGGCACAACACGAAATTGAAAAGAACATCTGACCTCGCCGTCAAGCATCTGTTAAACAAACAGGCCTCGAACCCGAAGGCCGGCTCAACACAAAGTTGAGAGGAACATCTGACCTCGCCGTCAGGTGTCTGTTAAATAAACAAGCATCGAACCCGAAGGTCGGCTCAACATGAAGTTTAGAGGAACATTTGACTTCACTGTCAAGCATCTGTTAAACAAACAGGCATCAAATCCGAAGGCCGACTCAACCCGAAGTTGAGAAGAACATCTGAACTCACCGTCAGGCATCTGTTAAACAAACACGCATCGAACCCGAAGGGCGTCTCAACCAGAAGGTTATAAGAACATTAGAGCTCGCTGTCAGGCATCTGTTAAACAAACAGGCATCGAACCCGAAGGTTGGCTCAACACGAAGTTGAGAGAAACATCTGACCTCGCCGTCAAGCATCTCTTAAACAAACAAGCATCGAACCTGAAGGTCGGATCAACATGAAGTTGAGAGGAACATTTGACTTCACTGTCAAGAATCTGTTAAACAAACAGGCATCAAATCCGAAGGCCGACTCAACCCGAAGTTGAGAAGAACATCTGACCTCACTGTCAGGCATCTGTTAAACAAACAAGCATCGAACCCGAAGGGCGGCTCAACTTGAAGTTTATAAGAACATTCGATGTCTCTCCTAGGCATCTGTCAAACAAACAGGCATCGAACCCGAAGGCCGGCTCAACCTGAAGTTGAGAAGAACATCTAACCTCGCCTTCAGGCATCTGTTAAACAAATATGCATCGAACCCGAAGGCCGGCTCAACACGAAGTTGAGAGGAACATCTGACCTCGCTGTCAGGCATCTGTTAAACAAATAGGAATCAAACCCGAAGGTCGGCTCAACACGAAGTTGAGAGGAATATTTGAGTTCACTGTCAAGCATCTGTTAAACAAACATGCATCAAATCTTTAGGCCGGCTCAATCCGAAGTTTAGAAGAACATCTGACCTCACTGTCAGTCATCTGTTAAACAAACAGGCATCGAACCCGAAGGGCGACTCAACCCGAAGTTGATAAGAATATCTGACCTCGCTGTCAGGCATCTCTTAAACAAACAGGCATCGAACCTGAAGGTCGGCTCAACATAAAGTTAAGAGGAACATTTGACTTCACTTGTAGAAGCATGCTTCAGTCTCAAGTTTTGATGATGTCAATGCTATTCAAAGTCATCTCTTGATTGCAAAAAGACAAGCCGTTCAAAGTCATCAAGATAAAGTCATCAAGCTATCTTTCAAGTCAAGCTACATATGGAAATGATTCTTCCAGACTTGCCTGCATTACTGGTATATCAAATTCACCTTTTTAATTTGATATACAAGTGTTCAAAAACATCAATCTTTTGTGCATAATACATAAGCATGTTTTTGAAACTTTAAAAATGGTATAACATTAATTTTAAAAAAGCATTTTTCTGAAAATTAGCAGTGTTAACCGATTAACCATATGGGTTAACCGGTTAACCATTTTGAATTTTGAATTTTCTGGGCTAACGTACCAGTGTTAACCGATTAACCATATGGGTTAACCGATTAACACTGAACGTGCAGTGAAAAATTGCTTTGTTTTGAGTTCAAAAAATTATTTTAAATCATACCTTTTCATGGTTTGAATCTTTTAAAATCATACCTTTTGTGAAAGGTTATTTTTACTCATATAAATTCTGAGTTTTTCATTTTGAAAAACACACCAACAAAAAACCAATACTCATTTTTAGAATTGTCTTAGAATCAAATTCATTTTTCAAAAGTGTTCATACTTGCATTGAAAATTTCACATTCATTGAACACTTGTATTGAAAAATTACAAAGAGTGAATTTTGATTCATTGGAGAAGATCACTTTGACAGTTATACTCAAACCAAATTCATTACAATTATTTTATTTTTGACTTGTGATCCAGGATTGTTGGACACAAGGGTGAGTGTTTACAAGAGGATTGTTCTTGTACACTTGTGAGTTTTTATTGTTTGATAGTAGGCCTCACCGGTTGATGGTGTGATAGGTTGTACTGTTTTAAACAATAGTGAAAATTCTCTTTCATGTTGAAAGGGGAGTGGAGTACTCTCGGATTGTGAGGGGAACCACTATAAATCCTGTGTCTTTCTTTCTTTCTGTTGATTTACTGCTTTCCATAACCAAGAACACCATCCAGTATATTTCCAAGAACCATATAAAAACCGGAAAAATTTCAAAAGTCCTAATTCACCCCCCCCCCCCCTCTTAGGCATACTCTGTTCTTACAATTGGCATCAGAGCAGGTTAAGGTAACCTGTTCCTAACGATTCAGTATGGCTTCCGCAAGTACCAACCCGGTTTTCAAAGATGGTGGAAGTAGTAACAAACCACCACTCTTTTCTGGAGAATACTTTGATTTTTGGAAAATCCGTATGAAGGCACATCTTGAGGCTCAAGGAGATGGTATATGGGAAACCGTTGAAACTGGTCCACATGTTCCTACAAGTGTGGTAAATGGTGTTGGAACCCCAAAGATCAAATCCTCATATGATGAAGATGACAAGAAGAGAATCTTGAATGAGAAGAAAGCAATCAACATACTTCAAAGCGCTCTCAGTATGGATGAATTCTTTCGCATATCACAGTGTCAATCGGCAAAACAGATTTGGGATACCTTGGTAGAAACGCATGAAGGAACAGCAGAAGTAAAAAGATCAAGACTTAACACGTTAAGTCAAGAATATGAGATGTTCCGTATGCAGCCCGGTGAATCTATTGTTGCCTTGCAAAAGAGGTTCGTTCATCTAACAAATCACCTGATTGCTCTTGGGAAGACCTTCACCAACGATGATCTCAACTTAAAAGTCCTAAGATCCTTGACAAGAGAATGGCAACCAAAAGTGACTGCCATTTCGGAAAAGAAAAGTCTTTCAACGATGACATCCGCTTCATTATTCGGAAAACTTCAAGAGCATGAACTGGAACTTGGAAGGCTTGAGAAACATGAAAGTCAAGACAAGAAGTCCAAAGGAATTGCCCTGAAGGCTGACACAAAGGATGACAAAATTGACGAATCTTCCGAAGACGAAAATTTCATGCTTCTAGTAAAGAAGCTTGGTAAGTTTTTCAATAATAATAAAACTTCTTCTTTTTCTAAAAAGAATAAACATTTCAGGAAAAAGGAGGCATCCACATCAAACCAAGAAATTACATGTTATGAATGTGGAAAACAAGGTCACATAAAGCCAGACTGCCCAAAACTCGCAAATAAAGGAAAATTCAAGGGCAAGAAGGATTTCAAAACAAAGAAGGCTTATGTCGCATGGGACGACAACGAAGTGAGTTCATCATCGGAATCAGATAGCGATGAATGTGCAAATATTGCCTTAATGGCCTCTCACCATTCCGATGACGAAAATGAGGTTAGTAGTAATTTTTCTGTCTATGATAATGATGCACAAGAAGTTATAGATGAACTTCTAAAAGAGTGCAAGACTTTGTACAAAGACATCTCATCACAAAAGAAAAGAATTTTACTTTTAGAAAAACAAAATTCTGATTTCTTGAAAAATATTGAAGATGAAAAACAAAAAGTGATGGATGAAGAACAAAGTCTTGTATGTAAGAATTGTGAGTCTTTGTCTTTTCAAATTGTTCAACTTAAAAGAGTTTTAGAAAGATACGAAAAGGGTCAAATTGGCTTGGAAGAGATTCTTAAACATCAAAGGTATCCTAATGATAAAAGTGGATTGGGATATTCTAAATTTTCAAAACCAAGCACCAATAAGACCATTTTTGTAAGAGCAAGTGAACAAATTGTGAAGAAAGAGACAAGCACTTCTAAGACTCAGCATCAAAATCATAACAAGAAAAGAATTAATAAGAAAAAGGATTATATTCCTAGATATAGAAGTCATTTTCAACCTACATGTTTTTATTGTGGTATTAAAGGGCACACACCTAATGCCTGCTATGTACGTAATATTGGTGTTGCAAAGGGGCATTATGTGTGGGTGGAAAAAGGTACTAACTATCAAGGACCCAAAGCAACTTGGGTACCTAACACTACCTAATTTTGTTTTGTAGGTATGCTTGAAGACAACCACAAATGAATGGTATCTTGATAGTGGTTGCTCGAAGCATATGACGGGAGATATAAACAAATTTTCAAGTCTATCATTAAAGGCCAAAGGATACGTCACTTACGGTGATGATAATAAAGGAAAAATTCTTGGAGTTGGAACCATTGGTGCACCTCCATGTACAGTCATCGAAGACGTTCTTTTTGTTGAAGGCCTTAAGCATAACCTGCTTAGCATCAGTCAATTGTGTGACAAAGGGTTCAAAATCAACTTCACAAAGGAGGAATGCTTGATCGAACACGAAGTCACTCATGAGATTCTGCTAAAAGGTAAAAGATATAATAATATTTTTATGATCTCTTTTGATGATTCTTCCTTGAAGGTAAAGTGTCTTATGGCGAACAACAACGAGGCATGGCTTTGGCATAAAAGATTTGCTCACATTCACATGGAGCATTTAAACAAATTAATCAAGCATGATCTGGTTGTTGGGCTTCCAAAGATAAAATTCATCAAGGATAAATTATGCGATGCATGTCAAAAGGGAAAACAGACCAAGACAACTTTCAAATCCAAGCAAGTGGTTTCTACATCAAGACCACTTCAATTGTTGCACATGGATCTTTTTGGTCCATCAAGAACGAAGAGCTTTGGAGGTAGTATTTATGCTTTAGTTATTGTTGATGATTTTTCTCGATATACCTGGACAATGTTTTTAGTGCAGAAAAATGATGCGTTTAAGGCATTCAAAAAGTATGCAAAACAAATTCAAAACGAGAAGTCACTCACTATAGCCTCCATAAGAAGCGACCACGGTGGAGAATTTCAAAATTCAGACTTTGAAGAATTTTGCGAAGAACATGGAATTTCTCATAATTTTTCGGCACCAAGAACTCCTCAACAAAACGGCGTCGTAGAACGGAAGAATCGTTCACTAGTTGAACTTGCTAAAACAATGCTCAGCGACACAAATCTTCCAAAATATTTCTGGGCAGAAGCAGTAAGCACGGCATGCTTTGTAAGCAACCGCGTGAATATTCGACCGCTACTCAAAAAGACTCCGTATGAGTTGTTCAAGGGAAGGAAACCGAATATATCATTCTTCCACATATTTGGCTGCAAATGCTTTGTTCTCAACAACAATAAGGACAATCTCGGTAAGTTTGATGAGAAGTCCGACGAAGGTATATTTCTTGGTTACTCTTCTTATAGTAAAGCTTTTAGAATTTTTAATAAAAGAACTCTTACCATTGAAGAGTCCATTCATGTTTCGTTTGATGAGACTAACCCCTCGAAAGAGGATAATATTGTTTTGGATGATGATGATGATTTTGTAGATGCTTCACAAAATGAAGAAATTGCTTCAAAAGATCAAACAATATTACAAGAAGATGTTACTCAAGAAAATCAAGATCTTCCGAAAGAATGGAGAACACACAGAGATCACCCAATTGATAAAGTTATTGGTGATATTAGTCAAGGCGTTGCAACTCGACTTAATTTAAAGGATGCGTGTCTCAACATGGCATTTGTATCTCAAATTGAACCATCAAAGATCGATGAAGCTTTAGGCGACGATCAATGGATTATAGCAATGCAAGAAGAACTTAATCAATTTGAAAGAAATCAAGTTTGGACCTTTGTACCAAGACCGGACAATAAGCATATTATAGGAACCAGATGGGTGTTCAAGAACAAACTTGACGAGAATGGGATTATAGTTCGTAACAAGGCAAGATTGGTCGCACAAGGCTACAACCAGGAGGAAGGAATTGATTTTGATGAAACATTCGCTCCGGTAGCAAGGTTAGAAGCAATTAGATTACTACTTGCTTACGCTTGTTCTATGAATTTTCAGTTATTCCAGATGGATGTCAAAAGCGCTTTCCTGAATGGATACATTAATGAGGAAGTCTACGTCAAACAACCTCCGGGTTTTGAAGACTTCAAAAATCCCTCACATGTTTTCAAACTGAGGAAGGCTCTCTACGGTTTAAAACAAGCACCACGAGCATGGTATGATCGCCTTAGCAACTTCTTATGTGAGAAAGGATTTACAAAAGGAAAGGTTGACAAGACGCTGTTTATAAAGAAGATTAAGGGTAACACCTTGTTAGTACAAGTCTACGTCGACGACATCATATTTGGATCAACAAACAAAGAACTGTGCGAAGAATTCTCACTCATGATGCGAGAAGAATTCGAGATGTCCATGATGGGAAAGTTAAATTATTTTCTTGGACTACAAATCAAGCAAACCAAGGATGGAATCTTCCTCAACCAATCCAAGTACTGTAAGGAATTAATAAAGAAATTCGATATGGATAGTTTCAAGATGATGTCTACTCCTATGGGAACCGGAACGTATGTTGATCAAGATGAATCTGGTACTCCAGTTGATATTACTAAATATCAAGGTATGATTGGTTCATTACTATATTTGACGGCAAGCCGTCCTGACATTATGTTTAGTGTTTGTTTGTGTGCGCTTCCAAGCAAATCCGAAGGAATCGCATCTCACTGCTGTGAAGAGAATTATCAAGTATCTCAAAGGAACGACCAACGTTGGATTATGGTATCCTAAAGGTAGTATTTGTTCTTTAGTTGGTTATTCTGACGCTGACTATGCAGGATGCAAAACCGATAGAAAAAGTACAAGTGGTACATGTCATATTCTCGGAAATACTCTAGTATCATGGGCCTGCAAGAAGCAAGCTTGTGTAGCACTCAGCACCGCCGAAGCAGAATACATCGCCGCAGGAAGTTGCTGTGCACAGATTTTATGGCTGAAACAACAACTTCTGGATTATGGTGTTGACCTCGGATGCATTCCTCTACGGTGTGACAATACTAGTGCCATAAATATCACAAAGAATCTGGTTATGCATTCCAGAACAAAGCACATTGATATCCGGCATCATTTCCTTCGAGATCACGTATTAAACAGAGATGTTGATGTTACTTTCGTCGACACACACAACCAACTCGCCGACATCTTCACCAAGCCTTTGGCAAAAGAATCATTCTACAAAATTCGGAGAGAACTTGGGATTCTTGATGAAGGTGACATCTGATCCTTGTCTCTATTATATGTATGCATTAATTGTGATATGTTTTCATGTATATGCATTCTGTTTTTATGTATTTTTCAAAAATTCGAGCATGTTAATCGATTAACCATATGGGTTAACCGATTAACACTGTTGAATTTTCAATTCTGATTAAATTTTTTAATGTGTTAACCGATTAACCTATATGGTTAACCGATTAACACTATTAATTTTTCAAAAAATCAGAAACGAAAATTAAATTAATTTTTGAAAATTTTATATTTTTCTTTATATGTTTTGTGTGGTCCATATTCTCTTAAATATCCACATCCATATCCAAAATCCACATTCCCTCTTAAAATCCTAACTTCTCTCTCCCACTCTTAAAAGTTGGAAAAACTCCCCATAACCTCTCAAACCCTAACTTCCTCAGAACCCACAACCTCTCAAACCTCCATCCATGGCTTCAGCATCAAACCGCGGCAAGGGAAAACTTCCAGAACATCACTCTGCATCAGAATCAGATGACGACAGTATTCCAATGGAAACCACCAAGAAGAGACGGATGGATTTCAAAGTGCGTGTTCGTCAACTTATGCCGGTAAAGTATGTGAATCTTCGAGCTTTTCCTGCAATATCTTTTGATTTTCCTGCTCTGTTGGAATATCAGCGTATCGACAAGTTCGTCACCGACTCTGGTATTATCTATCCTGATCTGGTTAAAGCTTTTATGAATAAAATGTCTGTATATCTGGATATGGATGAGAACCACATGATCCGGTCCACCATTAGAGATCATGAGTTTGTTGAGAATTTATCCACCCTTGCTAGACACCTTAAGATCCCATCAAAGGGATGTTTCCTGAGAAAAGGTGTAAACCATGTAGATGGACCCTGGGCAAACTATGATAAAATGGAGTATTACTATCAGATTTGCAGGTTCCCAAAAGAAACAGTTATTGCAAACTCCCACACTGCTCGTATGCTATGCTATGCCAAGAATCTGACAGTATCTGATCGAATGCTTCACTACATTATCTGCTATGTTCTCATTCCAAAGGACTCAAATCACTCTCAGATCAACGATTTGGAAATGCAGCTGATCTTTGCTATTAAGAATCGCATCAGAGTCAATTGGATTTTGACTATTATGTATCATCTGCAGCAACAACTTCATTGCATTACCCGGCTGCCGTATGCTCGCTTGGTTTCTAGAATTCTGGAATTAACTGAACTTGACCTCAACAGAGAACCATCCTCCAAGATGAAACCTACAACTAATGAGATCAATGAGATTAATATTGTGAAGAATACTGGAATCATCAAGGCGGCTGACGGTACCTACAGGTATACTGATGACGGTCCTGTGCATCACGCTTATCCAATGCCTGAAGGGGGTCTGACCAGTGAGTTTCTCTACACAACCATGATGAACCAGCATCGAGAATCCATGAATATGCATAGAGAGACCTCCCGAGCAATTGCCTCCCTTAGAAACCTCATTCTTAACCCTCCACATTCCAGCACCCGAGTTGTGGACGACGAGATTGAAGAAGAGGTTGATAGTGATGAAGAAGAAGAGGAGGAGGATATGGCGGATGAGGATTTTTAGAGAATATGCTGCTGCTGTTGTTTTTATTGCTTTGCTTTCTAGTTATAAGTTTTTATGCTTTCATTTGAACTATGTTTTATTGTAACAAGTACAATTTCTATTTGCTGCATTTTATATGTACTACTGTTTGTGCTTTGTGTTTACTTGGCTTTGCATGTGCTTATTACTATATACTGCTATCTTGTGATTTCTTTGAAAGCTCTTCCTTTTTGTTGATGTCAAAGGGGGAGAAGAGCTTTGTTCTGTTAATGTCTCTCTGTGTGCAGATTTTTTTTCCTCTGTTAAGATAGGGGGAGTTGCTAGACATAGGGGGAGAACCAGATCAAGAACCAAGATATACCGCACCACATTCTTTTGATTGCCATCATCAAAAATGGGGAGAATGTAGAAGCATGCTTCAGTCTCAAGTTTTGATGATGTCAATGCTATTCAAAGTCATCTCTTGATTGCAAAAAGACAAGCCGTTCAAAGTCATCAAGATAAAGTCATCAAGCTATCTTTCAAGTCAAGCTACATATGGAACTGATTCTTCCAGACTTGCCTGCATTACTGGTATATCAAATTCACCTTTTTAATTTGATATACAAGTGTTCAAAAACATCAATCTTTTGTGCATAATACATAAGCATGTTTTTGAAACTTTAAAAATGGTATAACATTAATTTTAAAAAAGCATTTTTCTGAAAATTAGCAGTGTTAACCGATTAACCATATGGGTTAACCGGTTAACCATTTTGAATTTTGAATTTTCTGGGCTAACGTACCAGTGTTAACCGATTAACCATATGGGTTAACCGATTAACACTGAACGTGCAGTGAAAAATTGCTTTGTTTTGAGTTCAAAAAATTATTTTAAATCATACCTTTTCATGGTTTGAATCTTTTAAAATCATACCTTTTGTGAAAGGTTATTTTTACTCATATAAATTCTGAGTTTTTCATTTTGAAAAACACACCAACAAAAAACCAATACTCATTTTTAGAATTGTCTTAGAATCAAATTCATTTTTCAAAAGTGTTCATACTTGCATTGAAAATTTCACATTCATTGAACACTTGTATTGAAAAATTACAAAGAGTGAATTTTGATTCATTGGAGAAGATCACTTTGACAGTTATACTCAAACCAAATTCATTACAATTATTTTATTTTTGACTTGTGATCCAAGATTGTTGGACACAAGGGTGAGTGTTTACAAGAGGATTGTTCTTGTACACTTGTGAGTTTTTATTGTTTGATAGTAGGCCTCACCGGTTGATGGTGTGATAGGTTGTACTGTTTTAAACAATAGTGAAAATTCTCTTTCATGTTGAAAGGGGAGTGGAGTACTCTCGGATTGTGAGGGGAACCACTATAAATCATGTGTCTTTCTTTCTTTCTGTTGATTTACTGCTTTCCATAACCAAGAACACCATCCAGTATATTTCCAAGAACCATATAAAAACCGGAAAAATTTCAAAAGTCCTAATTCACCCCCCCTCTTAGGCATACTCTGTTCTTACATCACTGTCAAGCATCTGCTAAACAAACAGGCATCAAATACGAAGGTCGGCTCAACCCGAAGTTGAGAAGAACATCTGACCTCACTGTCAGGCATCTGTTAAACAAACAAGCATCGAACCCGAAGGCCGGCTCAACCTGAAGTTTAGAAGAACATCTGACCTCGCCGTCAGGCATCTGTTAAACAAACAGGCATCAAATCCGAAGGCCGTCTCAACACTTAGTTGAGAAGAACATCTGACCTCGCCGTCAAACATCTCTTAAACAAATAGGTATCGAACCCGAAGACCGGATCACCTCAAAGTTGAGAGGAACGTACGACCTCCCCATCAGGCATTTGTTAAACAAACAGGCAACGAACCCGAAGGCCGGCACAACACGAAGTTGAGAAGAACATCTGACCTCGCCATCAGGCATCTGTTAAACAAACAGACATCGAACCCAAAGGCCGGCTTAACACGAAGTTGAGAGGAACATATGACCTCGCCGTCAGGTGTCTATTAAACAAACAAGCATCGAACCCGAAGGTCGGCTCAAGATGAAGTTTAGAGGAACATTTGACTTCACTGTCAAGCATCTGTTAAACAAACAGGCATCAAATCCGAAAGTCGGCTCAACCCGAAGTTGAGAAGAACATCTGACCTCACCGTCAGGCATCTGTTAAACAAACAGGCATCTGTTAAACAAACAGGCATCGAACCCGAAGGGTAGGTCAACCCGAAGTTGACAAGAACATTAGACCTTGCTGTGAGGCATCTGTTAAACAAACAGGCATCGAACCCGAAGGTCGGCTCAACACGAAGTTGAGAGAAACATCTGACGTCGCCGTCGCGCATCTCTATAACAAACAGGCATCGAACCCGAAGGTCGGCTTAACACGAAGTTGAGAGGAACATCTGACCTCGCCGTCAAGCATCTCTTAAACAAACAGGCATCGAACCTGAAGGTCGGCTCAACATGAAGTTGAGAGGAACGTTTAACTTCACTGTCCAGCATCTGTTAAGCAAACAGGCATCAAATCTGAAGGCCGACTCAACCCGAAGTTGAGAAGAACATCTGACCTCACCGTCAGGCATCTGTTAAACAAACAAGTATCGAACCCGAAGGGCGGCTCAACTTGAAGTTGATAAGAACATTAGATGTGTCTCCTAGGCATTTGTTAAACAAACAGGCATCGAACCCGAAGGTCGGCTCAACCCGAAGTTGAGAAGAACATCTGACCTCGTCTTCAGGCATCTGTTAAACAAATATGCATCGAACCCGAAGGTCGGCTCAACACGAAGTTGAGAGGAACACCTGACCTCGCTGTCAGGCATCTGTTAAACAAACAGGCATCGAACCCGAAGGTCGGCTCAACACGAAGTTGAGAGAAATATTTGAGTTCACTGTCAAGCATCTGTTAAACAAACAGGCATCAAATCTAAAGGCCGGCTCAATCCGAAGTTTAGAAGAACAACCGACCTCACTGTCAGGCATCTGTTAAACAAACAGGCATCGAACCCGAAGGGAGGCTCAACCCGAAGTTGATAAGAACATCTGACCTTGCTGTCAGGCATCTCTTAAACAAATAGGCATTGAACCTGAAGGTCGGCTCAACATGAAGTTGAGAGGAACATTTGAATTCACTGTTAAGCATCTGTTAAACAAACAGGCATCAAATCCGAAGGCCGGCTCAACCCGAAGTTGAGAAGAACATCTAACCTCACCGTCAGGAATCTGTTAAACAAACAAGCATCAAACTCGAAGGCCGGCTCAACCCGAAGTTTAGAAGAACATTGGACCTCGCTGTCAGGCATCTGTTAAACAAACAGGCATCAAACCCGAAGGCCGTCTCAACACTTATTTGAGAAGAACATCTGACCTCGCCGACAAACATCTATTAAACAAATAGGTATCGAACCCGAAGGCCGGTTAACCTCGAAGTTGAGAGGAACATTCGACCTCCCCATCAGGCATTAGTTAAACAAACAGGCATCGAACCCGAAGGCCGGTACAACACGAAGTTGAGAAGAACATCTGACCTCGCCGTTAGGCATCTGTTAAACAAACAGGCATCGAACCCAAAGGCCGGCTCAACACAAAGTTGAGAGGAACATATGACCTCGCCGTCAGGCGTCTATTAAACAAACAAGCATCGAACCCAAAGGTCGGCTTAACATGAAGTTTAGAGGAACATTTGACTTCACTGTCAAGCATCTGTGAAACAAACAGGCATCAAATCCAAAAGCCGGCTCAACCCGAAGTTGAGAAGAACATCTGACCTCACTGTCAGGCATCTGTTAAAAAAACAGGCATCGAACCCGAAGGGCGGCTCAACCCGAATTTGATAAGAACATTAGACGTCGCTGTCAGGCATCTGTTAAACAAACAGGCATCGAACCCGAAGGTCGGCTCAACACGAAGTTGAGAGAAACATCTGAACTCGCCGTCAAGCATCTCTTAAACAAACAGGCATCAAACCTGAAGGTCGGCTCAACATGAAGTTGAGAGGAACATTTGACTTCACTGTCAAGCATCTGTTAAACAAACAGGCATCAAATCCGAAGGCCGACTCAACCCGAAGTTGAGAAGAACATCTGACCTCATTGTCAGGCATCTGTTAAACAAACAAGCATCGAACCCGAAGGGAGGCTCAACTTGAAGTTGATAAGAACATTAGATGTCTCTCCTAGGCATCAGTTAAACAAACAGGCATCGAACCCGAAGGCCGGCTCAACCCGAAGTTGAGAAGAACATTTGGCCTCGCCATCAGGCATCTGTTAAACAAACATGCATCAAAACCGAATGCCGGCTCAACACGAAGTTGAGAGGGACATCTGACCTCACTGTCAGGCATCTGTTAAACAAACAGGAATCGAACCCGAAGGTCGGCTCAACACGAAGTTGAGAGGAATATTTAAGTTCACTGTCAAGCATATGTTTAACAAACAGGCATCAAATCTGAAGGCCGGCTCAATCCGAAGTTTAGAAGAACATCAGACCTCACTCTCAGGCATCTGTTAAACAAACAGGCATCGAACCCGAAGGGCGGCTCAACCCAAAGTTGATAAGAACATCTGACCTCGCTGTCAGGTATCTCTTAAACAAACATGCATCGAACCTGAAGGTCGGCTCAACATGAAGTTGGGAGGAACATTTGACTTCACTGTTAAGCATCTGTTAAACAAACAGGCACCAAATCCGAAGGCCGGTTCAACCCGAAGTTGAGAAGAACATCTGACCTCACCGTCAGGCATATGTTAAACAAACAAGCATCGAACCCGAAGGCCGGCTCAACCCGAATTTAGAAAAACATCTAACCTCGCCGTCAGTCATCTGTTAATGAAACAGGCATCAAACCCGAAGGCCGTCTCAACACTTATTTGAGAAGAACATCTGACCTCGCCGTCAAACATCTATTAAACAAATAGGTATCGAACCCGAAGGCCGGCTCACCTCGAAGTTGAGAGGAACATTCGACCTCCCCATCAGGCATTAGTTAAACAAACAGGCATCGAACCCGAAGGCCGGCACAACACGAAGTTGAAAAGAACATCTGATCTCGCCGTTAGGCATCTGTTAAACAAACAGGCATCGAACTCAAAGGCCGGCTCAACACGAAGTTGAGAGGAACATATGACCTCGCCGTCAGGCGTCTGTTAAACAAACAAGCATCGAACCCGAAGGTCGGCTCAACATGAAGTTTATAGGAACATTTGACTTCACTGTCAAGCATCTGTTAAACAAACAGGCATCAAATCCGAAAGTCGGCTCAACCTGAAGTCGAGAAGAACATCTGACCTCACCGTCAGGCATCTGTTAAACAAACAGGCATCGAACCTGATGGGCGGCTCAACCCGAAGTTGATAAGAACATTAGAACTTGCTGTCAGGCATCTGTTAAACAAACAGGCATCGAACCCGAAGGTCGGCTCAACACGAAGTTGAGAGAAACATCTGAACTCGCCGTCAAGCATCTCTTAAACAAACAGGCATCAAACCTGAAGGTCGGCTCAACATGAAGTTGAGAGGAACATTTGACTTCACTATCAAGCATCTGTTAAACAAACAGGCATCAAATCCGAAGGCCGACTCAACCCGAAGTTGAGAAGAACATCTGACCTCATTGTCAGGCATCTGTTAAACAAACAAGCATCGAACCCGAAGGGAGGCTCAACTTGAAGTTGATAAGAACATTAGATGTCTCTCCTAGGCATCACTTAAACAAACAGGCATCGAACCCGAAGGCCGGCTCAACCCGAAGTTGAGAAGAACATTTGGCCTCGCCATCAGGCATCTGTTAAACAAACATGCATCAAAACTGAATGCCGGCTCAACACGAAGTTGAGAGGGACATCTGACCTCACTGTCAGGCATCTGTTAAACAAACAGGAATCGAACCCGAAGGTCGGCTCAACACGAAGTTGAGAGGAATATTTAAGTTCACTGTCAAGCATATGTTTAACAAACAGGCATCAAATCTGAAGGCCGGCTCAATCCGAAGTTTAGAAGAACATCAGACCTCACTCTCAGGCATCTGTTAAACAAACAGGCATCGAACCCGAAGGGAGGCTCAACCCAAAGTTGATAAGAACATCTGACCTCGCTGTCAGGCATCTCTTAAACAAACATGCATCGAACCTGAAGGTCGGCTCAACATGAAGTTGGGAGGAACATTTGACTTCACTGTTAAGCATCTGTTAAACAAACAGGCACCAAATCCGAAGGCCGGTTCAACCCGAAGTTGAGAAGAACATCTGACCTCACCGTCAGGCATATGTTAAACAAACAAGCATCGAACCCGAAGGCCGGCTCAACCCGAATTTAGAAAAACATCTGACCTCGCCGTCAGTCATCTGTTAATGAAACAGGCATCAAACCCGAAGGCCGTCTCAACACTTATTTGAGAAGAACATCTGACCTCGCCGTCAAACATCTATTAAACAAATAGGTATCGAACCCGAAGGCCGGCTCACCTCGAAGTTGAGAGGAACATTCGACCTCCCCATCAGGCATTAGTTAAACAAACAGGCATCGAACCCGAAGGCCGGCACAACACGAAGTTGAGAAGAACATCTGATCTCGCCGTTAGGCATCTGTTAAACAAACAGGCATCGAACTCAAAGGCCGGCTCAACACGAAGTTGAGAGGAACATATGACCTCGCCGTTAGGCGTCTGTTAAACAAACAAGCATCGAACCCGAAGGTCGGCTCAACATGAAGTTTATAGGAACATTTGACTTCACTGTCAAGCATCTGTTAAACAAACAGGCATCAAATCCGAAAGTCGGCTCAACCTGAAGTCGAGAAGAACATCTGACCTCACCGTCAGGCATCTGTTAAACAAACAGGCATCGAACCTGATGGGCGGCTCAACCCGAAGTTGATAAGAACATTAGAACTTGCTGTCAGGCATCTGTTAAACAAACAGGCATCGAACCCGAAGGTCGGCTCAACACGAAGTTGAGAGAAACATCTGAACTCGCCGTCAAGCATCTCTTAAACAAACAGGCATCAAACCTGAAGGTCGGCTCAACATGAAGTTGAGAGGAACATTTGACTTCACTATCAAGCATCTGTTAAAAAAACAGGCATCAAATCCGAAGGCCGACTCAACCCGAAGTTGAGAAGAACATCTGACCTCATTGTCAGGCATCTGTTAAACAAACAAGCATCGAACCCGAAGGGAGGCTCAACTTGAAGTTGATAAGAACATTAGATGTCTCTCCTAGGCATCAGTTAAACAAACAGGCATCGAACCCGAAGGCCGGCTCAACCCGAAGTTGAGAAGAACATTTGGCCTCGCCATCAGGCATCTGTTAAACAAACATGCATCAAAACCGAATGTCGGCTCAACACGAAGTTGAGAGGGACATCTGACCTCACTGTCAGGCATCTGTTAAACAAACAGGAATCGAACCCGAAGGTCGGCTCAACACGAAGTTGAGAGGAATATTTAAGTTCACTGTCAAGCATATGTTTAACAAACAGGCATCAAATCTGAAGGCCGGCTCAATCCGAAGTTTAGAAGAACATCAGACCTCACTCTCAGGCATCTGTTAAACAAACAGGCATCGAACCCGAAGGGCGGCTCAACCCAAAGTTGATAAGAACATCTGACCTCGCTGTCAGGCATCTCTTAAACAAACATGCATCGAACCTGAAGGTCGGCTCAACATGAAGTTGGGAGGAACATTTGACTTCACTGTTAAGCATCTGTTAAACAAACAGGCACCAAATCCGAAGGCCGGTTCAACCCGAAGTTGAGAAGAACATCTGACCTCACCGTCAGGCATATGTTAAACAAACAAGCATCGAACCCGAAGGCCGGCTCAACCCGAATTTAGAAAAACATCTGACCTCGCCGTCAGTCATCTGTTAATGAAACAGGCATCAAACCCGAAGGCCGTCTCAACACTTATTTGAGAAGAACATCTGACCTCGCCGTCAAACATCTATTAAACAAATAGGTATCGAACCCGAAGGCCAGCTCACCTCGAAGTTGAGAGGAACATTCGACCTCCCCATCAGGCATTAGTTAAACAAACAGGCATCGAACCCGAAGGCCGGCACAACACGAAGTTGAGAAGAACATCTGATCTCGCCGTTAGGCATCTGTTAAACAAACAGGCATCGAACTCAAAGGCCGGCTCAACACGAAGTTGAGAGGAACATATGACCTCGCCGTCAGGCGTCTGTTAAACAAACAAGCATCGAACCCGAAGGTCGGCTCAACATGAAGTTTATAGGAACATTTGACTTCACTGTCAAGCATCTGTTAAACAAACAGGCATCAAATCCGAAAGTCGGCTCAACCTGAAGTCGAGAAGAACATCTGACCTCACCGTCAGGCATCTGTTAAACAAACAGGCATCGAACCTGATGGGCGGCTCAACCCGAAGTTGATAAGAACATTAGAACTTGCTGTCAGGCATCTGTTAAACAAACAAACATCGAACCCGAAGGTCGGCTCAACACGAAGTTGAGAGAAACATCTGACGTCACCGTCAAGCATCTCTAAAACAAACAGGCATCGAACCTGAAGATCGGCTCAACATGAAGTTGAGAGGAACATTTGACTTCACTATCAAGCATCTGTTAAACAAACAGGCATCAAATTCGAAGGCTGACTCAACCCGAAGTTGAGAAGAACATCTGACCTCACTGTCAGGCATCTGTTAAACAAACAAGCATCGAACCCGATGGGCGGCTCAACTTGAAGTTGATAAGAACATTAGACCTCTCTGCTAGGCATCTGTTAAACAAACAGGCATCGAACCCGAAGGCTGGCTCAACCCGAAGTTGAGAAGAACATCTGACCTCGCCTTCAGGCATCTCTTAAACAAACATGCATCGAACCCGATGGCCGGCTCAACACGAAGTTGAGAGGAACATCTGACCTCGCTGTGAGCCATCTGTTAAACAAACAGGCATCGAACCCGAAGGTCGGCTCGACACTAAGTTGAGAGGAATATTTGACTTCGCTGTCAAGCATCTGTTAAACAAACAGGCATCAAATCTGAAGGCCGGCTCAATCCGAAGTTGAGAAGAACATCTGACTTCACTGTCAGGCATCTGTAAATCAAACAGGCATCGAACCCGAAGGGCGGCTCAACCCAAAGTTGATAAGAACATTAGACCTCGCTGTCAGGAATTTGTTAAACAAACAGGCGTCGAACCCGAAGGTCGGTGCAACACGAAGTTGAGAGAAACATCTGACGTCGCCGTCAAGCATCTCTAAAACAAACAGGCATCGAACCTGAAGGTCGGCTCAACATGAAGTTGAGAGGAACATTTGACTTCACTGTCAAGCATCTGTTAAACAAACAGGCCTCAAATTCGAAGGCCGACTCAACCCGAAGTTGAGAAGAGCATCTGACCTCACTATCAAGCATCTGTTAAACAAACAAGCATCGAACCCGAAGGGCGGCTCAACTTGAAGTTGATAAGAAGATTAGACCTCTCTGCTAGGCATCTGTTAAACAAACAGGCATCGAACCTGAAGGCCGGCTCAACCCGAAGTTGAGAAGAACATCTGACCACGCCTTCAGGCATCTGTTAAACATACATGCATCGAACCCGAAGGCCGGCTCAACATGAAGTTGAGAGGAAAATCTGACCTCGCTGTCAGGCATCTGTTAAACAAACAGGCATCTGTTAAACAAACAGGCATCGAACCCGAAGGTCGGCTCAACACGAAGTTGAGAGGAATATTTGAGTTCACTGTCAAGCATTTGTTAAACAAACAGGCATCAAATCTGAAGGTCGGCTCAATCCGAAGTTAAGAAGAACATATGACCTCACTGTCAGGCATCTGTTAAACAAACAGGCATCGAACCCGAATGGCGGCTCAACCCGAGGTTGATAAGAACATTAGACCTCGCTGTCAGGCATCTCTTAAACAAACAGGCATCGAACCCGAAGGCCGGCTCAACACGAAGTTGAGAGGAACATCTGACCTTGCCGTCAAGCATCTCTTAAACAAACAGGCATCGAACCTGAAGGTCGGATCAACATGAATTTGAGAGGAATATTTGACTTCACTGTCAAGCATCTGTTAAACAAACAGGCATCAAATCCGAAGGCCGGCTCAACCCGAAGTTGAGAAGAACATCTGACCTCATCGTCAGGCATCTGTTAAACAAACAAGCATCGAACCCGAAGGCCGGCTCAACCCGAAGTTGAGAAGAACATCTGACCTCGCTGTCAGGCATCTCTTAAACAAACAGGCATCAAACCTGAAGGTCGTCTGAACACTTAGTTGAGAAGAACATCTGACCTCGCTGTCAAACATCTATTAAACAAATAGGTATCGAACCCGAAGTCCGGATCACCTCGAAGTTGAGAGGAACACCTGACCTCCCCATCAGGCATTAGTTAAACAAACAAGCATCGAACCCGAATGTCGGCTCAACACGATGTTGAGAAGAACATCTGACCTCGCCGTCAGGCAACTGTCAAAACAAACAGGCATCGAACCCGAAGGTCGACTCAATATGAAGTGGAGAGGAACATTTGACTTCACTATCAAGCATCTGTTAAACAAACAGGCATCAAATCCGAAGGTCGACTCAAACCGAAGTTGAGAAGAACATCAGACCTCACCGTCAGGCATCTGTTAAACAAACAGGCATCGAACTCGAAGGGCGGCTCAACCCGAAGTTGATAAGAACATTAGACCTCGCTGTCAAGCATCTCTTAAGAAAAAAGGCATCAAATCCGAAGGCCGGCTCAACCCGAAGTTGAGAAGAACATCTGACCTCACCGTCAGGCATCTATTAAACAAACAAGCATCGATCCCGAAGGGCGGCTCAACCCAAAGTTGAGAAGAACATCTGACCTCGCCGTCAGGCATCTGTTAAACAAACAGGCATCAAACCCGAAGGCCGTCTCAACCCTTAGTTGAGAAGAACATCTGACCTCGCCATCAGGCATCTATTAAACAAATAGGCATCGAACCCGAAGGCCGACTCAACACGAAGTTGAGAAGAACATCTGACCTCACTGTCAGGCTTCTGTTAAACAAACAGGCATCGAACTCGAAGGTCGGCTCTGTCGCTTCCGCGAAAATAAGGTGCCGGCAAAACAGAAGAGTCGCCACCTTTCGTTATTTATCCCTCAGAACGGGAAAGGAAACAATCGGAAAAACCTGACGAAAAAGGTATAAGACAAGGTCATCGCAACCATTGTCTGGGTTCGGGAGTCGGTTACGCAAGGGGAAGGTATTAGCACCCCTCACGTCCATCGTACTCGATGGGATCAACACTTTTTGTGTTTACTGGACGGGTTGGTTTTATCTATATACCTATCAAGGCTGGCTTAAACAGAAAATAAACTGACTCGGCAAAGCGTCGCGCTTTATGCCTATGTATTCTCATCAGAGAATGAGAAATCAGAGTCAACGTAGTTTGACTAACTACGGGTTACAGGGAAGGTGGCTCGCCAATACGTCAGTATTGTGCCTACGTACTCTCAACAGGTATGAGAGATCAGAGCTTACGTAGTTCGGGATGATACGGATTACGGGGATTCAGATTCATCTGTTTTTATCGAGTAGGGTTAAACAGCAGTTCCAGCAGTTAGGGACAAAGCCTGTTTGCAGTGGCGCTGAAGTTTAACGACACTCTTTTCTTCAGAAAAGCCTCCTTTGAATTATGGGCCCACGGGGCAAAAAGGTTTGAAGTTTGTTTTCTGTCTTTTACGAAAGAACTGTTTTTTATTGTGTTTGCAATTTCAATCGCACTAAAGACTTGTGACCTAGGAGTGAATGCGTCGCATGTCACCCAAAGGGTACCATACTAAACATCCCGACTGTTGAAAAGAACTCCCCAACAGTCGTTTCCTAAGTAGTTTAAGGCTCGTAGCGTACGAAAGAAATCATTCATGATTACTGTATCTTAAGCTGTTTTGAGATGAGAAGAGAGAACAAGCTCAACTATGGGGAGACTATCAAGTCTTAATGTTGTCATGCCAAGGATTCATCCTATGGTTGAGGTTTGAAGCAGGGATCTCCTAGAAGTTATCATGCATAGGTTTCAACCTAAAGTTCTATCATCACTTCCTTATCAAAGGAAGTGAGATTCCTAGAGGATCATGTCAATGATAAATAGAAACAGATAAAGCATCAGCTTAAATAGTAAACAGATATACAGTAGAATGCATGCAATGCAAGTGAGGGAGGAAATATGTGTGGGGCATCAGCCTCCACAAGCTCATCTCGACCTCAAGCCAGATATGAATAACTGCAATCATACAGAAGAAATAAAATAAAGTGCTATCAAGCAAAATAATGAGTGACTGCAATCATACAGAGGAAATGAATGACGTGCTATCAAGCAAACACAAACCACATGGGCAAGGGAGCTGGGCTCTACCGAATACCCGCAAGCAAAGCCATACAGTAAAAATACAAGCAGAGGGAGCAACTCAACCTCTAGTGCAATCATGCTCCTAGATTACATCAGTCTAGATATGGACTTATTCTAATGCATCAAGCAAGTCAAACAAGGCACATCAATACGGAAAAGAAAACAGACAAGAAAGGAAACAGATCAACCACTTCCACAGCTAAACCAACTTGACAGCAGTTCAGTTATCAATCTTCAACGGCTCTTCAGGGCTATCATCTTCCATGACAAGTATCAACTTGCTTCTCCAAGGTTTCAACCCATCAAACATATGTATCAACTTATTCTCTCTTCCTTAAGCTTCAGCTTTACAGTACATCCCACCTTCAGGCTTTACTCCTAAATACAAGTATCAACTTGACTCCTTCAGGCTCTCAATGCATCAATGTAAATATCAGCTTATCCTTTATTCTTCAAGCCTCAGCTCTTCACTCAATCTCAATTGAATCCTCTTCATAAGTATCAACTTGTTCTTCAAGCTTCAGCTCTCTTTGCTTTACCAGTATCAACTTGGTCTTTTCTCTATAAGCTTCAGCTTCTCAAGGTAATCTTCAATCACACAGAAGTATCAACTCCATCCTCCAATATTCTTCAAGCAAGGAACTCCATCCTTTAACAAGGGAGAAAGATGCATCTATCAAGAGCAAATTTTGGATGATTGGTAGCAGAGTGAAGACCAAAGGTCACCATTGAGCATCCTGTCATCAGAGAAAGGGACCCTCAAAGGTTCTACCAATTTGCAAAGAGCCACACATCCTACCAAAGGAGGGATGAGGCCTTTACAAAGGGACCTTTCATCATAGGGAAGAATGGAATTGATCAACATTTTCCATGTTTATGAAGCAAGAGAACTATCTAGAAGCTCTGCCTACAAATCCCTAATCTTAGCCTAATCAAAACTACACCACAAGAAGGGAAGATCTTCAAATCCAAGCCTCTTCAACTTGCCTTCAACATCATCCAGGAACAAGCAAAGCAAAACCCTAATCTAAGGGAACTAAAGATGTTAATCTAGTTGAGTTAGTGCCATAGAATCATCTAAACCTAGCACCTAAACTAAAATCAATCAAAAATAGAAAACTATCTTATAAATTTCTACAAAAATTCCTAAGGGATCCTAATTCAATTAAGAATGACTCATACAAAAACCAGGGACTAAATCATCTATTAAGTCCTAAAATTGTGTCCTAAATCCAAAGGTATTAACCATAAACCCTAAAAATGGAGCTTCTAAAGGTTTCAACCTAAACTACCACCTATGTTCATCACAAAAATGTGAGAAAATTCTATGGGGAGCATGCACATCTATGCTAACTACTCACAAAAAAACAAGATCAAAATCATCATCACATGATCACATAAAATTCCACAAAATCAAGTATCAAACATGACTATTTTAATATCAATTAAAATGTAAAAATTCCCATAAAATAAGAAAATGCATGAAGTAAAAATATTTTTTATCTACAAAATACTAGACCCTATCATGAATCTAATGCAAAAAGAATGGGGTTAATTGGATCATTTTTCAATTTTTTATGATTTAATCATGAACCATGTATAAAATGAAAAAATCAAAGAAAATCAAAAGAAAAATAATAAATGCACGGTGCAGATAGTAGTGAAAGGCAGTTCAATTCATGGATTGTACCATCAGAGGGTGCAGGTATCAACCAATTCACTAAGCCCATAATCAGCAACTAAATGAAACTATGCGTTTCATTAAAACTCAGACTCTTCACAAATTGAAATCCATTCGTGGCCATTGGATCTTCATCTGGTCAAAGGTCCTACCCTGATCCAAGGGCTCTGGGATCATCTTCAACCTTTTGAATCTCTGAACCTCGCGCGCAGCTCCGGTCATCGTCCCCAACCCTAACTCTCTCTAGGATCCTCCATTGCAAGTGGTTTATACATGAAACTTGTCCCAAATCTCACAAGGAACTCACTCATACCATTAATTCAACCTAAATCCTCAAGATTCGCAAGAACCAATTCTCAACCGAAAATGGTAATATCCTTAATTGGTCACTAATTCTCAAATTAACTATCTGAAAACCTTCCTACATCGTTCTACAATGCGTCTAACATCCTAATTCCTATTGATTCTAACTAAAACAAGCTAGAGATCAAAGGTTACCAACCTGAAAAAATCGCGTGCACAGAAGTAGCAAGACCTCAAATCAAGCCTTCAAATGTTCCAGACTCCTTCAGTGAATCACTTTCAAGCTTCTGTATGCAATAGAACTGATTGAAATGGCCTCTATTCTTGATACCAACTCTGAGTTGCAGGTGGAAAAATCTGAGCTCAAGAACACCAATCAGCCACGAATTCCTCTTGATTATGATCTGGAATTAATCCCTAGCATCCATGGAAGAGGTTGCAATCAAGAAAATGGATGGAAAGTGAAGAAATTGGTGAAACCGAATTCAGTTACAAGCAAGAATTTTCCAAACTCAACCTCTGCTCTCTCCTTCAATCATCACCAACCTTTCATCTGAACCTCTTCTACTTAATATATAAAACATGTGTGGATGATCTAGAACCCTCTAGATCCTTCTAATGAGAAATCCAATCTCTCATGACATGAGAAGTTCACTTATATGCCATGGTATGCACAACTCTGCAAACAGCTTGAAACCAATCTCAAATCCTTCCAATTTCTCCCCTCATGATATTTTGGAAGTGTTTGGCTTGCAAGGGATCTTGATCATGCCTTGAATTTGAGTTTTGCACATGTTACTTATAATGTAAGTAACTACTTTTCAAAGCAAGTCCACAAATTAGACCTCAATTCAAAAATGTGGCTAAACCAATGTTCTTAAAATGCTTTTTAGAGTCAAAATGACCTATTACATGCCTGGGTTTGGATGTGTAGATCAAAAGTATCAATTTCCAACTTTGGTTTATTTAACTTATACCCTTATTTTAGGTCATTTTTGCAAATTTGAGCTACAAGCATTTCCAACATCTCATGACCTCTTGACTAGCCTTAAAACATCATTTCAAACAAGTTTTATGTTGAACATTTTCCCATTTGAAGCTTGGAAATAAGAGTTATGGTCTTATGGTTGAAATGACCTGTAATCTCCAAATGACCAAAATGCCTTTGACTTGTCAAAGCCATAACTTGAGTTCTACAAATCCTATCAAGGACTTCTAGTACTCTCTAGAAAGCTAAGCGGATTAGGAACAACATTCATGTTGACCAAATGTTCATAGGAGTCATCTTTCTATGGAAAAGGTTTGATGCAAGTTGGGTAACTTTCAAGCCCCCAAATTCACATACCTCAGATGACCTATAAGTTGTCAAAGTCATAACTTGAGCTCTACAAATCCTATCAAGGACTTCTAGTACTCAAATTAAATCTAAGAGCATGCTCTAAAACATCCATGTTGGGGGCAAGATGAGATGACAATCACATATTGAGCTATATTTCCTTGAAGATAGGGGTCAAACTAGGGGATTTTACACTGTCAAGCCTTAGAAACCCTAGCTTGAAACTTCTCAAACTCTTCAATCATGATGATTTAACCTTGGAATAATCCTTATAACCTCTAAATGTATCCATCCATGATCACATGGCATTTGAATTAGGTCTCAACCTTGTCCAGATCATCAGTTGACCTAGGGTTTACCCAGTCAAACCCTAATTGCACCACTCATGGCTGAGTCTTCTTAATCTTGCACAATGACCTGTCTAGGCCTCAAAGTGATCTTCACCACTTCTCATGAGCTCTCTCAAGACCTTAAGTCCCTCTCCATGACCTCAGAATCATCTGATGACTTCCCACAACTCTCAAGTTAGGAGACCCACACTCCTGGTTTCACCCATTCTCTCTGAGGATCTTTTAACTTCTCTAGTAAGGATATCAACCCTTGAACACTTGGATAACCTTCTTAGATAGCTTCAAACTATTGTGTAGCCCTTGATTTGTAATCATACCTCTTGATCTCCTGCATGCATGTCAATGAAATGCAAATGATGATGCTAATGTGCATGAAATGAAACATAAGCTAGGTAAAGAAATGTTGGGCAAATTTTGGGGTGCAACAGCTGCCCCTATTCAAAAGGCTTGGACCTGACTGGGTGAGAAGCGAACGACTCTCAAACAATCAAGGTACGAGACGGTTGAATACCAACAAACCCGGAAATTTGCCAACTGCACCAGTACACGGTACTCTGACGGGCACTAATCTTCGAGAACTGAAATAATGGATGCACGACGACTAGCTGGGGAAATGGTCACACGGTAACCGGTAATACATGGTCGATCATGCCGTCAAGCATCGGGATTCCTCGGGACTCATCAGGTCAACAATCAAGTTAATCATGCCGTCGGGCTTTCAAAGATATCTTTGGGCGTCAGCTGAACTTCGTCAGTAAGTCGGGAATAGCATTCTCGGTCAATCATGAACCAATTGGGGATATCCAAACTTCTGCCATCAGGCACTCCGCATCAGCTGAGAGAACCGCTTTGTTAATACAGTTGGAGTTCAATCATCAAGTCTTCGAGGAAATTTTCAACTTCGCTGTTCAGAACCCTGCTGGGGATAACACATCTCCGCCGGGGATTCTGGAGAACTATCAAGTTACTCTGCTTCGGGGTTCAGAAATCATTCTGGGTGAATCATCTCTGCTGAGGAGATCAAGAATCATCTTGAACAAATAACTCCGT